>JAFIRS010001336.1:0-383251 GCA_018342105.1 Gonioctena quinquepunctata | reverse complement strand
AGAAAAAAAAAAAAAAGAAACAAAGAAAAAAAAATAAGGAAAGGATTTACCACAGACACATGGCCGAGTCCATTAATCAGAATCTTTTCGACCCAAATTTTCCTACATGTTATTGCTCTATACCCTTTATGGATAAAGTTTTCCAAGATATAAAAAACATCTTTCAATGGGTATGATCGGAACATTAGCTTTCACACGATGAATTCCTTGTCTAAAAAACCAGTCAACACCAAAGACAAAGCCAATCCTTTAGATAATTCTGGTATATACGATATTACTTGCTCTGGACCATCGTGCAACGCCAAATATGTCGGCCAAAGCAGACGAAAAATAAGTACTAGAGTTGAGGAACACATACAAATCATAGACATATATAAAAAAAAAATCACTACCCATCCATTCGAATCAATCAATTATTGCAGTTCATTTGCCAACCATGTGGTTAACTCCAACCACTGCTTTGATCCCGGTGAAGATATTAGAATTCTTCATATTGCTAATAAGGGTTCCCTAATGATTTTTGAAATCAATTCTTCTTACAACTTCTTTGAAAGAACAGGTTAAATTTGACTGCATTAAATTCTTCGATTCTTCAAACTTCCAGTCCAAGTTAACATACACAGTTTGGTATTTCTCCTTCACTTTTTTTGTTCCACCCTACATCTTAGTTTTATCCCCATAATGATAGATGTCGCCCTCTCATGTCATTCACTCACTGGAGGTTCAACAATCATACACAAGATGGCCGTACTATACTTCAGAACGCTCACTTTTCTCCTCTGTTCTCTTTTGTCAATTGTCAGTTATCATTTAGATATAAAATATAAAAATGTCGAGCTCATTCAGAATGCCAACTATGTTATGTAAACGATTACCATGCCTCTTCTATATGGAGTGGTAGATATTTTCGTGAACAATTTAGAAAATAAATTCATTGTCACGGATATGAATCCTGAAATTCTACATTGGTACAGATATGTTGATGACTATTCAGTGTTTGTGAATGGTAATATTGACACTACTCAAAATTTATTAACTAAAATTAATCAAATACACTCTATCATAAGATTCGCCTTATAAATAGAATCAAATAATAAAATACATTTTTTAGATTTTACAATACATAAAAATATTCACTCCGTAGATTTCAATATCTACAGAAAACCTACACAAACTGATCATGTGATACCTAGGTTTTCGAATCATCCCTATCAGCACAAAATGGCTGCCTTCAATTGTTACATCCACAGACTCTTAAATGTACCTCTTTCTACTGTTGAGTATCAAAAAGAAAAATAGCTTTCAACAATGATTATAATCCTAGCATTATCAACACTTTGATTCAAAAAATTATAAATATAAATGAACATAACCTATCTTATCCAAAATTAAATTCAATCGACAAATTCGTTTCAATTCCTTTTTTAAACGACAACATTTCTGAGAAAGTAGCTAGTTGCATTGAAAATAACTTTGACAACATTACAATTTCTTTCAAAACCAACAATAGCATGAGTAGATTTTTGGTCAATACAAAAGACAAAAGTGGTATATATAAGTTAAATTGTGAAGACTGCGATGCAGCCTACATTGGTAGAACTTGTAGACCACATTTAGACAGTGATAAACTTTCTGCCTTCGGTCATCTATTAAGATTCAACAATCATAATTTTAGTCCAAATAGAAATTCACGAATCTTACATGAGGTCAGTTCCAAAAATTATAAAAGATCAGATTTTCTTGAAGATTTACACATTAGGAAAGAAATACTCAACAATAACCTTTGTCTCAACACGCAGGTCTATTTAAATAGATCCTATATTCCACTTCATAGGCGTCTAAATTAAATAATATTGAACTTCCTCAGCCTTTTTTCTAATTCACATTTTAAGTTTTTTGTTAATCATGCTGAAAATTTTCAATTTCCATTCTCTATGATGATTTTACTTGTATCTCTTTGCAATTTGCCAGCCTCTATTTCAGTTTTCTCCATACTGAGAACACCTTACTCCAGCTGTGGGAGTTGTGAAGTTGAGTCTAGTTCCCATTAGACTTGTATCACACTTCTTATCCCCCAGTTGCGGTTCAACTGAGCCATGGTGGACAAGGATTTTTATTCTCATCAAGGAAAATTTAAATTCATTGTCCATGGACACTACCAGAATTATTCAATTGTTTGTTTTGATCAGGGCAGGTCTAATTAGAGTTCTCCCTTAAACTCATATTCAATTACGATGACTTAAATGTGAGAATTGAAGAGACTTGTCTGGTCTTCCTTGGAATACTGGAACATATATTTGACAGATGACAGTCCTCATTATGTTGATCATCTTCTAGTGTGTTTTTTGTTTGACAGGGATATTCCTTTCTTGATTCTGTTATCTCCATGGTTCTGTGTTCCATGTCAATCTACTTCATCGTTCACTTGTCAATCACTTGGGTCCAGCTATCACACCTAAACAATGTGTTTTAAGAGATAATGAAAATGTCATCGTGTCACGTGAACTTATATAACACTCATTGATCATGAGATATTTTATGGTCTTTTTGGATTCTTGTACAACTGACGAGTAAGTAACCTCACATTTAAAATATGTCAATTTTCTTTCTCAAAAAAACTTTTCAGTAACTTATTCTCTATCAATATTACTTACTTTCAGGTACGCACTGATGATGACCTGAGGGTCGAAAGCGCTTTGCTACGATTTTAATGAAAAACATTATGCACGAATACAATTTTCTTTCATCGATTGGTATTGTTTTATCCCAATTACTGGTCAGGATGTGTCAAAGCTATAATGCTTTGCTGACCTTGATATATTTTCATTTTTATGTTGTTATTCCCTCATGATGTAAGTATTCACAACCAAACTTCCATCCTCTGATGTTAATTGTTGGATCTATATTGTAACGTAAATAAACTTAACTTGGTTTAAATAATTTATTTCACACTGAATCTACAACTTAATTTATATTACTACGCCACTGTATAGCTCGATGGTATGGGCTCGTTCAGACTGTCCTACTCCACTTGAGGTTTTCCTATTTATCTCCGATACAGCATTCTCGATGTTTCGAATTCGGACGGTTGGCGACGGCATGTTCCAATTGTTTCCAATATTGACCGTTGAAATTTGTCTGCGTTCCATCTTTGTCGCTTTTTGTTCGTTACATTGCCCCTTCTTAAAGACATTTCGTCCCGAAATTTCATCCTTGGAGTGTGACGATATCTGCATGACTCCCCATATCTGCACCGTGAAGTTCGATGGAAGTAACACTCCACGGTCTTCATGATCGGTCGTGGAAGAGGGTTACAGCAAACCAAAATCTTGACGCCGCTGGATCTGAATATCGCCTCCAGCATACTTCTTATGACTCTCCAGTCCAACCCATCAATACCACAGGACAATTTTGGAATTGCTAGATCCACCAGATTCTGGTCCACCATAGTATCTCTTAGTTTGGTGAGACTCTTCCAGACATCTTCATAGGACGGTTTATCTTGAGAATGCCTCTTGGTAACTAGGTAGTAGATGTTTCTCTGGCCTTTCTTCAACTGTAGCACCCCACCAACTTCTGGATTCTACTCCCGCAGTGTTTGGAGTTGACCAAATTTCTTGGAGAACACTACGGCGATGCCCCTGGACATTTGAAGATCTTCTGCCACACAGTGCGCTAGTGCGTAGTCAGCAGGCACCTCGAAAAGGTCTCGTGACTCCTCTCTAGTAACCCCATGTAGAACTTTCTGCCCGTTTGAATACAAGGACATAAACTTCTCGAACGTCATATCATCCTCCGGTGGCTTGAGGGTGCGAACTTGGTCATGGTTTCCATTGTATGGGGCCAACCTGTTGAAATGGACGACCCTTGGTTTCCCTCGGGGTGGCTTATGGATTCGGTACACAAGGTCGTTTATCCTTTTCACAATTTTATACGGGCCTTCCCACGAGTTCCGCAACTTTGGTGATAGTCCACGACGACGTTTGGGGTTGTACAGCCAAACCAGGTCATCAACCTTAAATCCTCCAGCGTCGGCCTTGATGTCATAGGTCTTCTTCATTTTATCGCTGGCACTCTGGATGTTCAACCGGACTCGTTCGTGGATGTCGTCCATTCTCTGCCGAAGTTTGCTGACGTAGTCCTCTCCCGCAGTGTCTTGTCCTGGCGGTATCCCAAACTTCAGGTCACAAGGCAGTCGCAGTTCTCGGCCCATTATAATACTAGCAGGAGTTTGACCGGTTGACTCGTGTACTGCGGATCGATAGGCCATCAGGAACAAATGAAGATACTGGTCCCAGTCTCTTTGATGGTCAGAGACAACCTTGGACAAGTGGCGGTTGATCGTCCTGTTCATCCGTTCCGCCATTCCATCGGACTGCGGATGTAGGGCCGTGGTTCTTGTCTTGCGGATGTTCAGCAGTAGACATATTTCTTGGAAAGGTTGGATTCGAAATTTTCTGCCTTGATCCGTGTGCAGTGCTCCATTGGCATACCGGATCGACATATCCATTCTTTCTCCAAGACGTCGGCGACGGTTGTTGGCTTCCTGGTTGGGCAGGGCATTGGCTTCCCGCCACTTACTGAAGTAGTCCATTGCCACAAGGATGTATTTATTCCCGTGGTCGGATACGGGAAACGGGCCGGCGATGTCAATGGCGATTTCTCTCGAACGGGCTGCCTACGTTGTACTGCCGCCTCGGGGCCTTGGGGCGTATTCGAGGTCCATTGCTAGCAGCGCATCCAGCGCACTTCCTGCACCAGTCCTGGACGTCGGCTTGACAATTGGCCCAGTAAAACCGTTGCCTCACTTTCTGCAGGGTCTTCGTCACTCCCAGATGTCCTCCGGCGACTCCATCATGGATTTCCGCAGCACTTCCTCTCTTCTGTTCCTGGGAACAATTATTTGGCGTCTGTCTTCCCCACCAATATCGGCCTCCAACACACGTTTCAGGATCCCATTGTCCAGAATAAGAGAGTTCCATTGTGCCCAATGGACTTAACAGCCGGCGAGTAACCTGCGACTTCCTGCCATGATGGTCTTCGATTGCCCTTCTTCCAGCTGACGACTAAGCCAAGGTCGGGGTCTCTCTCTTGGTCTTTCTGGATCTTGCTGTCATTCCAGTTGTCATCCATTGCCGCGGTTCTACAAAGTGTTGCTTCTTTCTCTTCTGCTCGTCGGCAATGTGAGGGAATCATCTGGACATGGTCTTCGCGACAAGGCATCTGCATTCTTATGGCTAGTTCCGGCTCGATGTTCGATCTCGAAATCAAATTCTTGGAGTCTCTCGATCCAACGTGCTACTTGACCCTCAGGATTTTGAATTGTAAGAGCCATTTGAGAGCTGCATGGTCAGTTCTCAACAGGAATCTTCTTCCATACACGTACTTGTAGAAGTGCTCCACTCCCTTTACAACAGCTAACAGCCCCGCCTGGTGACACAGTAATTGCGCTCTGGTTTGCTGAGCGTCTTGCTGAAATAACCAATGACCTTCTCCTGCCCTCCTGGATCTGAGATAGGACAGCTCCAAGTCCCACGTTGCTGGCGTCCGTATCCAAAATGAACTTCCGTTGGGTAAGGGATAGCTCAGAACAGGTGCGTTAATCAAGCTCCCTTCAGCTTCCTGAACGAGTCTTGGCATTCTTCGGACCACTGGAACTTTGTTTGACCTTCCGTGAGCCTGGTCAGTGGTTTATCGATGTTTGCGATCCCCAGCACATATCGGCGATAGTATGTGCACAAACCAAGGAAACTTCGAAGTTGGTGAATGTCTTTGGGATGGGCCAATCCTTAACAGCTTTGATCTTCTGGTCATCCACTGCTACTCCTTCCCCAGAGACAACGTGGCCGAGGTATCGTACTTCTTTTTGGAACAGGTGGCATTTCTTAGGGCTCAGCTTCAATCCGGAGTTCCTCAATCGCAGGAATACTTCCTCCAAGTTTTTCACGTGGTCCTCGAACGATCTGCCGACCACAATTATGTCGTCGAGATACACTAGACACGTGTTCCATGAGAGTCCCTTCAGTACTGTTTCCATCAATCTTTCGAATGTGCGGGAGCATTACAGAGCCGAATGGCATAACGGTGAACTGCCACAATCCTGAGCCGATGGTAAAGCAGTCTTTTCTCGATCTTCCTGAGCGAGTTCTCTTGCCAGTATCCACTCTTCAGATCAAGGGTCGAGAAAATCGTGGAACCAGCCAACGTGTCTAGGGTGTCATCTATTCTCGGGAGAGGGTAACTGTCCTTCTTCGTGACATTATTAAGTTGGCGATAGTCTACACAAAAGCGTGTCGATCCATCCTTTTTCTTCACCAGTACGACTGGAGAGGACCAGGGACTGTCAGACGGTTCGATAACTCCTTCTTTTCCCATATCGCTGACTATTTTGTCAGCCTCTGCCTTCTTGGCAGAGGAAGTCTTCTTGCTGATTGCCGGATCGGTCGGGCACCCCCAGTATCAATCTTGTGCTGGACCACATTAGTTCGACCCCCTTTTCCTTGTCCGGTATCGAAGATGTCTTGGTACTTTTTGACTAAATCTCTTAGTTTGGGCTGTTGAGCTGGTTTTATGTCTTTGGAAGAGATGGCAACTAATTTCTCTAGTTCTGTGGGCAAGTTGTTGGGTTGGCTAATCGTACCTCGTACGCCCCGGATCACGGATGAAACTGACGAGCAGTGCCCCAAAATTGTTCCTTTCTTCAAGGTCACTGGGAAATAATTGACATTCATGACCCTTACCGGCACAAATTTGTCAGCACGCAACAAGGTCTTCCCTAGTGCAATCCCTCGTCCAATTTTCTCATCATGAAGTTTGGGCTCGAACATCACCACGTCTCCACTGCTCGCACTCCCGTCCAGGCGAGCCTCCAGAATGGTTTCAGCCCTCTCAGGTACGCTTACATCTTCAGCCAACAGCACACGGATCAACTCTTCACTTCTCCCATGAAGTACCAGCTCTTCTCCGTTGACACGTAGGACGCCGTCTTTGAAATCCAATTCAAACCCTCTGGAATTCATGATGTCCATTCCGATGATTGCATCGTCTTCGATGTCGCTACAAGTGCCTGATGTTTCACTTTAGTGTTGCCCAAAATTATTTCAATCGGTAGCTCGCCATATACAGTAGCTGGCTCCCTGTTGCTGTGCGTAGCTTCCAAGTTGTCGGTTCAATCCGTTCCGGTGTTCTGGCAAAGGAAGGCCCGAGAATTGTCCTAGTCGCACCTGTATCTAGCAGCATGGTGCAAGGCTCGTTATTGATGAGACCGTCTACGAAGACACCTTTGTTCTGTCGTTGAAGGATAGCGACATATGCGTTGTTAACCGGGGCTTGCCGGACACATGCCGACGATTGCCCCTTCTCGTCGACCTTCTTTAGTTTTCCTGCCTCGATGAATGTTGGACATTTGCTACGCACATGTCCAATTTTGCTAATTCCGGCATCTTATCTGTCTTCTCTCAGGCAACACTTCCTTCATCACTTTTCTTATGGCAGCTTCCAAGTTAGCAGGCTCCTGTGAGTCTTCCTCAATCGTTTGAACTTTACTTTGGCTTTTGCAGCATTGTTTTGCTGCTTCGAATTCTAAAGCGCGTGCCAGTGCGTCTACAAGATGTGTTGGACGAGCTAATATCAACGCTTGTCTGGTTTCTTGGTCACGGAGTCCATCCAAGAATGCCTGAACCGCTAATCGCTCCATTACATTTTCCGGTGTGGCTGGATATGCGAGACGAACCAAGCGTGCAATGTCAGCTTCGAATTCTTGTAAGGATTCGCCCGATTTTGGCAGCGATTTTCAGCTGGGAGTGGTATACGTGTTCCAAATGGGCGTGGCCATATCGTAATTCTAGATGTTTAATCAGCTGATCATAGTCCTCCTGTTCTTGGGCGGTGAGAGTTTGTAGAATATTTGTCGCTTCTCCACGTAATGCAAGTGTCAGTGCTACAGCTCTTTCCCCTGCATTCCATCCGTTTGCTTTGGCCGCTGCTTCAAACTGCCGGCGGTAATTTGCCCATGGAGTTTTTCCGTCGAACTGGGGCGGCTTCATGGAAAGCTTCCCTATTTCTGAAATGACCTTGACATCTTTTATACCCTCTTGAACTTTATCCACGTTCAAACTCAAGTCCAGCATTGCATTTTCGTTAACCATCTCTGTGGAGGACGCACTATTATTTGTTTTTCCAGCTTACTGATCGTTTCCTTTATTTTGTCCATTTCTGCCTCGATTCCGTCTTTGATTCCATCGCTGATTATTTCCTTCATCTTGTCCATCTCTGCCTCGACCCATCTTTGATTTTATCTACCTCCGTGTTCATTTGCTCCCTAATTTTATCTATCTCTGTCTCAACGGTTCCCATTCTTTCTTCTAGGAAATTAGCCACACCACACAATTTTTTTTTTAGGCCTTCTGTGTTTTCCAGGAACTTCTCTTCCAGGCTTCTTGAATTTTCTAGAAGCTTCTCTTCCAGATTTCTAGAATTTTCTTCCAGGCTTCTTGAATTTTCTAGAAGCTTTTCTTTCAGATTTCTAGAATTTTCTTGAAGCTTCTCTTCCAGATTTCTAGCATTCTCTTCCAGGCTTCTTGAATTTTCTAGAAGCTTCTCTTCCAGATTTCTAGAATTTTCTTGAAGCTTCTCTTCCAGATTTCTAGAATTTTCTTCAAGCTTCTCTTCCAGATTTCTAGCATTTTCTTCCAGGCTTCTTGAATTTTCTAGAAGCTTCTCTTCCAGATTTCTAGAATTTTCTTGCAGTTCTTCTTTCACGGATTTAGTAGTTTCTTCGAGTTTATTCATTACCAAACTTAAATCACCTCCGGAAACTTCGAATAAAAATGTTTCGGGGTCCTCACCTTCTTGTATAAGTCCTTCTGCAAGTCTTTCTTGGAGTACTTGCTTTTTACCTGTTGTTTCCAGTTCCCTTTCCTCCAATTCCTGTTTCAATTCCGCTACCTTCAAATCCGCAAGGCGCACTTTTCTTGAACACATTTTGTCTTTGACGAGGTATCAGTCTGTTTTACACGAAAAGTTATCAGTTTGTTAAAAATTCACTTCGCGAATTCTTTTCCACGGGCCACCAGTCTATTGTCTGTTTCACGCGAAGAGTGTATCAGTTTATATTCCCACGCACAATTGTCCACTTCGCGAAAACCGGGCCACTGTCTATTTTCTGTTTCACGCGAACAGCGTATCAGTTTATATTCCCACGCACAATTGTCCACTTCGCGAAAACCGGGCCACTGTCTATTTTGGGCGTACAAAAAGGTCTATCAATTTATTTTTCTGACTATCCACTCCACGATCACTTGTTTATTTTCAAAATCTCACTTCCGACACCAATTGTAACGTAAATAAACTTAACTTGGTTTAAATAATTTATTTCACACTGAATCTACAACTTAATTTATATTACTACGCCACTGTATAGCTCGATGGTATGGGCTCGTTCAGACTGTCCTACTCCACTTGAGGTTTTCCTATTTATCTCCGATACAGCATTCTCGATGTTTCGAATTCGGACGGTTGGCGACGGCATGTTCCAATTGTTTCCAATATTGACCGTTGTTTTCCGCGGAAGAGCGCACTGGATGGTTCTCGAATATCTCCGGGGATGATCTCATCGCTGTCGATGGCAACACGTGAGGCGACAGGTCCGGCCTAGGTTCGTTACAATATGTTGAGCTATACCCCTTTTTTAACCGACGAAACCAAAAAGGAGGAGGTTTTCTATTCGACCCGTATATTTTATGTTTTTCCATCATATTTTTTTATGTATGGTCACGCATAACTTTCTACTGAGGCGATTCCGATAATTCTTTTTTCAGTGGATAGGGTGTACTTCGACTTTGGTTCCATTTGAATTTAAAAGATGAAATCCACTCCTAAGGGTAGCGAAATAAAGGATATTGATCACTCACACTCTCCCTCACCCTCTGGTCCGTTAACCGATTCTATCAGGCATAACTTTGTACTGGGTTCTTCGCTTTGGATGATTCTTTTTTTAATAGATAGGGTATACCTTATATTTGGATTTCGAAAGGAATTAGCCACCCTTACGGGTGGAAAAATAGGGGATTATTGATTTTTCACTAGTGAACATTAGCACACGCATACGTAGTTGACAATGACAGATCGCTACTGACATTATTCTTGTTCCGTCAAAATCAGTATATTTTATGAGAGGATGGAATGATATACAAAGTTATGAAATAAACTAACCAGAACAACGAAAATAATTTATATTACAACAAATAGTAAAAGTAGATAATCATATTATTTAACTGGTAATAGTTGAAGTAAGGTGGGTTTAGCCAAACAATTATCGAAGATCATTATCTATGAAAGAAGTCATCAAAACGCAGCCGTGCATCTCGCTGTCATCATTTTACGCTTCACCTTATTCAATTGCTAGTTTGTTTGGCGCCGACTCAAAATCAGTTACTTACATTAGTATAGGAGCTCAATT
Organism: Gonioctena quinquepunctata; assembly: GCA_018342105.1. Taxonomy (NCBI): domain Eukaryota; kingdom Metazoa; phylum Arthropoda; class Insecta; order Coleoptera; family Chrysomelidae; genus Gonioctena; species Gonioctena quinquepunctata. Next base: position 372,792 of record JAFIRS010001336.1, on the reverse strand, counting down.
ATCATTTAGACTAAGGTTTATTTTATTTTTTGCTTTTCAGTTGATTTTTTCGTCGGTTTAATTTTTTGTTCAAAATTTTTTATTATATTTTAAGTAGCTGAACATGGAGCTTTAAGGCTCCGAAACATGTCCTTTTCTCATTAAATTTCGTGCAGATGATTTCGAGTATATAATTCCATAATTTTTTTTTTCAGGCCAACAGACTTCCAACGGGTGTGCCGTGCGGAACGGATGCTGCCAACAAAGTAGTGTGGCAGACGAAACGACCCCCCCGAAACAAAGGGGCTACGGAGCGGACCACACCGTTCTCTCTGGAGTCTGTATCGACTGGGGCCATGGATGGGGCTGGGGTCAGAATTCGTGGGCGGCCGCCAATATGGGGACCCTGTGCGGCCACGAATCGGCATCGATAGTTCCGATTGCTTCGTCTCTCTATTGTAACTCTGCTGAAGATTATGCAGTAGGGGGGATGGATGACGTGGATTGGAGCGCATTTGGGGATTTCAGTTTTTAGATACAAGTTTTGGTGGGTATTTGGATACATGTATCGACTACCAATATTGATAAGACCCTATGTAAACGAGGTGAAGCCAAGAAAATCAGTCCATTATTTTTCATAGCGGTGCTCGGAAACAACTGCTCATGTAGACCAGGGCCAAACCGATTTTGAATTCATGGAAAATGTGGGTGGTCGGAGAATTTAGGGTAAATTATAAGTGAATTAAGAAAAATCAAGACGACTCAGTAAGAGTTCCGGAAGGGGGGTGGGGGTAGCTGAGGGTTGGATGTTGTGTTTTTACGATTTGTGGCTGGAATTTACCTCCTAGCGAGAGAAGTTTGATGTAAAATAATTGAGAAATCTAAAACTTTTGTATCAATCATTTTTCAACGTTACCTGAGAAAAATGCTAAATACCGTTTTTTTGTTTTTAATTTTTATCTTCCGCAAATTTTTTTTATTGAACTTGTTAAGAACGTTCCCTTTGTGTTTTGAATAAGCTGTAATTCATTCAAAACAAAATATTTATTTTTCGATTGTACACGAATTCAAATGAAAAAAAAGACTTATTTTCAATCGCAAAAGTTTGTTTACAAATTTTTATTTATTTAACTTTATCACTGCTCATTTTCTTTTTTGAAATTTCGACTTCAAGGTGGTATAAAAATATCGTTAAAAATGCAAAAAACAAAAAAAAACTTTTTTATAATCGATTTTTCAGTAATCTTGAGAATTTCTTATTTTTCATTGCAAATAAGCGTTAAAATTGATTTTATTAATTATTTGTTAATGTTACCAAAGGCTATTTAATCAGATTTTTTTTTATTTTCTTTACATAAACAATAAATAATGTATACGTCACCTTTGAAAAATTGAGATATAAAATTGTTTTATTATAGTCAAATATATAAAAATGAATGTTGAAATGCAGCTTTCGTTTTCTTCGGGTTCATCTTCTAACTCTCGATTTCTCTTAGTTCTAGATTTACAAGTTCAGTATTATTTTGTATCGAATTCATTCGACAGTGTGTAGTGTCTTCGTCTTCGATGTTCTCGAAATCAATATTTTTTTCAGCATTTGAACAGATTTCAGAACTATGACAATCAGAGCACAAATTTGTGCATCTCAGCAATGCTTGCGACAGCCACATCTTCTGCTATTGCATCCTGTTTCGCAGCTACAGCAGATAATTTTCAGCAATTTTTTGGGAATTGATTCTTTCTCTGTGAAAGTAGGCATGATACCGTTAATATGATGTTTCCATCCTCAATCCGTAGCTGCTAATTGATTACCAAGCCAAGTTTGAAAATATACCCTGTAGCAGTGTTGTTCAGCTGCTCCTTCAGTTGGAGGTAATTTCTCGAAATGAAATGAGGATTCAACAGTCTCTGTTTGATGAAGTTGAAATCTTAATTCATTGAGAGATGTATATTCTTTTGTAATTTTGAAAATAGATGCATTCATTTTATTCCATTTTCAACAATTCTATTTTTGTCTGCATTTTTATTATAAAAAAATTCTGCTAAGTTCGATAAAGGTTTGTTGGCTAATAAGGATTTCACTATTGATTTTTTTCTTTTCTGGCGAAACTGAAAGTCGTATCACAACCAGAAGAACAATGCAAAAATGCCACAATATCTTTATGAGATTTACGTTTGGAACTATTGCACGTTTAGAAAGATCATTTACATTTCCTGAACCAGGTTTGTGAAAATAAATATTCAAATCATATGAACTGAGTTGGTTCAAAAGTTGTTTTGTTGCTTGGAAAGTGTGGTACCGAGCTACACTGAGAAGACATGATAGATCTCTCTCTTGAATGGTGACAAATGAATCTTCCACCTTTGTTTACTACAGTACATTAAACAATATTAGTGCCACACTTTTTGCAAACGAAAAACCTTTCTTTTTCCATCAAAATCAGATTGGACTTTTTGTAATAATTTACTTCTCTGGATAGTTTCAGCTGATATTTTCATTAGGATGGATCAGGTTTGTGCGAATGGATGTACACTGCTGAAAGAACAACTCCTTCCTTAAGGATGAGGCCAGGCGCAAACATTACCAGGCATCTCCCATTGAATGTAAATGACATTATATTACATGAAAATCAATCTTTTTCAACAATTTCAACGCTTATTTAGAATACAAAATAAGAAAATTCTCAAGATTACTAAAAAATCGATTATGAAAAATAGTTTTTTTTTGCTTTTTTAACGATATTTATCCATACAAAAAATATATTTTTTTCATGCCATCTTGAAGTCGAGGTTCCAACGAAAAAAATTAGCAATGATAAAGTAAAAAACTTGAAAATTTGTAAACCAACTTTTTCGATTGAAAATTAGGCTTTATTTTTCGAAAAAATTTAGTTTGAAAAAGTTACAGCTCATTTAAAACACAAAAAAGGACGTTTTCACCTAGTTTCATAAAAACATTTTTTTTGCAGGAGATAAAAATGAAAAAATCAAAAAACTGTTTTTAGTATTACTTTTGTTATTTTTGAGGTTATGTTAGGAATCGAAGTTTCAGATTTCTCAATTATCTACAACTTTTATATTGAACTTTTCTCAATAGAATGCATATTTCTGCCACAAATCGTAAAAAACCAATATCCAACCCTCAAAATGTATATTCAGCTACCCCCACCCCCCTTCCGGGACTTTTACTCAGTCGTTTTGATTTTTCTTAATTTACTTATAATTTACCCCAAATTTTCCGAACATCCACGTTTTTTTTTGTTTCAAAAATGATTGGCCCTGGGTCTAATGCACAAGTTTCTGAAAATGACACAATCGCCAATTCAATCTCGTGCTCATGTTACCATAGTGGGAATATACTACAAATGGAATAAGTTTGTAATACTGCAATGATTTTCAACCTGAAACTAGTGTAACGACAAGACACGATATTCTTGCCTCTTGTTCCGGCTTGTTTTGTTCGAAAAAATCAAGACGAAACTTGACAAGAGGATGGGTCACTTTAGACATTGTCTAGAGAAATATAGATATATAAACCAAAAGAAGTAGATTTCAGTGTACCGCAAGGCACTGTCCTGGGTCCAATTTTATTTTCAATTTATATGAATGAACTACTGAATTTGGGAAGCACTGGTACTTTTTCACACAGTTATATTGTATTCAAGAACATCAGAAGAAGTTAAAGAATCTACAGAGAAAGACTTACTGGAAATAATGGTTTGACGAAATGTCATTAACAATAAATGTCGAAAAAAAAAACATACTATATTCCGTGAGTCACACAAAGTCGTCTCCATAACGTTTAGTTTCCGACAGTTAGGTATCAAAACCAAACTTTGGATACATTTCTTCAAAGTTAGGAATCAAGTCCGAACTCTTGATGATATAATTATACAAGTCTCAGACGTATATACGTCCATCTTCAGTAAGTTACAAGGTGGAAAACTACTACAATGAAAATATAGTGTTAGAAAACAACTAGTGATACATTTGAGGTTACTCACAATGTGGTAGATGAAAATTAAATGAAGTTAAAAAACGTTAGAGAACATCCTTATGAAGGAAAAACGAATCCTTTTTTTGGCCCCCAAGAACAAGACAATATGGGCATAATCAGGTTATTCGAATGTGACCATGTATGGCATCGATTTCACAACAAAATGGACGAACCAGAAGCAAAGTTTCTGGTTCTAGTTCTTGCCAAATGGCCTCGTTTGAATGACATGATCAGAAAGTATTGTACCGACATCTATGATGTAGTGTTGGGGAATGAAGTTTACTGTATACTCACTTCAGTTTTTGAGTAGCGGAATATGAGACATATAAATCGGTTCGCAGATCGAGATAGTGAGAACAAGAGTGAAAGTTCAAAAGTGTTTCGAAAATTCTTTGAAACAATCTTTAATCAAATTATTTACTTGAGATTCAATGCATTGAAAAATAGAATGCAGTCAAAATGAATTTGGTCATTGAGAGATGGCAAGTTTTGATTTTTTATAGTTTGATTGATATGGAAGATTTCACTTATATTTAGTAATTAGCCTTTATCACATGTTGAAAAGGGAAACATTCTCAATTAAATATTGATAGAAAGAGGTTATCTTGACGATGGAAGATAGTGACTAAAGTTTATCTTTCAGTCGCAGATGATTTTATGAACATCCTGTTCATATTTTCAACAAATCAACCTTTATTACAAATCTGCAAAGCTTCAAAGTTGAATTCGGGGTTGAAAATGTGGTAAGAGTTGATGATATGGTTAGCGAGAGTTGTTGGTTATGACTCCTTTATTTTGGTCACGGTTTTTGTGTTTTTCAATTACTCTAACATGTTCCTTTTTTCTAGTTTTGAAAGTTCTTCCTGTTTGGCCAATATACATGCAGCTATATCCAATAATGGGAGTTTATCTTTGTTGTTAGTTGAATTTTCAACTATTGAGTTCTTAGTGTGAAAAGATAAGCAGAGATTCTTGTCAAAATGGTTGAAAATATTCTTGATCTCATGAGAAATGTTTCCTAGATACGGTATAAGACTATAAATGGTGTATGAAGAAGAAATAACCAAGTTTTGGTTGTGTCTTTCGAAAACATGGCGTTGGTAGGTTTTTTCAATCGTGTGAGGGGGAAAACCATTATTCATGCCTATTTGTCTGAGGATGTTGAGTTCTTTATCGAAATTAATGTTATTCATTGGGATAGAGGCGAGTGAATAGGGTATTGAAAGACGCAAATTAATGTGTGTCGGGATGAAAAGAATCGTATAGTATAATATTATCAGTGTTAGTGGGTTTCCTGTGAATGGAAAATTTAAATTTGCGGTTGTTTGTTTCTCGTGATCAATAAATCTAAGAAAGCTAGTGAGTTGTTCTTTTCTATTTCCATGGTGAAAATAATAGCGGGCTTGAAAGAGTTCATGTAATTTGAAAAATCGTTAAGTTCAAGCGAGTTACCATCAAATATCACTAGTTTATCGTCAACATATATATGGTAGAATATAATTTTGTTGAAGAGGGGTGAAGTGCAATTTCCTTCTCTAAATTAAACAGGAAAATAGCAGCCATTAGGAGGATAAGTTGGAACCCATAGCTAAACCAGAATTGTTGAATTAAACAAAAATTCATGCACAGTGTCTAGTAATAAACAAATGTTCAGGCAATTCAGAAAATTGATATTGGACTCAAAAAGTAAATTTCTAACAATTCCGATGCACTCTTCTGGGGGAACGCTGGGGAACAAATCCACGATGTCAAAAGAGACCAGGATGGAGTTTGGAGGGATGATAGTTTCTGATATTTTCGAGGTTAATTCTTTGGAGTTCTCAATAGAATTAGGGTTTTGGAAATCTAATAAAATTTTGATGATAGAGTTGAGCCATGATGTAGGAGAATTGATATATGAGACCACAGGTCGAGCAGGGGTGTTAGTTTTATGTATTTTAGGTAGCCCATACATGATAGGAGTTTGACAATACATGGGAATAAGTTTTTTGACATTTGATTCATAGAGTGGTATGATTCCTGAAGTTATGTCCAGAATATTTCTGGTATATGTGACAAATTTGGAGGTGAGATTCAACGTGACTTTGGACTTTGGACTTGATTCCTAACCTTGAAGAAATGTATCCAGAGTTTGGTCTTGATTCCTAACTGTCGAAAATAAAACGTTGTGGAGACGACTTTGTGTGATTCTTTCCCACATATTGATCTTCCACTTTGAGAATGGACTACTTCCTTCGTATATTATATTCCATCCAGATGCAATAAAGGTACTATCCCCCAATCACCGCAAGCTAATGGTCATACAGAATTAAAAAAATGTGAAATAAGAGAAGTTAATAACATTAAATACAGGGTGTTAGTGAATAAGTGCGACAAACTCCAGGGGGTGATTTTGCATGAAAAAATAATGACAGTTTGTTATATAACTTTTGTCCGCAAATGCTTCTTTTTCCGAGATACGGGGTGTTGAAGTTTTTCTTAAAAACTGACTATTTATTTATTGCTCAGAAAGCGGTCGAGATATGCAAATGAAGAATGTTATGTTCATCATTGGCGCGCATACAGGTAATGATCTCAATTTTTTAAAGAAAGAAATGGTACGCCACTGAGATATTTCAAATACAAAATAATTTTTGAATTCCTCTGTCAATTTGTGACAAAAAATATAACTTCTAAACGCGTATTTTTCATTTTTTCAATACATCAAGAACTATCTAATACAATAACGTTAAACCAGAACAATAACAGAAAATAACACCTATAAATAGACGTAAAGCTACGACAATCGTTCAAAATGACCTCTCCCAGACGTGATATAAGATTCAACGCTTCGCCTCATTGATTGTCGTATTCGCGCAATTATTCCTGATGCATTTCTTATTGTCTCACAGCCGGCTATAATTCGATTACTCAGGTCTTCGATATTTTCGACGGGAGTGGAATAAACTAATGACTTAAGAAAACCCCAAATGCAAATATCTAGAGGATTTAAATCCGGAGATCGAGCCGGCCAATGTTCCGTACCTCCCCTACCTATCCAACGATTTGGATATACTGTATCTGAGTGATTACGTACAATAATGTCAACATGGACTGGTGCACCACCATGCATGAACCAAAAGTGTTGTCTCAGCTGTAGAGGAATTTCTTCAAGAAGTACAGGTAACTCTTCCTGTAGGAAATCAAGGTATGAGTCTGAGTTAGTGTTGTGGGAGGAAATATGAACCGATTAAATGGTCATCAAGTACCCTAAGCATACATTTACTGAAAACTGATGCTGAAAATGAGCTTCAAAGATTCCATGTGGATTTTCCTCAGCCCAGAGGTGATTGTTATGGAAATCTCATAAATACTGTCGTCCAAAATTAGCCACGTCAGTAAACAAAACGCCATTTGAAAAATTAGGAATTTGAGCGATTTGACGACGAATCCAATGGCAAAAAACTAGGCGCCGAAAAAAGTCTCTAGGTAGTAGAGCTGTTCCTTAAGAATTTTAAATACAGTGAAATTGCTTGCATTCAGTATGTTGGCAATTTTTCGAGTACTTGTTTCGGGTGACTCCGCAATTATCTCGAGAACTGCTACTTCTAGTTGCACAGTTCGTACTTCTCGAGGGTGCCCGCAGTCAGACGAAATGCATATCTGACAATTCCGCATTTGATTAATTTTCCATTCATTTCGATAAAAAAAATGAATTACTTATTCTCATTAATGTTATACCAAACCAAAAGCTTAAAAATGAAGAAACGCTAATTTGACATTTCGTTGAAATATTCGTATTTAACAGAATGTTGACTAGATAATGTATTAAAGTAATGAAAAATACGCGTTAAGATGTTTTATATTTTTGCATAAAAACGGCGCCCCATACAAAAAAAGGCAGGAATGATTTTTTGCCACAAATTGAATGAGGAATTCAAAAATGATTTTTAATTTGAAATATCTCAGTGGCGTACTATTTCAAAACTCACCAAATTTCATTTGCATATCTCGACCGGTTTCAGAGCAATTAATGAATAGTCATATAGCAAACTGTAATTATTTTTTCATGCAGAATCACCCCTCGCACTTATTCACCAACACCCTGTACATTGGTGTTGAAATGGGACATTCACATCTCATCATCAGTAAAGAAATTGAGAACTATATTATATGAATTCAAATAGTTGAAAAAATTCCTCATAAATAATTTATTTCTAGCTGGTTCAGTTTATTTTACAATATGGTATTGCTGGGTGGGGTGGAGCTCATAGAAATCTTATAATAAGGGTAGAAGTTGAAAATATTTCCAGCTTAAAACATACTTACCCTACAGAGCTGTCCCAAGGAACTTTAGTGCTCGCAAGCATCAGAGCTCTTTTTTTTGAACCTTTGTTTAGTGCTTCGAACATTTTACGAAAAGGCTCTATGCTTATTCCAGAGATGACAGTGTTGATATAAGCATAGTTTTTAATGTTTTGCCTTTCGGAGTGAGTTTAGTGCCTAACTATTTTTCTCTGAATGCAGAAACTTGATGAATAGACTTTCTACACACGATGATATTCTATTGGATAATATGTAGAACAGTTATAGGTAAATAAATAATAGTCGTATGACTCTCTGTGACTGGGACCCGACCAGTCGTCAAAGTGACTGAAATTAAAATAATGTTTTATTATGATTTTGGCGGAGCTTTATATGCTGAATTATCTGCAGGCGCAAACTGGTACACTTTTGGGGGCCGGAAAACTTGTCTTCGAAGGTCCATCTGATTTTTTACGAACATGAAATATTGTTAGAAGTTTTTATTTAATGTGCTGTGTTTGGGTTCGATTCTATTTATAATTGGTATGGGGGAGTTTTTGGTATCGCAGATCATTATTTTGTTAAAAAAAACAGGAATTCATGATGACTTCTTCGATATGGATGACGTGTGTTCTATCATTGATGGTCCGAATGTATTCAAAATTACTATCTGGAGGTTTTTGCGATCGCAGATTATGATTTTATTGTCAAAATTCAAGATGAAGGATATAATATGGCGGACGAGATTTTTTATTTCTCATCCGATTTCAATGATAATTGGTATCTAGGAGTTTTTGAGGTCGAAAATCCTAATTTATCAAAATTCGATAATTTGAGGAGGCAGCTTCAAAATATTCGATATCAAATGAATGAAGTTTTTATTTTGAAGTGCACTAGCAAGCGAGTCGTATTCATTCCACCACAACAGTTTATTCAATGCCACACGCCACACACATGGATTTAATATCATACGGGGCAAAAGCATTGCGTTTTACATAATTATTCTGGTTACGTTGCTGTTCTGGATTCCATTCGACGTAATTAACCCAAAAATATATGAACTTTTTTTTTTCATTTGGGTTAAATTGCTTATTATAGCAATTATATATCGTAAAGTAACTTGTCCAATTACTTTTTGAAAGTGCTTAGTAATCGCGAGCATTTCAGAAATAAAAATACACAGTGCTCGACGTAATTTTTGTCAGTGGGCACAGCTCTGTTACCCTACATACAGTGTGTCCGTAAAGTATGGAACAAATTCATTTTTAGGTAAACAGGTCATTTTAAGAAATAATCCCGAAACACGTCGATTTTTGATGTTAATTTACCGTATTTTAAAATAATAATCTAATATACAGGGTGAATTACGTTCGAGTAATGACGTCACCGTCATTTTTTTTAAATGGAACACCCCCATTTTGTCTCAATTTTCGGATTACTCTAGCTGAGCTGATTCCAAAAATGTATCACATGTTGATTCCAATTGGTACAGGGTGGACAAAAATACAATAGTTTTGTGTGTGCTCATAAAGTAACGCGTAACATTCTTTATTAGGTTAATTAACAATATTATCAAAAATACTTATTGTCTAGCGGCAATTGGTTTAAATGTAACACCCCATAGTTTGCTACATGTTTAGAGTAATAAAAATGAGCTGTTTCCAAACATGTTTGGTACTTGTGGTCTAGCAGACAGAATATGACAAAAAATATTTCTTATCTATTTATAAAAAACATAGTCGTCTACTTTTTTGGGAAATGTCATTATTTGTTTAGTAATTTATTGATGTTCAGTGACAGTTTAGTACTACAATATTTTTGGTATTCGTGAATATTCGAATGATTGTTTAGATTTAATTGGAAGTAGAAATGGAGTTAAGTGTAAAACAAAGAATTGAAATACTTATGATGATTGGGTATGGAGACAGATCGCGAACTCAGATGGAAGTGTGCAATTTCTTCAATGATAAATATCCAGAAAGACCTATAACGTGTTCGACAGTCAGTAAGATTGAAACAAAATTTCGAGAAATTGGTAATGTTGAAAATGTACGCAAATCAGGTCGTCTCCCTGCAAATGCTGATACAGCATTGGATGTTTTACTGAGTTTTGAAGGAGATGCGCACACTTCTGTTCGTAAAGTTAGTCGCTATATCGGTGTTAGCAAAACAACGGTACACAAACTATTGAAGCTTGAAAAATGGCATCCTTATAAAATCAAACTTGTGCAAGAATTAAACGAAGATGATCCCGATAGAAGACTCCAATTTTGCGAAGAAATGATGGATAAATGTCACCGAGACCCTCTCTTGATACAAAACATTATTTTTTCTGATGAGTCCACTTTCATGTTAAATGGTGAGGTTAACCGTCAGAATTGTAGATACTGGGCAAAAGAAAACCCCCACTGGATGCGTGAGCATCATACACAATACCCTCAAAAGGTAAATGTATGGGCTGGAATTGTACGAAATCGAATCATCGGACCCTACTTTTTCGAAGGTAATTTAAACGGGGCAACGTACCTTGAGTTTTTAAGGGGGTGTTTCGTACCTACTTTACGTAATTTGTTTCCCAGCAGACGTAATCCTGGAGGTTTTGATGAAAGTTTATGGTTTCAACAGGATGGTGCACCTCCACATTATGCTGTAGATGTTATAAGGTACCTAGATGAAATTTTTCCGAACAGGTGGATTGGTAGACGTGGACCCACTGAATGGCCAGCGAGGTCACCAGATTTAAATCCTTTGGATTATTTTCTGTGGGGCCATCTGAAAAATGTTTTTTATAGAACGAAACCAGCAAATATTGCAGATGTACAAGAGAAAATTCGAACAAAAATAAACAATATTACGCAAGGAACCATACACAAGGTTCAACAAGAATTTGTACACCGTTTGGGTTACTCTCAAATACAGCAAGGGCTGCAGTTCGAACATTTATAAAGTCATGTATTCCAGCATATTCTGTCCGCTAGACAATAAGTATTTTTGATAATATTGTTAATTAACCTAATAACTTACTTTATGAGCACACACAAAACTATTGTATTTTTGTCCACCCTGTACCAACTGGAATCAACATGTGATACATTTTTGGAATCAGCTCAGCTAGAGTAATCCGAAAATTGAGACAAAATGGGGGTGTTCCATTTAAAAAAAATGACGGTGACGTCATTACTCGAACGTAATTCACCCTGTATATTAGATTATTATTTTAAAATACGGTAAATTAACATAAAAAATCGACGTGTTCCAGAATTATTTCTTAAAATGACCTGTTTAGCTAAAAATGAATTTGTTCCATACTTTACGGACACACTGTATATTATTTCCAACGAAAGCAGACTCAACCAAATGTATTTCAAAGAAATTCTCACTATACAACTCAAATAAGGAATGAACTTGTTATAATAGACTACGAACATGACACACGACAGAAGCGATATAAGAAAACAAAAACTATCGAAAAAATTGGCACAACACATATTTATTCAAATTCCAGAATACATTAGAAATAAACGAATTCGAATAATATTGAAAAATATATATATATATATATATACACCAAGTTTCCCTTGGTGTATATATATATATATACACAACATCATCAATTTATTGAATAATATTAAATAATTATTTAAAGCATCATCAATACTGTATCACGTATCATTACATCATCACCAGATCACAACTTTGAGAGCAGAAAGAAACAGAAAAACATGGAAAAAAATACAAATTATACGCGTAAGAAGTCGCGGTTACCAGATAGTTTGATAATATAATATAAATTTCAGTTACACTATATTTTCGTTGGAATTGGTTTGTTTGTTAAATTTTATCAACATACATTTTAAAATATCCCGAACCCAGTGGCATAACCACATACTATTTTGAAACTTTAACTTGGCCAGGAAATTTCCAATTCCTTCATGAAATTGAGCACTAGAGCCTACCGGAATTTATGTGTATGTGTGTCTTTGTGTATAGTGATAGTATATTTACTATTGATCATAATCAGGCGATCGAATTCAGCTCAGATTTGTTTATTGCATTCTTACAAATCAACTCAATTTGGTATTATGGGAATTAGGGGGTGTACTTGATTAGTCTGTCATTCAACGCCCATTTTATGTCCACATTCATTGACTGTACATTTGCTCCTATCGAACAGAATGGAAAACGAAAACAGATAAAAACTTTTCAACAAAAACTCAAACCGACCAAAAAATCAACTGAGAGGCAAAAAATAAAATAAACCTTCTTAGTCTAAATGATAATTGAGCTCCCAAACTAATGTAAGTAACTGATTTTGAGTCGGCGCCAAACAAACAATTATCGAAGATCATTATCTATGAAAGAAGTCATCAAAACGCAGCCGTACATCTCGCTGCAATCATTTTACGCTTCACCTAATTCAATTGCTAGTTTGTTTGGCGCCGACTCAAAATCAGTTACCTACATTAGTTTAGGAGTTCAATTATCATTTAGACTAAAAAGGTTTATCTTATTTTTTTTTTTTTTTTTTCGTAGTAATTTTTTTTAGTTCCGTATTTCATCGGTTTAATTTTTTGTTAAAAAGTTTTTATTTTTCAATTTTTTGTGGCTAAAATCTACCAATTACTACCAACTTGTTTTTTGATTACTTCCAAAATACTTACTTACCCACCTTACTTCAACTATTACCAGTTAAATAATATGATAATCTACTTTTACTATTTGTTGTAATATAAATTATTTTCGTTGTTCTGGTTAGTTTATTTCATTACTTTGTATATCATTCCATCCTCTTATAAAATATACTGATTTTGACGGATGTGGAACAAGAATACTGTCAGTAGCGATCTCATTGTCAACTACGTATGTGTGTGCTAATTTTCACTAGTGAAAAATCAATTATCCCCTATTTTTCTACCCGTAAGGGTGGCTAATTCTTTCCGAAATCCAGATATAAGGTATACCCTATCTATTAAAAAAAGAATCATCCAAATCGAATATTCCAGTACAAAGTTATGCCTGATAGAATCGGTTAACGGACCAGAATTCAGAGGGTGAGTGATCAATATCCTTCATTTCGCTACCCTTAGGGGTGGATTTCATCTTTCAAATTCAAATGGGACCAAATTCGAAGTAGACCCTATCCATTGAAAGAAGAATTATCGGAATCGGACGCCTCCGTAAAAAGTTATGCGTGATCATACATAAAAAAATATTATGGAAAAACATAAAATATACGGGTCGAATAGAGAACCTCCTCCTTTTTGGTTTCGTCGGTTAAAAATGCTACAGTTCGGGATTTATTGTAAAAAAAATTAACAGTCCAATCACATATTCATGTGACTTATCCTTGTAGAGCGCAAAAGCAAGAACTTTTGGTGAACAAATTGAAACAATGTGGCATTTTCTGAACCATGTTCTCATTTTTCCACAACTCTACCTTTTTCTGAAACATATTTCATAAATACGGTTTAACGCTCATAGCAGTATTTCATGATTTCTCGTTTCTAACAAGAAATACCATCCATCCTATCTCACCGAACAGTTTGAAAAGGAAAAAGAAAGGTTCTGCAGTAAATTTGTAGTCGTGAATGAAAGTTTTATAGTCTGGGAGTAAACGTGAACCAATTGGAGAGTAGTGGAATGGATGAAGCTCTCAAGAGGTTTCATTTAACTTGAACCTTTTATTCAATCGTGTATGGTCAATACACACTTTTTTCAATCTTTTTTGAGTATTATTTTCCTGGGCCACTGGTAAACTTTCAATTTTCAATACCTGAAATTTCCAATTCAAATTCTGCAATCAAAAACATTATTTTCCCAAATGAATCACTTCATCCATTCTCTTTTGAACTGAAATATTCTTTATTGAGATCGAATCGTTCTGATGACGATAATATGACTTCAAATCATTCACAAAACGAATATAATGCTGTAGTTCGATTTAAAATACAATTTCCTCGTACATAAATGTTTTACATGGACTTTTTGGATTAAAGGTTCATTGTTTGTTCCAGAACTATTTCCATAATTCAGTATTGATAGATAGATTAGCTTTATTGTCTAAATGAAAACAATTGTCGACAGGGACAAAATTATCACCATGTGTTCTAATGATAATGAATATAAAATGTACATTGATACTTCAATGCATTAGGAGAAAACGCTCACATGTAGATAAAAACACTAATTCTAATAATAGATTGTAAAATCACGAAGAGCACATAAATGAAATTTAAAGTATATCACAGAATATAGAACGACTAGAATACGTATGCAAGATATTCCCCCAAATTGTAGAAGTGTTTCAAGTGACTTTCGGAAATCTTCCATATCGTTAATTTCTCTGATTTGATTCGGTAAATGATTATGAATCTGCTTGCTTTTGTAAGAGTGTTTCGTGTGTTGAAGTGGGAAATGGTAAGGCAAGTTTTTTTGTACTGACGTGTATACCAGTTAGTGTTGGGGTTAGTGAATTTTTCCCTGTATTCGTGTATCAAGCAAGATTGCCTACATGTAATCCATTTGGAGTTCCTTGTTCTGAGTATGAGCTGCTCCGCAATCTTCCCAGTGTCCCAGAATTTACGAACTTTTTTAAAAGAATTATATTTTTACAATAGGCGGGATTCATTATAGAGTTAGTTGAATTAGCTTTGGTGGCGAGAAATGATGGAAATTGATTTTTCTCTGCCTTTTTGTGACCGAGATATGCCCATTGCTTCTATGACCGTTTTCTTTCATCGTTGCCGAAATTAACCAGCAACTCACATACCACAGTTCTCTCATTTTCCCTATCTGGACAAGTATTATTTTCCGTCCTTTTTGCATAAGAGACGTTTCATTCGAAACATTTCGACTGAAATTCGGCCTTGAAATTTCACTCTCATTCACTTCAAAAACGTTTGTAAAAGCGCGATGTGTTTGGACAATGTCTCATCAATATCCTGAGGCCACATTGTAGTATTCATAAAAATGGGCGAAGTGGAAATGAATTTATGATCTGATAGTGCGGCATAAAATGTTTATAGTTCCGCAGAGCCAGATCCAGAAATTTATTGGTAGTTTATTACACGAAATCCGACGCCCAAACAATAAAATCATACCATTCAACCCCATCTTGTTTTTATCGCCAAAGTGGAGTTTGACATCACATGAAAATTATTACCTATAGGACTGGATGTATACAGGGTGTCCAAAATGTGTTGGGATTTACTTCGGGAACGTTCGGTACTGCGACTTATGAGATCTATTTTCTGTCCTTTTTCACAATCTTTTATTCAGTTTCATTTCACTTGTTAGTTCGTTCGTTTGTTAGTTTGGGTCGAATCTTGCAAGTGAATTTTGGCCGTCTTCCAGTCGTCCAATTGATTTGAAATTTGGCAGGTGTTAATAATTCCAGTGACAATGCATTATGGAATTTCTGTTAGACAAAAAAACGAAATGGCGGCTCCCAGATGGCGGACGAGATTTGTAATTATGGTCCGATTTGATTCAAAATTGGTATGTGGGGGGTGGCAGGTTATGAATTTTTTAACAAAATTCACAAATTCAAAATGGCGGCTCCAAGATGGTGGACGAGTTTTGTGATTATGATCTGATTCAATTCAAAATTGGTATGTGGGGGTTGTCGGAGTCGAAGATTATGAAATTTTGGTCAAAATTCATGAATTCAAAATGACGTCTTCAAGATGGTGTACGAGTTTTTTGTAATTATGATACGAATCGATTCAAACGGTATGTGGAGGGTTTTCGTGGTCGGAGATTATGAATTTTCTGTCAAAATTAATAAATTCGAGATGGCGTCTCCAAGATGGCGGAAGAGTTTTGTGATTATGATCCGATTTGATTCAAAATTAGTATGTGAGGGTTTTCGGGATCGGAGATTATGATTTCCCCATCAAAATTGATGAATTCATGATGGCGGCTCCAGGATGGTGAAAGAGTTTTGTGATAATGATCCGATTCGATTCAAAATTGGTATGTGGGAGTTTTTGGTGTCGGAGATTATGAATTTTTTGTAAAAATTTATAAATTGGATATGGCGGCCCCAAGGTGGACGACGAGTTTTATGATTACGCTCCAATTCGTTTCAAAATTGGTGTGCGGCGGATTTCGCGGTCGGATATTTTGAAGTTTTTGCCAAAATTTATGAACTCAAGATGACGGACCCAAGATGGAGGACGAGTTTTCTGATTATGGTCATATTTTATTCAAAATTGGTATGTCGGGAATATCAGGTTCGGAAATAAGACATTTTTATCAAAATCTATAAATTCGAGATGGCGACATCAGGATGGCGAAAGAATTTTGTAATTATGGTCAGATTCTATTCAGAATTGGTGTGTGGGAGTTTTTGAGGTCGGAGATCATGATTTCTTCCAGCTCAAAACTCACAGGAAAGACATCTTGTAATAACGAAGCTCTATTAGAAATGAATAGATTTAGGCTACTACTAACTCAATAGCAAAAAATTTAATAACTTATTAAAAATATTTTTTAAGACAAGCTTTTATTTAAGCCGTGTAGTAAAACGTATGAAATAAGTTGAGGTCATCGCTGTCAACGATTTAATTATGTTTAGTTGAATTATTTGGTTCCAAAAAGCTTGTCGCGCGACTTGTCATAAAATTAATATTTTGACAAGTTGTTACTTACCAACCAATCATTGACCAATTAAATTGATTGGTAAGAACCTACTTTTGTGAACACTTCGCGTGACAAGCTTTTTGAAACCAAATAATTCAACAGAAAATAATTTAATCATTGTCAGCGATGACTTAAACTTATTTGATACGTTTTAGTACACGGCTTACATAAAAGTTTGTCTTTAAAAATATTTTTTAATAGTTATATATATATATATTCATTATATATATATATATAATAAATATATATATATTTATTATAGTAGTATATATATAGGAAAATTGTGGCATATCAGACAAATTATTGAATTAAATTATGTAAGGGTGAAAGGTTAACTGGTCTCTTATCCCAGAAACGGCTTTAGCGATTAAGATGAAATTTTGGATTTAGATAGGGTTTGCTTTTTGAATTCTATATAAATCTTTCCTAAAAAAACGTGATTTAAAAAAAAAAACCTATAGTAGTTTAGGTTAAACCAGGCGAATCCACCAGATTCAACTATGACGTCTGGTAGAACTGGCGTCTGGAATAGCGGTAGGTTGGGTTAGGTTATAAAAAATGTTTTTTTATGCAGAATCACGCTTTTTCAGGAAAGACACCCATATAAGATGGCGCTATAACATTATCCGAATATTTCAAATTATCTAAATGAGTATCTCTGAAAGAACACGATTTTACAAAAAAAAATACTGAGCAAAGCTCGGTTGCCCAGGTATCAACAATTATACGTGTAAAATATCGAATGTACACGAATGTGTCAAATTTTACGACAACGGCCTACTCGATTCCTTTTTTTTCCGAAAAAAACCTAAAAATTTCTTATACTGCAAAAATCTCGAAAACTTTACAAAGTATGCCCTACAAACTTAAAAAGCTCTTGAATAATACCATGCAATAAAATATGTGGTGTTGCATTCGAAAAAGTCGAGTTATTGTCATTTGTAAGTTGTCATTTTCAAAAAATCGTATTATTCGTTGGAACATCGACTTCCTCCTTACATTCATCTCTAAAAATGCGCCAAAGCCTAAAGAATCGACTAAAATAAAGTTGGTTGAGTTATCTTGAATGGTTTTGAAGTTATGATTTTTTCTGTGGGTCTATGCACGACGCTATTTTGACACATAAAGTCATAGAGATGAGTCCAAGAAACTTGGGTGCGTTATATCGACAACACAGTGGCGAATCCAAAAATGGTGGGTTGTCGTTGAAATAAACAGACTTTTCAGTTGTGTATGTTATTTTGGGACATCCTGTATATACACAGAAATATGTTTGAAATGTGTCTTATTGTTGGGCCTATCGTTTAATGGTGCTTTCACGCACCCCTGGGTCACCCTGTATGTTTGTAATTCTTACTGATTATTGTTTATCGATTTTCATTTCAGGTTCTACCGAGAATGCGGGTTCTATTGTTTGTTCAGAATGGCCAGCAAGGATGAACATGTTATTGGACCATATATATTTCGAATATTCGAAATGATCATCTCATTGTGGAAAACTACATTTATAAGCTGAATTTTCAATGATTTATTATCACCCCGTGGAAAACTTAAAAAACATTGAAATAAACTTCAAATGTTGATATCCTCCATACAAACTTTTCCTGCATTCATTTCACTACTATGACGTGTCAGAAGAGGAACATCATTTGACCTTGAAGGAAATGAAAATGAGATCACATTTTCAATATATATTAATTGTACAAGTGTACTGTTTTTCGTAATTTCTAGAAGTTTCGTGGATCGTTTTAAGTTCCTTATCCATCATATACATGTAATTTATCCGCAGGTATAACATAGTTTCCTAAATACATATAACACTAGTAGACTGAGTCATATTTATAAATGTTTAGAGATATATTGTACAGTTTCACTGCCACATAGGTGTTAGAAAAATTCCTGATAACTGAAAAAAGAGAGAAAACCTGATAGACTGCAATAATAATAATTATGGAGAGAAATCCAGATTCTTGTTCTGAACACAATTGAACTCCTGAAGCAGGGCAGCCTCCATGAAATCGACGACGAAAACTCGCCCTGATGATTTGGCAACAATGTGGAAACATTTTTGTTGTCAATGCTAATGCCTCGAATTCATTTTTAGATTTGATATGGGGGAAAAAAGGGAAACATTTTATTGAATAGAAATATTTTTCTGAAAAATCATCGTTGAAAAAAAAGTAAATGTAGTTCAATGTCCAGCGTAGCTTCATCCCGGGAAGTTGTTAATTTCTGTTAGATATTCACAAAAATATCTTCTCTTCTATCGTGCATTTTTCAATTCACAAAAAAAATCTATTCAGTTCTCTTAGAATGTTTCCTTTTTCAACATGAATTCCCCTGAGAGGTTATCTTGAACAATGGAAGATAGTACCTAAAGTTTATCTTTGAGTCGCAGATAATTGCACATCTGATTTTATGATTTCAAACAAAGGGAAAGAATATTTTTCGGCAGCCAAGAAGAATTTATTATTTCAAGTCTCCTTATCATGATTTTCCTTTAATCGTGATACGTATCCTATCTCAACCGAACTATTTGAGTGCTTTTTCCTCATTATTGATTTCTAATATGATAGGCATGACAATAAATACTTGAGAATATAATTCTCACTCGTACTCTTTTGTATGGCAGGTGTATAATTCAATTTCATGACGAAATACGCTTTTTGAGAATAAGGAAGTTTGAGAATCTGAACTACGTTATTTTTTCAAACTTTTAAGAACCACTGATTTTCTGGCTGTGCCAATAATCCGCTGGTCGGAGCCGTGCAATATAGGCTACAAATAACAATAGCTATGGAGTGCAATGCCATTCTCTTCTCAAATTTATGAATATCTATTTTGTAGAAAATATAGATATGTTTGTGGAAAATTATTGTTTTCGAAAAAAGAAAAGGTATATTCGAAATCAGCCAAGGAACAAAATCATTATGTTCATAACATTTGTTTCTCTCTCTAAGCGTTATTTCTTTAATCAAAATTGTGCATCAGCAAAATATATTTTTCAATATGTATGGAAATAAAGTATCTACAGACCTGGAAGGTACAACTGACTCTCATCTTATAAAAAATTATCTCACGAATTCGGAGGTTTGAGGAAATAATTTGCCGATTTTGACCTATTTGATTGTTTGACATTTCAATAGACAATGACTTTTCTGAAAATTATTACTGTGTTGAATATTATTGTTTCATACCCTACTGCAAAGATGTTTGAAGATATAACAGACTATAAAGATGATTCTGGAGTTTTTGATATTATTGCCCTAAGAAGAAAGAGACTCGTATTCAGACAACGTAGGAACTATCTGGAAGGATGGACAAAAAAAGAATTTTTGAATAGATTTCGCTTGACCAAAGAAATCGTGTGCAACTAACAAAAATTCAAAGAATCACCCCTCAAATGACTGCAAAGGCAAAATCGTAATAAAAAAAACTATCAAATAAAAATCAAATCTTAATTATTCATACCAAAAACGTTTGTCATGAAAAAAACTAAATCAAATTATCACAATTTCAAAATGAAAAACTGCATGATCTGTTCTCGAAAATCATCAAGTTATATTACTCACGCTATCATATTATTCTTCTTTTTGTTGTCGCATCCGAGCTCAAGATGAAAAAGTTCAAAATGAAATAAAAATTTAAAAAAACTGTAACCCGAATACGAGAAAAATAAAATAAACTCAAAAGTAAGAAACAAGTTAGGTGTTGTTTGCTATCATCATCTTACTATGCTAGATATTCCTGTTCTTTAGTTCCATTGAAGTTTTCTGGCAGTTTCACATTAACAACGTTATAATTCAATCCGAATGCTGAGGTCGTGCTTTGTCTACTAGAAAAAGCAACAATTATAATTTGATATACAAATTAAAACAATACAGATGCCGTCAATCAAGAATGAAGAACACCCACGACCACGGCATTTTAATTGATGTATAGCGTTATTAACGTGATGCTGCCAGAAGACTTCGAAAGAACTAAATGAACAAGATTAACTAACATATCAAATCAAAAGACTTGTCTACTCTATAAGATGATTATAGCAATCAAACCTAACTTGTTTCTTTTAGTTTATTTCTTCCGTAGTCGCGTTGCAGTTTTTTAAACTTTTTATTTTATTTAAAAACTGAATTCCTCATTCAATAGAACATCAACTATTTGCAAAAGTCCATAATTCATCAACACTTCTTTCAAAAAGAAAGGGCAAACTGTGCCAAATTCAATCGAAAATATGACCGACAATTAATTTTGGAAACATAAAGCACCCTTGAAAAGGGAAACATTCTCAATTGGATATTGATAAAAATATTTTTCTGTGAATTGAAAAATCCACGATAAAAATGAAGTTATTTTTTGTGAATGTCTAACAGAAAACGACTACTCTCCCGGCTTAAGCCACGCTGGACATTGAACTACATCTGATAGATATTCTGATTTTATGAACATCCTGTTCATATTTTCAAAAAATCAATAAAGCACCCTATTCTAAAATACCACTCAACGTCTTCAAAGCATTGAAATCAGGTCGTATATTGGTAAATACGTCTGCAGATCTGGAAGGTACATCTTCAAGATATACCAAAATAAATCAAAATAAATGGATCATCTAGCGACGTAAAATGTACAGTTCATTCGGAATCCCTAGTCTGTTTTTGAAGTATGTGGTTTCATGGAGGCTCTACCCTGCATTTATTGCCATAATATTATAATAAGAATAAACTATAATGTATGTCAAGATGTCCCAATGGCTTAAAAACCCATATTTGATGCACAAATCAGCTAAATATAGGTACTTTACACTATGAATAAATTACTTTGTCTTTCTGAGTATGTTGTGGCAGAAAATAAAATGGATCACTAACCGTAAATACTCGAAAATCTAGAAACTCCGATATAGTCTCCATTTTATTTTTCGATTCCTCATTACAAGCCATCCCATCAGCATTATTGAAGATCCAGGGTGGTGAAATTATTATAATTTTTTTCCATTCAATTTAATGATACTCATTACTGATTTCATCCTCAAATCTCAGGAATGCTCATGGTCATACCTTGGTATTTTTTGTCTACAACAAAAAATGTAAGTCAAAACTCCAACCCTGATAGATTAGTTAATTGTGTATTGTAAACTAGAATATACTGAAACTTCATGAACTTCAAAAAAATGCGTGATAGATAATAAATATTTTTGTTAGTTGAAAGAGAACATCAATGTTAATTGTCGGTATATACTAGTTCATTAGTGAAATATTTGTCTTCTATGACCTCTTATATATAGATGCATGCAGAAAATGCTTTATCTGTTCCATACTAGTTCTGATCTAGGATCAATGTATCATGAGGTATGCAATGGATAAATATTTATACAAAAAATTCTAGAAATCCAATTGTCGTATTCAATTTGTAGTATAAGAATATATTTAGTTGAGCAGAATTTCCGAGAATTGAATTTTAGTTAGAACAGTATTGAGAAAGACCAAAGAATGTCATGGAGAATATGAAACAACGAGAATGTGCAGACCTGAACCATAGTAACAAATCAACTTGTATTGCCATCTGTCAAAGTAATTAAACCTGTATGGAATTATTCTATATTTAACAATTTTTGAATTAATTTTTACCTATGTATTATTCATTTGAAAAATAAATTGAATGAGCATATAAGAAGAACTGCAATGTATATTTATATTTACAGTGTGACCCACTTGAGACTGGAGCACCCTTATAAAATCTACATTTTCCGACCGATTGAATTTTTTTGTTTTTTAGCAGGAAGAGTATCAAAGAGTCTACGTTTGCACCAAATTTGCAAAATATAATTCCAAATTTCAGGGCATACTATGATTTTTTAATGTTTCAAATTGCTAAATTTTATTAGGATTTTTTTTTTAAATTTCGACTCCAGCACTTGATTCAGCATCCTTCATTCAGGTATATTCTGAAATTTCATTCGAATATATTCATTGGCAACAAAGAAGTTATAACAATATTAATTTTGATAACATACCATTATTTATGAATATTCCAGACAAATTCTGAGAATCGGCAACACTGTCAATACAAACTTAGGAGGTTTCTGGTGGAAATTCATAACACAAATTGTTCTCTATAACATCTCGAAAGGGGTACGCATTTGGAATAGAGTAATGAAGTCGAAAAATAGCTTATCATAATCAGTTAATTAAAACAATTTTTTAAAGATCCTGTCAGAGTTTTTGGGTTCTGGTATTATCTCCATATACAGCCTATCCGACTTCTTCTGCAAAGTCATTTTGTTTCCTTCTTCGTTCGCTAGTGTCATTGAATTGAAAATTTAAAAATGTTTCTAACTCGAGAAAGGTAGGCTGTGATAACGTTATTATTCTTAATAGTTATTTGATTAAAACAAAAGTAAGCCTGACAATGACAGATTGAGTCCCATAATTCGAATGTGAGAAAGGTATTGATTAATTTTCAATTACAATAGGACGGTATTACGTTATGGCTTTACAATTGCATTTGCAAGAAAAAATTTAAATTGTGCGTCTTTCTGGATACAATGATAGTAGTGAAAGAGAGATATGCAAAATATTCAATGATCGACATCCAGATCGCCCCCTATCAGTAATAGTACAGTGCACAGAATAAATAAAAGTTTCAATGAAACAGGAGCTGTATCGAGGAATATTTTGAGAAATAATGTGAGAAGAAGGATTGGACACGAACAGGTAATATTAGATTACTTTAGGAATAATCCCAATGCCAGTTTGAGAGTGGCAAGCCTAGATTTGAATTCTCCAAGGGAAAATATACGGAGATGCCTGAGAAAAAACAAAATGAAACCATTCAAACCCAAGTTTTTGCATACCCTGGAAGACGGAGATTAAAAAAAAACAACTAGAATTTTGGTTGTGGGCACAAGGACAATACCTGAGAAACAGACTTTTTTAGAGTATATTTTATTCAGCGATGAAGCCACTTTCACGACCAACGGTGTTGTTTCATCTCAAAACACTAGATTTTGGGCAACCAAAAACCTAATTGGGTTATAAACTGCAAGAGACAATATTCGGAAAAAGTTAATGTATGGTGCGGAATACTGAATGAACGAATCATAGGCCCATTTTTTTTCGAAGGAAATATAAATTCCATGAAATTACTAGAATTTTTCAGAACTGAATTATTGAACAATGGCTGAATGAACAGTTTCCTCATCACTGGATTGGTCGAGGAAGTGAATTGATTGGATGGCCACCCAGGTCCCCCGATTTGACCCCACTTGACTTCTTCTTGTGGGGTCTTCTTGTACAAGAAGTTCACAAATCCCGCCCAAGAACTAGACATGAGTTGTGTGAAAGAATACGTCAAGCTTGTAGAGAAATAACACCCGAAGGACTCAAAAATACTGTGAAAAATATTCGAAAAAGATATGAAAAACGTATGGAATTGAATGGTAGCTCGGTGGAAACAACAGAAAATTTAAATGTATCGATTAGGGCTAGATAATTATGGACCAAGATTACTCAATGTTGTATTATCGAAGTCATTTGTTAGCCATCGTAAAATTAGGAATTAAAATCAAAATAAAGTTTTAATTTCATTCGAAAATTCTTGGTTGATATAATGATGAATATCATGAGGAGCCAGTTTCTCGACGGTATGGATATTATTTTTTTTCCAAAATTACCATTCTACAATATGTTATAACTCGAGAACAATTTGTGTTATGAATTCGAATTTCTACCAGAAACCCCAACGATCTTCTACGTGTGGACAGCGTTGCTGATTCTCTGAATTTGCCTGTAATATTCATAAATAATGGTATGTTATCAAAATTAATATTGCTATAACTTTGTTGCCACTCAATATTTTCAAATGAAATTCAAGAATTCACCTAAATGAAGGATGGTGAGTCCACCAAAAAATAAAATAAAATTTAGCAATTTTGAACATAAAAAAAATCATAGTATGCCCTGAAATTTGGAATTATATTTTGCAAATCTGGTGCAAACGTAGACTTTTTGATACTCTTCCTGCTGAAAGAAGAAAAAATTCAATCGGTCGGAAAATGTAGATTTTATAAGGTTGCTCCAGTCTTAAGTGGGTCGCACTGTATATAACTATATATAAAATAAAATAATCCGTGGGTATTCAGTCAGGTCTGCTTTTTCAGAGAAACTCTCCTCTACTCTGCCGAGCTTTCGACAATTTCATTGTCTTTTTCAAGGCTAAAATGTGATATGGTTACATAAATATCAATTATGAACAAAAATGGCATAAACTCACAGGTAAAATGTGTTGAAATTATGAATAGAAAAGAAAATCGGCATGAATTCAAAAAATGTCACATTGAAGTGGCGCTACTGGGTTGATTTTTCCACATGACAGTTAGTTCGCGCCTCATCCTAGGTTATTTTTTCATATCTCCAAAACTCCTATACCATAAGACGGAAATAATATTCAGTGACGTCAGTGGGATTATTGGGTTATTGGTGCATTGCATTATTGTTACCGCTCCTGGAATTTCCTTTCCTCTTCCCTTGCCTCTCTTGGGCACCCTGGAGCTAAGAATGCGTCACTGACTATTATTTCTGTCTTATGGTTCAGAGTATCAGCTCAAAATATGAAAACTTGGAGAGTTTTTGGATTTTTTTATTTTGCTTGATGGATACTTCATACATTCCTGAAGCCAGAATTTCAGCTGTTCCGAAGTTAAGGTCGATATCTCTATTGATTGGATTATATCGTTTTTCCTCTCATGTTGTTTTGTTCCTAGGCATCCAATTAATGAATGGCCATCTTTCATAATCATTGTAACTTTTTTGACATCAAAGTTCATTTAT
The DNA here is from genome assembly GCA_018342105.1 of Gonioctena quinquepunctata. Lineage (NCBI taxonomy): Eukaryota > Metazoa > Arthropoda > Insecta > Coleoptera > Chrysomelidae > Gonioctena > Gonioctena quinquepunctata. Next base: position 347,064 of record JAFIRS010001336.1, on the reverse strand, counting down.
TTATCCCCATCATACTCCGAGTTTCAACGGTCTGTTCGGCTACTTTGCTCGACTTCAAAGTTCCTGGGATTATATTCATAAAAGTAAATGCTGTTTAATTGTCGTAGATTTGTCACATTTCTCTTCAGATAATGAGGAGAGAATTCTGGACATTTTGGTGAGAATATGAGTAGAAAAATCGTTACGGATTCATATTATCATATACAATGATATGTTGGAGAATTACCATCTATTCTCCTGGCATTTTCTATGAAACATTCTCAATACTGTACACATGCGAACTGCATACCAAATAAGCGGAATTTACCATTCAGTTTGCTTGCATAATGCTATTCGTAATAATGTTGAGTACGTATACATTTAAGTGAAAATTGTACATTACCCCGTGTAATATTTCAGAGTAAACGCTTTCACGCCCATCCGTTTTATAGGATTTTTCCTAACGGCGTTCGGATGCGGGACATTCTACGCTTGGAAAAATCTCCATTAGGAAATTGTTCGAATTTTACATCAAAATGGTCTGTTATGAAACTGTGGCAAACGAATATACAGAAAAAAGTTTATTACCTTTTTCCAAATCATTTCCTCGATCATAACTTCTATATGAAGCTTTTTTCCACATTCTATTAAAAATTTTTTTAGATTGGCAAATATGTCAACCAAAAGGGGTCCTTGCATGTGAACTATCGATCGATTTGCGAATCAAGTAACTGTTTTTGCCCGACGAAAGGAATTTTCATTCAACATACCCGACGCATTCATCATTCTTTTTGTGACATAAAAATCCCATTTTCATTCGGATTATTTCTCATGGTCTGCATCTGTGCTGGCAAAAAATGGACTCTTACAGGATGCCAAGCGGAAAACGTGAAAAATTGCCAGTTTAAACCCCTGTCAGAAATGCCTGGATGCAAATGAGTATCCGGTAAGCTACTAAAATGGGTTGAAGCTCACTTGTGCATAATAATGATGGCGAAAATGACTTGATCCTGTATTTCTTAATTTTCAAATCACGCATTCAGATTCAGTTAGATAGTTTTCCTCTGAAGTTATTAACATAGAATGGAAGTGATACCCATACTCAAATGATGAAGGTATACTGTGAGTTTGTTTATAAGTATCGAGAATTCTTAATGATCACTGTTAATTAACAGATGAACGTAGACTATGTTTGAATCCGTAAAAGTTCAAGGTTTCTCTGAGAATACCGATATTCTTCGAATCAGTGGACATTCCTCAATACAAGAAAATATGTATGAAGATATTGCCCATCTCAAAAATATATAAAGAAAAAATCACGAGAGTACATGTTTATCTTCCATCCCTCACGGAATGATTCTCCACTATGGAGGATTTTATGTAGATAAGAGATGATCCTCAAACCATATTATTGAAGTGTATATTTGAAAATATGGAAGGGTTTATAAACAGATGGTCATGACATGAAGCTTTCAATCTCGTACTGATATAACCAATATATTTCTTGTATTGATTTCATATATTTTAACGAGTCAAGGATTTGCATCTTCAGTGGAAGCGAAAAAATCTTCACTATTATAAAAAAGTCGATATTCTTAAATTGGGTCTATTGTTTCATCTGTGTATTTCGTCTGCCACATCCAGGCCATTTTGATTGATGAGTAAAACGTTGTCAACGCTTGAGATTGAGCGACTCTCCCATTCTAGATTGTAAGCTTTGTACTGACTGTTTTGTATCGATTTGTCGTGGAAGAACAATTAAGGTTAAGTGTACATATATCAGTTTGAAAAAAAATTTATATTTGTGTTCAATCAATAATAACTTGTCTTTATTTTATATTTCTCACTTCCTCGATATTGATGGTGATGATAAAAATTATAATTTCTCAATCGTCCCATATCTACATAGCATTGGAAATGCGTGAATGTCGGAATTATTCTATCATTAGAGGTAATTTACATAAAGTAGATTTCATTTTGATGGATGCGAAATATGTACACTCGAATTTATGATACAAAGAACGATACATGATGACATATCCAAATATTATCAATAGTTTTTGAGTGTTGCAGACAAGAATCTTTTGATTGTTAAACCATGTTATTATTTTCATGCTTTAGGAAAATTATTCGAAATGTTTCGAGCATTTTTTTAATAATGGAAGATTTGAAAGCTGAATTAGTTAACATATTTTTTTCATTGTGTTTCCTATGAGTTTTCACTCTGAATGTTCCTATCAGTTCACAAAATATGACAAAATTATCGTGTTCAATGTAGCAATACCCATGTTGTTTTAGATGTTATTTCAAGCAACATTGATTGTGAACAGCTTTGAAGTTCTGCATCCCAAAATAAAAATAACACTCTCATTGCACTCAATAAATATCGTATATTATTCTCATTAAAATTGTAGTTGACGAGGTATGTGATGAAACTTGTGAATTTTTTTGTCGATTATTATCTCAGGCTTTGCTATCCTAGTTTATTCTACTATAATATGACGGCAAATTGCTCGAGTTGAGTTTTCTAGAGGCAAATTTTCTGTGGGAAAATTTGGAAATGTTTGCGATCATATTTTCTGGCACGAATGGTATTTGATCGGAATATTTCCCGAATCACATCAAGAATTGAATAAAACTACTAGAATTCATGTTTTATTTGAATTTTCGACGAGGAAAGTTGAAACATTTCTGCTCGTTCCAAAAAGAATCGTTAAACAGATTCATTCATTCATAATGATCATTCACTGTTCTTGACCTCAATCAAAAACCTAATATATATATATATATATATATATATATATATATATATACAGGGTGTTACCAAAAGGGGTGCGAAAGTTTACAGGGGATGATTAAAAAAGTTATACGGTACCAAAAATTTGAATTTAATTTTTGAAGGAATGGCATTTCGTGGGCATGTTCTACCAATAAAAAAGCTACCTATGAATATTTTTTAATTTTGTTGTGATCTTTCAAAGGGGTGAAACATGCAACCCCTATTCCATTTTTCAGCAGAACTTTTTACAGAAACAAAATTTCCCAATTTAAAAATATGGGTTATAGAAAACGATTCATTGCATAACTTTTTCAACCCATGTGTTGTGTCCGTAAAAGCAATAGTTTCCTTATTCAATACAACATGCATGAACGGATCTTCTGTAAATGGAAGGAAAAAATCTAGTGGGTGGCTGACACGTTTGTTTGCCCAACGTGTGACTTCGATCGTAGTATTTAAAAATTATTCCGCTTGTTTTAACTCTCAATGTAGGCATGTACCAGAACCATGTTTTGTTTCAATAGAATATCAAATTAAAAATACAAACAAAACAAAATTATGTGTATTACAACAAAGAGAAACAAGCAAACGGAACGGAGTTATAAAAACTGCTCGAAACTACCATCTCCAACCATTAGACAAGAATCAAGTCATCGTCTCATAGACTGGCGCAAACGTTGAAATATTCCTGGTGTGTTTTGGATTGTCTCGCAGGCTGCAATGATGCGATTCCTCAAATCAGTCACACATTCAATGAGAGTCGTATAAACCGAAGACTTCAGGTGACTCCAGACGCAAAAGTCCAAGGGGTTCAAGTCTGGATATCAGGGAGGCCAAGGTTGAGGTCCTGCCCTGCCTATCCAACGATTTGGATACACGTCGTCCAAGTACTGACGAGCAGTTATGCTGAAATGAACAGGCGCACCATCTTGCATAAACCACATTCGTGGTCGAATAGCTAGTGGAACATTTTCAAGTGAAATGGGAAGCTGCTCCGGGAGAACATTTGTATAGGTTGCACCAGTTAGCCTCAACGGTAGAAAATACGGTCCAATAATATTTTCGCCTATAATTTCGACCCACACGTTAAGTGAAAATTCATATTGATACCGACCTTCTTGAATCGCATGTGGGTTATCTTCGGCCCATAGATGATTGTTATGGAAATTTGTAATCACTTGCCTTGAAAAGTTGGATTCATCAGTGGATATTACGTTTTCTAAAAATTGAGCTTTTTGGGTAATCATTTGAAGACTCTATCGACAAAAGTCTACTCGATGGGAAAAATCTCGCGGAATAAGTGCCTGAACTCGTTGAATATGGTAAGGATACAATTGGTGATCCTTTAAAATTTTCCAGATTAGTTTATTGCTAACATTAAGTGTGTTAGCAGTTTGTCTTGTACTTAATTCCAGGCGATCTTCAATCATATTACGACCACAATCAGTTGTTCGTTTTTGTGAAAGTCCCTCTTTCACAGAGACGTTGGTGAAGATGTGCAAAAATTGTAAAATGAGGTATTATGCGCTGAGGATACATCTCTGCTCAGAGCCGTCTAGCTTCCGAAGAATTTCCATTGGCACGACCTTACATAAAATGCATATCGGCCATTTCAGAGTCAGTGTAGTTATTCATATTGAAGATTGAAAAGACACAATTTAACTTTTAACTACCACATAGAAATCAAAGCGACTTGTCAGCCATCTTCTAGATTTTTTCGATTTCAAAATACTACGATTGAAGTCACAAGTTGTGCAAATAAAATGTGACAGCCACCTACTAGTTCTTTTCGATTTCATTTATAGAAGATCCGTTCATGCACAAGCTTTTTAATTTTTTTACTAGGAAACAATTGCTTTTACGGACACAACACATGAGTTAAAAAAGTTTTGCAATGAATCGTTTTTTCCAACACATATTTTTAAATTGAGAAATTTTGTTTTTTTAAAGAGTTCTGGTAAAAAATGAAACAGGGGTTGCATGTTTCACCCCTTTGAAAGATCACAACAAAAGTAAAAAAATATTTATAGGTAGCTTTTCTATTGGCTGAACATGCCCCACGGAATGCCATTCCTTCAACTCTTCAGAAATTTCAAGAAAAAAAATTTAATTTTTTTCTCATTTTTAGAAGCGTGTAAATCTTCAAGGGAAGGCCTAAGACTTTTTGTTTATATGAACGACCCCTTTTAAGTATTGAATGAATGTGGTTTTTTGTGGAGGAACAACGTTTCTTGACATGTTTTTTGGGTAACCTTCCACAGTCTGAAAATGAAAATATAATCAGGAAAATCTATACAAGTGCAGAAAGGCAAACTAATTAGTTCACCCCGATAAGTTATTGCGTTCACCAAATTATATTTCCTATAGAAAAATGATTCAATTTGTCAATAACTTGTCTTCTTCTGAATTTTCCTATCAAAAAAAAAAAATTTATAAAAATTCAAAAGATACTTCTCTATATAGTGTTTCGGGGACTATATCTGTCCCCGTTTTCAAAATCTTCTAAATCTCCTTTAATTGTTTTAATAATTTGGATTTTTTCTCGCAGAGTCTTTTTCGCTTTTTCATTCGACGGATGTCAATTGAGATCTGCCAAAAAAGTTTGAGAGTGACGTAATGCTCATTTGATATATGGGGTGTTGTTCAGATCAGTTTATTAGCATTCTACCATATCTCACTTCCTCTCTGAGTAGAGGTAACCATGTATGATCCATTTCAACAGAATTTGTTGAAAAGCAGTTGTTATTGGAAAGAAGAATACAGGCCGTTTCTTTCAATTTTCTCCTCTCTTGATGTGGTTCTTTCATCAAGATTTTTGTCCTATTCCATTCAATCGTATGATCGCCATTGGATGTGAGGATATTTTCTGCAATTTTTGATCCGGTTATTTGTCGATTTCTGATGTAACTCTGATGTAACTCTGATGTTCACTTCGGCGCACTTCCAATGGTCTTGACGTTTCACCTATATAACTATCACCACACGAACAAGGTATGTTGTAAACACAGTTTTTGGTACTTTCTTCTGCGTTTTTTGGTTTTGTTTGTGTTAGTATAGATCTCAGTGTTGTTCTAAATGATGTTATTACATCATACCTATGTCCAATTCGTTTGATCTTTTCAGATAATCCGGGGACATAAGGTATTATGTTGGTTGTGAAATGTGTAGGTGGTGGGAGTACTCCTGTTGGTTGTGTTAATTGGTTGTTTAATGGATTTTTGTTTTCAATGTCAGTGATTGTTTTTCCCACAAACTGATCCGGATATGCATTTTCCTCGAGAACAGATTTTATGAGGTTTATTTCTTCCTGTAGATTCTGGTTGGAATTGCAAACTGTTTGGGCTCGATTATAGAGATATTTAACTATGCCTTTTTTCACACTGGCATGGTTTGAATTGTAGTGTAGATATCGATTGAATGGAATAGGACAAAAATCTTGATGAAAGAACCACATCAAGGGAGGGGAAAATTGAAAGAAACGGCCTGTATTCTTCTTTCCAATAACAACTGCTTTTCAACAAATTCTTTTGAAATGGATCATACAAGGTTACCTCTACTCAGAGAGGAAGTGAGTTATGGTAGAATGCTAATAAACTGATCTGAACAACACCCCATATATCAAATGAGCAATACATCACTCTCAAACTTTTTCGGCAGATCTCAATTGACATCCGTCAAATGAAAATGCGAAAAAGACTCTGCGAGAAAAAATCCAAATTATTAAAACAATTAAAGGAGATTTAGAAGATTTTGAGAACGGGGGCAGATATAGTCCCCGAAACGTCAAGCAAACACTATATAGAGAAGTATCTTTTAAATTTTTTTATTTTTTTTATAGGCAAATTCAGAAGAAGACAAGTTATTGACAATTTGAATCATTTTTCTATAGGAAATATAATTCGGTGAACGCAATAACTTATCGGGGTGAACTAATTAGTTTGCCCTTTCTGCACTTGTATAGATTTTCCTGATTATATTTTCATTTTCAGACTGTGGAAGGTTACTCAAAAAACATGTCAAGAGACCCCTTTCAATTATCAACAAGGAATCACTCCCTAAGAACTTCCGCACTCATTTGATAACACCCTGTATATAAATTTTCCACAATGTAATAAAATATTTTTGTATCTAAAACCGATTTTGCAAAAAAAAAAAACATAACCAGGAATCGAACCCGATCCTTCCGCGTTATAACCTAACCACAACACCACGATAACCTTTCTTGATATTCTGAGAATACTGGAATTCAACTAGGGGCTCATTCAACAAGCTGAAGAAGGCATATTAGGATGTCAATATGTAGTTATCTCAAAATCCTTTATTCAATCAATTTCCTGATTCCTTATAGGAATTGAATGGGTTACATATAATTTTTGACAAGAGCTACTATGCATTTATCGTAGAGCTAGTGAGCATTTATCAGAATAAAACAGTAATACATTAATCAATTTAAAACCGATCTGATTGGTTCTCTGAAGAAAATTTCGGCCATTTGGTTGGTTCAAAAATACTGAGAAATATCACCCTTGTTTCCACAAATGCGATAAGCAATCTGTGTCTGTTCATTTTTCATTCAATTTCTATATCCTCACTGTATAATGACCTATCATTTCGAATACTTCTGACATTTACTAGAATTTCCTGGCAAATTCATCTGCGAAAGTTCAAAAATGCATATTTGAGTAATGATTTTTACCGGAATCTTTTTTGTGCTTGTTTGAATTTAATTGATAATGAAGATGAAACTATTCCATGTTTTTTTCATCATATATCGAGAGAGAGAGAAGAGGAAAAATGAGGGCAAGTTATGAACAAATGCTCGAAGTGAATCTTATAAATTATGTTAATATATATAGAAATAATTCAGGATATCACAATGAATGACACCTTCATATATTTTCCTAGTACAATTATCTGAATCTTTTGTCAAATTTCCATCGAACAATACAGATATTGCACAAACATTAACTGGAAATGAGAACATTTTGTACATATTGTGAACTTCATAGCGATATCCTCATATTTGATGTATCTGTCAAGTAGGTGCTATTTCATAGAATGCATCTAATTCACCTTGTGAAAAAAGACTAATCTGATATAAATCGGATAATATTTTATATCGAAGGTGGTTAAATGAACCGAAATGTGGTGGGCATATGGAATCTGTGAAGGTATATTATAATATACTCAATAATAATCCTGATGAACCACTCGATGTAAATGTGTTTAGGGAATAAAAAATTCCAACAATTGTCCAATTCCAAAAAGGCACGTTTAATTGACAGTAACATTTTATTCGTAGAAGTATTGAGAGAGCTGCTTTCCAGACACAAATTATTTCAACTTTCTATGGAACCAAATTTGATTGTAGGAAAATTTCAGAAACAATGGAAAAATAGAGATCAATGAACTGTTTCCGGACAATAAACATATGAATAGTCGAATGGATCCTAATAGGTCATATGTGAAAGCGATAACTGAATATGAACCGCTTCACACTGTGGATCAATCTTCATAATAATTTCCAATGGTCATTCTAAAATAATATTCCGAGACCTTACATTTTTTCTGGCATTGAAGCAAAACCGAAAATAAAATCAATAGTTATCATACCTCAACCATTTAGGCTGTAGCAAAGCAAGCTATTTATCTAAATCTCCAATTGCTTTTGTGATATACACAATTTTTTGTACTTAGTTTCCTTCTACTATTGAATATGAAGTAATGGTCAATTAAACGCATCTTATATGTGTCTGTAAGAATCATTCAATGTCTAAATGTGGAGTAGACTAAAAGTTGGGAATATATAGACTGCAAACTGTTTCAAGAAAATGGTTCAATTATCTCAATAAAGATATGTGAATAAATATTTGTTGTTTTTGTTTTCCCTCCCACTTTCCACAATATTGTCATATTATTTGTAGTAAGCGATGAAGTCAAATTAGGAAGGTGATGATAAAACAACCGAAGATAGAAAAAAAAATACTAAAGACAAAACATTAGGTGAAACGACTGGATCATAAAGGGTCTAGTTGAGTCTATAAATACAAAGAATCAATTATATAAAGGTCCGGACCTGATCGGAGATACAGCGAAACGTATCCATAGTCAGATCCTGAATTTTACTGAATATAGTGAGTTATACTGAAAGTAAATAAAATAAAAAACTATCTAGTGCCACACAAGCAAGTGTTCTTAACTCCATCCAACTGTGAGTACCATAATCATCTTTGATTTGGAGTACTTCAACGATTATAGCCATACATCGGCACAGAGAGTAGCGATAAAAACACTGGATATATCTACTTATCATTCAGTTGTAGTGCGGAGACAGGGCCGTCTCTAAATTATTTCTAATGATACTGAAACAGATACAAACGCCATGAAAAATAACCAAACGGAGATTCCCGACTACAGGGATCCTCCACGAATTGTACCCACTGATGAAATCAATGAAATACACACCATCAGCTCACAAAACGAAACTTATTCTGCAGCAGTCACCCAACAACAATTTCCATCCAGAGAGCAAGCAATAATTTTCACTTCCATTGAAGGAATTAAATTACAAGAATATATTATCGGGTTAGGAACGATTGTACATCCAAGAAATATTATTTTTTCCTATAGAATATCCAACAATAGAATATGTATATTCCTATCCAACAAAGATATAATCGAAAACTCCATGACCCAACATGGCGCCATCACAATAAACAACCAACAAATCTAAGCTCGACGTTTAATCACCTCAGCAATACGGTTGGTTCTATCAAACATTAGTCCCTCGATACCACATAAAATTATAGAAATTGAACTGAGGAAATTAGAACTGAACCTAGTATCACCAACTTCATTTTTGTGGTTTGGTGTGTTCGACCCAGAATACAGCCACATCTTGAGTTCTCGTCGTCAAGTATACATTAGTCCCACTGTTATACCACTCCCGGAATCACTCTTCATATCCCATGGAAATACATCCTATCGCATATATATCTCACAAAATAACATGACTTGCTTCAACTGTAAGTAAGCCGGCCATGTTGCATCTCAATGTACAAACATAACCTTACAACCCACATCAGTCGAATCAACAAATATCAATACCCCAGCACAAGAAATTCCCAGACTAGTACCAGAACATCTGTTGAAAAACGATACCCCTCAGACCACACCCCCTGATGTCAATCAAAACATAGAAACAATAAAAGCTCCAACCACAAAAAAAAACGATAAACAAATAGCATCTAAAAGGAACCTGAAAGAAATTCTAACACATCCACCCAACCTAACCATGAAAAAACTATAGATAACAAACCAGATAATAGAAAATTCAAAGAGGCTAAACATATAACAATCGATGAAAAATCTCAAAGACCAATATTAGAAATGATAACACCAGCAGAGGCAATCATCGAATCATATTCCCCACCGTTCATTCTGAATTATCAACAAGTTGGTGACCTATTTGAAAACAATGTCGGTTCGTCCGAACCAGAACAAATAGCATTGGGTTACACCAAAGAACTACTGCCTTCATGCAATATGCTGGAGAAAATATACCCTTATCTTACGGAAAGAAGTATAAAAACACGATGTACCAAGCAAAAAAATCATGAAGTACGTCGACAGCACCCTAACAGAAGGAGAGAGCGACTCATCTCAAGATACTACATATTAGTATCCTCTTATTATCTTTCAATACTTCTTTCCAATGGCTTCCAAAAGTATTCTACAATGGAATATCAACGGTTATTTCTGCCACTTAGAAGTGCTACAAGTCCTCATCTCGGAACAAAACCCAGACATAATATGTTGACAGGAAACTAATTTCGAAAACGACAGAGAACACAAACCAAAAACATTTCAACAGCTTTGACCGCAACAGAGAATTCCAAGAAAGAGCAAGCGGAGGCGTAGCTATTTACACAAAACTAGAAGTCGATGTGGAACCACTAGCCATCAACACAACGTTAGAAGCAGTAGCTATCACAATCCGAGCCCACCACACCCCACATATATGCAATGTCTATATTCCCCCAAACCGAGATGTCACTCAGGTAGAACTAAACAACCTCTTAGAACGAATACCGTCGCCTAGAATTATAGTTGAGGACTTCAATGGCCATAATATCATCTGGGGAAGTAACAATTCAAACCGCAGAGGACGAACAATAGCAAATTCAATTCAACATTACGATCTATCAATACTAAATAATGGTGATCATACGAGATTTAACTCCTTCGACGGAAGTACTACAGCTATCGACCTGAGTATATGCGATGCGACTCTCCTGACCACAACATCTTGGGAAGTACTACCATTTTTATATGGGAGCGATCATTTTCCCATCAAACTCACTCTCGATGGATACAATACAACAACAACGCCGTTCCAGAGATGAAACTCCTTTTCAACATACATTGAAGCCAATATAGAAACTCACACCGAAGCAGAATAAAAATTAAATCACTTTTCTAAACTATAGGAAAAACTAAACACCTCACAAAACACCCTCCGGTACCATGGTGGAACAACGAATGCCACAAAGCTATTAAATAAATTAAGAATGCTTTCAACAGTTTTAAACGACATAAGACCCAACAACTACAGATTATATTGAAGTGTCTAAGAGCAAAAGCAAGATATATAGTTAAAAAAAGCAAGAGTGAATCCTGGAGACACTATGTATCAGACATAAATTCATCAACACCGATGGCAGAAGTATGGAAAAAAGTTAATAACATTAATGGGAAAAAATCATATATAGGCATAAATTCACTTATACATGAAGAAAATACGATAGAAAACAACAAAAAAACAACAGAGACACTAGCAAATAAAAAAAAACGAAGTGCAGTCTTCTTCACAACAAAAGTTCAATATAGCAAATAACTTCAAAAATCATTCGAGCAGAAGGAACTATGACCCAGACTTCAACCTGATGGAAGACAAGGAAGAGAAAAACAACCCCATTGTCATAGACAAAAACGATGCATCACCCTTAAATATCAGAATATCTGAAAATGAATTTGAAGGCGCATTGATTGACTTAAAAAATACCCCCCCTGGGCCGGATGAAATACCATCTATTTTCCTACAAAACCTCCCTGAGACGGCTAAAATATATCTCTATGAATTCATAAATGATATATGGACCCGACAGAAGTTTTTCTGCCAGTGGCAAGAAGCTACTGTGATACCAATTTTTAAAACCAAATGAACCCAAACAAAACCCAGATTCATACAGATCGATATTTTCAACAAATAGTCTCTGTAAATTAATGGAAAAAATGGTTAATAGAGGACTGGTTTGGCACTAAGAAACCCATAATCTACTACGACAAGAACGAAGCAGCTTCAGAAAGCACATATCTACCGTAGACAATATCATAGACCTAGAGTCAGAAATATATGAAGCATTCTTAATCAAACAACTATGAGACGGCATGGAGATATTACATTATAAAAACCTCACTTTAATGGAATATTCAAGGCAATACACTAGCATTTATTAAAAATTTCCTTGAAAATAGGTGCTTCCGAGTAAGAGTTAATGGAGAAATATCAAATTCAAAAATCCAAGAAATTAGTGCAACATTATTCCTCACTGCAATCAACCAGATAATAGAACATGTCGAACTACCAGTAGAAGCACGACTCTATGCTGACAACCTCATTCTATTTATCAAAGGGAAAAATATTGAAACGATGAAATCTATACTTCAACATCATCTACAACAGTTAGAGATCTGGTCCAAATCAACAGGTTTCACTTTCTCTTCAGAAAAAAACCAAGGTGGTACTCTTCTCGAAAACAGATATCAGAGATCAACCAACGCTAAAACTCCACGGAAAAAATCTGAAATATGTTGACGAAATAACATTTTTTGGGATGTATTTCGATCAAAAAATGAATTGGAAAGCACACATCCACAACCTCATCAGAATGTGCCAGGTATAAACTTACTGGGGAAGTTGTCCCACACAACATGGGATGCTGACACAACAACACTTATTCGAATCTACAGATCCCTGATTAGGTCCAAAATCGACTACGGATTGATATCCTATGCCTCGTCAAGTGAATCCTCAATCAAAAAACTAGAAGCTATCCAAAATACAGCACTCTGAATAGCATTAGGAGTCCATCATACAAGCCCAACAGAAAGCCTGCACTGCGAAGCAAACGAAACTCCTTTTAGATACCGTAGGCCACTTCTAAGCCTCTCTTATGCCATTTCCATTGCAACCAAACCAACACATCCTACATATAACAACGTCTCTTCAACCCGGTTCAAACGAAATTTCACAGGACACCCGAGTACAGCCCCTCCTTTCTACGAAAGAATAAACAAATACTCAGAACAATTATAGGTCACACTTCCTCCACTATTTACACATTCAATAAGTACCCCCTCCTTGGCTGATCAAACCCCCTATTTGTGACACCTCTATAGCCTCTCTCACAAAAAATGATACTCACCCCCAAATCCTCCTAAACCTATTCAACCAAAAACTAACCCTATACAAGAAATATGTAAAACTGTATACAGACGGCTCAAAAACAGATCAAGGAGTAGGCTCAGCTGTAGTACCACCAGAAGAAATACTAAGATACAAACTATAACAAGCAATATGCATTTACACAGCAAAACTCGTAGCAATACTACCTGAAGAATCATCCTGCTGATAAATTTCTAATTATAACTGACACATTGAGCGCGCTTAAGGCTATACAGCAGTTATATACAGACAATCCCATCATACTTTTAATGAAAAACGAACTCTATAGGATAGAAGAGTTAAGAGAAAAAGTGATAATGATATGGATCCCGTCTCATATCGGAATCGTTGGCAATGAAAAAGCAGATGTCGCAGCTAAAGAAGCAATACATGAACATGGGTAAAGAATAATCACCAAAACAACTCCATCAGATATGAAAACCTTCATTAAGAGTAGGATCACGAACGAGTGGCAAAGAGAGTGGTGCAATCAAGTTCGAAATTAGCCGAAATAAAAACATCGGTAAAACCCTGGACATACCTTCCAAAAAGCAGAAAACATCAGGTTATCCTTTGTCGACTCCGTATAGGCCAAACCAAGTTTTCACATGACTACCTTCTAGCACATGAGAACCAAACAATTTGTGATATGTGTAACACAACAGTAACTGTGAAACATGTACTTCAATTCTGCCCCAAGTTCCAAGAAGCAAGAAACTTCAAATACCAAAAGAAGTACAGGAAACTCTCAGTGAAAATTGTAATGTAAGGAACCTCATGTCCTTTTTTACAAGAATCAATATGTTACGATCTATATGACTATACCTATGATGAAATGTAAATCAAACATAGTGCTGATAACCCTAGCGGTTGATGCGCTCATCTTTAAATTAAAAAAATATATAAAAAAATGAAACGTGAACCTCATAATTTGGAAATGAAAAATTAATTTAGATAATCAGACAAGCATTTGAAATACTCAATAGAAAAGGCAAAACAAAATTATTATACACAGAAAATAGCGAAAAAACAGAATAATCCTAAAGAATTATGGGAAATACTAAAAGAAATTGGCAAACAGAAGACAAATAAAGAAATAAATAAATCAACGAATCCCTTAGACATTTCAAACAAATTGATAGACTTCTTCACTACAGTTGGAGAAAGCTAGGCTTCAAGAATTGAAGACCCGAACAAAATTTTTCCAAGGAAAACTAATATAAATAGCATTATGATTTCCCCAACTACTAGAGATGAAATTGAAAGTGTAATATTATGAGAAGAAAAAATCCCCAGGAATTGATAAACTCACATCGGTAACAATAATCGCTCTGGCGGATGAAATCATAAAACCTCTTATTTATATATTTAATAAGTGTATCAGTATGGGTTATTTTCCATTAAAATTTGAAGAAGCTGCCGTGATACCCATACATAAGGGGGGTGATAAGGAAAAATGTAGTCAGTACAGACCAATCTCATTGATGTCTGATGTCACTTCATCTTTTTCTTCTTCTAACTTCAGACTCTCATCGAAATGCCTTGTATAGATCGAAGATTTCATGAGAACCATCTACCTCCCACCATCTTCAACTTCTCTAGAACTTCAAGCCAACCTTATATGGAATAAGGAGTTTGAAAGTCTTTCCACCTTTTCCAAAACACTCCCTTTCTTCTAACTTGAGGTTCACATTAGAATGCCTTGTATGGATCAAGGTTTTCTTCGAAAAGACCTTTTTCTCTCTCACTATTTTCATCTTCTCCAGAAGAGCCTTCTCGAGCCAACCTCATATGGAATAAGGAGTTTGGAAGCCTTTTCACCCGTTTATTATCAAAAATATCGACTTTGTCAAGCCAACCAGATATTACTTTAGGAGTTTGAAAGTCCTTTCACCAGTTCATTATTATTATTAAATTTATTCAATTCTTCTTCTCCATCAGTTTTTCTACTTCCGCGTCACCAACCCCAGCTTTGCATCTGTCAACATCACACTTGTCAAATATGTATGCCTTTCAAACCTCTTATGATTCTCCTATTGCGCCTGATTCGCGTCAAAACTTGAAATTCACTATCTAGTTCCTCTCGACATTTCTCTCATCCATACAAGCCACAATGCTTCTATATTTTTTCCATATAATTTCCAAATTTCAAATGATGTCCTTACCCATAATCATAAACTTGTAAATCTGGCAACATCGCATACAATGTGACAGTTGACAGCACAGTATCTTACCGTGGCTGTCTAGTCATTGGCCAAAACAATTTTCAAAAGTTTAAACAAGGTTGAAATAGACCATAGCTAGGAAATTTTCATTGTATTGAGCATTGTAAATGTGATTCTGAGAACCAGAAACATACAACACATGTCAGAATGCTCACAAGCTTTAACTCAATCAAGATGATTTTTTATTCTCATGACAGGTACTGAACTTTTTTTTATATTTGTACGTCATATTTGAATCAAACATTTCAGATAAGCACTGAAGATGGCCGTTGACCGAAAGCGCTTTGCTTAGATATACAAAATTTTACACGAAATACATAACTTTAATTATCGATTTGGAATCGTCGTATACACAGAAGTAAAGAATTTTTATATTTTTTATGTTCCAAGTGTTCCGTATCTAACGGGCCTCATATCATGTCGATTAGAATATATAATAAGCTCCCAATATCCATAAAAAAAAATAACCAGCTTGGAGTCTTTTTGAAGAAATGTAAAAAAATTGCTTCTCGAAACGGCATGTTATTCTCTAGATGAATATTTTCAAACGGAACTAGGAATATGATAGATACTATGAATAGTTCAATATTTCGTTTATACCACTTCTACTAAATGTTTATGGTTTCTATATATTAGTGTGACTTTTTATAACTTCTTCATATATAACTTTAATTGTAAGTGTACTGTATTTTTTATATCTCATAACTGACGATTTCCATGCTTGTAATAGCCTAAGGAAATAAAGTATTTGTATTTGTAACATATTGCCTGGATTGCAAAGTGAACTTGCTTCTATAAAATATGTTTCCCCCAATTCTTTCGGGTATTCTGATGATCGAGGAAGCATGAAATAGATCTTCGTCGACAAAAATGTATGAAAGACCTAGAGAATGCGATGTGCGATGCCTAAATTGCCGCACTGTTTCTCCGATATAGCTTCCGCCATCTTTCGGTGGAAAACTCAAGTATGTTACTTTCACTTAATGTTCTTCATTGATGGGGAGAAGTAAATTCCTGCAAGCAGGTTGTTTATAACAACTCTACTCGACGTTAGGTAGCACTGAATTCAATTGAGCATTCCACAATGTTCAGGGAATATTTAGCTGTTTAAAATACAGAATTAATTTTTGTTTTCGAATAGTGTTTCTTGAAAAAAAAATGTATTTTCGAATTCTGAAGATTTTGAATTTTCCTACGTGTGAATTATCATTGAATACACCTAGCTATCGAAAAAACTAGACCCTGAAGTATACCTGAATATTAGTGAGATAAATACATCACATACATATATCACGAAGGTACTTTCTAGACAAGTATATCGCAGGGACATCTTCAAATAATGACACCATACTATAGATTTTCGCTAATTCGTATTCACAAAACTTCATCAGGTGTGTGTATACAATAACCTCAATAATCAGTTGGAAAACATGTTTTGTTAACCTAAATCGCAGAAATATCGTTATTCAGTTCTAGACAACTTCCCTAAATTCACAGGTTCATTGATGTGCACTTAAAACTGACAATTTTAACACTGTTCTACATTGATACAAATTCCTGTTGAAAGAAAGAATGGCTCGAAAAAACAAATTCACCAAAAAGTCACAGTTAGTTCTCCAATTATTCATATTATAATCATTTGAATAAATGTATTTTTCCTTGAAAACTATTAAGTATACTGCCACTGATTTGAATTAAGAGAATTTTGAATGCTTTTATAAAAAAAACGGTGTGTTCGCTGACCAAACATTGTTCACAAATTCCAACAGCATAATAATATCAGAAGAAAAACAAAATTCGGAGAGATAGACTCCAAACTGTATTATTTGATACTTAAATTGCCCTCAATCAAGCTATAGTTAAATTAGTCAGCAAAAATGGGCATATTTTCATAGTAAAACATAAAATATGTCTACTCTTGTGAAAACGTTAAACACTGCTTTCAAAAGTTGGGAAAGTGTGCAAATTTTCCTAAGCGCTCCCTAATAACCCAGGCACAAAAGTTAACAGACAAGAACTTACATGCGTTACACCAATATCATTCGAAAAATAACAACTGATAGTATATGTATAAAATTTAACTCTAAATCCTAGAAATGTAAAAAATCATGGCACGTTCAATCGAAACTATTACTGACAAATTGATGAGATTCTGACCACATTCGCCTCGGTATTTCTACGAGAAATGAAGAGAGTTAGGGAAAAACATTTAGCACAGTCATATGTGGGTCCATGAGGAGCATATTCCAAAATTATTTTGAAATATATAGGGTTATCCCCAAAAAAATTACATACCAAAGTTATATTTTTTCTTATGGAACACCCTATATTTTTTTATATTTTTAGATACTATAGACAAAATAAAGGTTAGTTACTGTCATATTTCTCGTACTTAAAACTGACCGTTTCTGAGAAATTTTGAGAAATTTAAAAATACAGACCATAATTTGAAAATTGTTTTCACCCTGTAACGTGTAACGAGCTGCTCGTGATTAAACGTACTGCTCAGCTCAAAGGTTAAAGTTAACTTCTACATGAAATTTTCAATGCAATATTATACAGAGTGGCAAAAAAAATTACCTCAAAATTTGGACACACATTTAATTAAATAACTTCTTAAAGTTGAATGGAATACCCCGTATTTGGTGGCGTAATTAGACGCAGAATTAGATTCCCTTCAAAACTATAGTAGGGTTCCCTATACCTATCTCTTCTGCTTTTTACACAAAAGGCGTTTTTATATTTTACTTATGAGTAATTTTTTTATCTTAAAAATGAAACACACTGTTTTGTAATGAAAAGCTTAAAAAGCATTATTGAAGTCATTATATCGAAAAATTAAGAATCTTAAATAGTTTATTATTTTACTAAATGCTCAAAAAGACAATAATTTTAAACTAGTTAAAACAATGATAATGGTTTGATTAACAAGTTGTGTCACTGTCAAATACTTTTTGTTTCATAATAATAATTAACGTCATCTAGGCCAGAGCCTGCTATTAATAAAAAAATAGTATAATAGGTTTTATAGGAAATCGTAAATGTATGTTTTTATTGACCCCATATTGTAATTTTGGTATTTATTTCAATATAAAGTCTAATTTGCTGAGAAACAAGCGAATTTAACATATTTTGCCTCAATAATTAAGACACGTGCATCTTCTTATTTTGAAGAATGCTTTAATATTTCAGAAATGGCAATTTTTTTTAAATTTAAATTTTAATATTCCTTAATAAAAATCTTTTTAAAGCTTTTTAAGCTTTTCATTAAATTTTTTTAAGATAAATTATATGAAATAAAATTAAACTTCTTTTGTGTAAAAAGCAGAAGAGATAGGTATAGGGAACCCAAATATAGTTTTGAAGGGAATCTAATTCTGCGTCAGATTACGCCACTAAATACGGGGTGTTCCATTCAACTTCAAGAAGTTATTTAATTAAATGTGTGTCCAAATTTTGAGGCAATTTTTTTCGCCACTCTGTATAATATTGCATTAAAAATTTCATGTAGTAGTTAACTTTAACCTTTGAGCTAAGCAGTACATTTCATCATGAGCAGCTCGTTACTCGTTACACGTTACAAGGTGAAAACAATTTTCAAATTATGGTCTGTATTTTTAAATTTCTCAAAATTTCTCAGAAATGGTCAGTTTTGAGTATGGGAAATATAATAGTAACTCACCTTTATTTTGTCTATAGTATCTAAAAATATAGGGTGTTCCGTAAGAAAAAATATAACTTTGGTACGTAATTTTTTTGGGGATCACCCTATATATTTCAAAATGATTTTAGAATATGCTCCCCATGGACCCACATATAACTGTGCTAAAAGTTTTTCCCTAACTCTCTTCATTTCTCGTAGAAATACCGAGGCGAATGTGGTGGGCCACCCTGTATATATATATATATATATATATATATATATATATATATATATATATATATATATATATATATATATATATTTATGAATGGAGCATGCATGGCAAACAAATTAATTGAAGAATATCAATGGTGATTTACAGCGATTTTCTGTTTATGTGACGGTACCAGGATATTCACTATAAATTAGCCACCCCCTATCATTGTTATTATTGCCTTCAGAAAAAAAAGTTGAATGTAAAACTTGTGTAGTTATGACTGAATTTTTATAAAATTCTATCAAAAATACAGTAACGTGCATATTTCAGTGGATTATTTTTTTAATAAACTGAATATTATTGAATTTTTATATTAATCTTTTTTTTCTGATTTCAAAAATATACCATATATTACTCCTATCTTATACCGTTTTTGAGTTATTAAACGTCGAATAACTTGTTGTTACTGTGAGTTAACATTTTCAAAGTAAGCTATGAAAATTACAACTATATTATCTCTGTTAAGAGACATTTCTTTAATGGAATAATAAAAACGGTTTACAGTAAGGAAGAAAAAGTTCAAATATGTACTTATTATATACAAACCAACAAAAATAAACGTGCAGCAAAAAGAGCATATAGGGTGTTGTATCCAAATCATCCAACACCGTCAGAAAATACATTAAAAAATATTTACCAAAAGGTGAATCATAACTTCAGTTTCAGTGGCGTGTAGTTCAAGAAAACCAGGCTAGATTCACTGCTCCTTTTTGAAATTAAGCTTATCCATATTAATTAGCGAATAGACTTCTTTGAAATATGGTATTATTTATGTAAGTAGTTTAAAAAATGTAGTCGATCAATAAGGTGAAAGTTTTTCTGAAATCCAAATTACTTTGAAAAAGACTACCTCATAACCTCATAAAATTTTACCCGTTTCCAACAGAGACTCATACGAGATAATGGCTGGAATTTTGCCAATAAATGATTCAAAATTTGAATGAAGATCCCAATTATTTAAATGAAATTTTATGGACATGAGTTATCTTTTTCTACGGCAGGAGTTTTCAATGAGAAAAATCGAAGGTCGTGGGATAAAAAGAATAACAGAAAAAGATTGGTAAGACAAATAAAGAAAACAGGAAGGAAAACTGTTAGCGTTTGTTGCGGAATTTTCAGAAATAAAAGTGTTGGCCCTATATTATATGATTATATATTAACAGAGGTTAGCCATCCAGAATGCTCATCCCAGAAGAAGAAAAAATTTTGGCATATCAGACAAATTATTGAATTAAAGAAAAAAAGATACTCAAGTGGGGTTCGAACCCACGACCTCTAAATCTCCAGTCAGATGCTCTACCAACTGAGTGAGCTATTGCAGACATAGACTCCGTCCGCATATTTGTAAATCGCTTTTTCCCATAATTTAATGTTAGATTAAGGAAGGTAGAAAAGATTTTGAGTACTCATCAGTGGCCATCAAGACCAATCAACTTTTCACCCTTACATCGACGTGGCGGTTTCAATCGAGGTTCAGGAAGTCGATCTCCAACCACTGACAAGATTCCGTCAAATATATAATATGAAGTGGAATAATGCGTCTGTGAAAAATATAGGAAAGGAAAAATTGTGGCATATCAGACAAATTATTAAATTAAAGAAAAAAAAAAACATTCTCAATCGGGATTCGAACCCACGATCTCTAAATCTTAGTCAGATGCTCTACCAAAAACTTTAACATATTCAAATAGAGAATGGAAATACGTTTCAAATAAGTTATCACAAACTTTTACTCCAGATTTAAAAAATTAGGGGCGTCAACTACCTAAAATCAACGTGTCCCGAGATTTTTTATAAATATTTACAATAATTCAGATACGTAACTCGTTCCATTTAGTTTCGATAAAAGTATAATTAACTGAAAATTTCTGCATTTTAATTTTAGCTGCAGTAGCAACCTATTCAAGTACAGAAATGCGGTAGGCCGTATTGTATCAGAATGAACAATGTCAAAATATAACACGGTCAGAAACTAACATTGTCAGAAACTGGCATTATCAGAACGTACTTTTTCAGAACCGAACTTTATCAGAATTATGACAATCAGAACCGGACATCTTCAGAAACGAACATTGTCAGAAGCGGACATTATCAGAACGAACTTCTATCAGAACTGAACTTCATCAGAATTAACACAATCAGAACCGGACATCATCAGAATCGACCATTGCCAAAACCGGACATTATCAGAACCATACATTATCAGAACGACATATTATCAGAACAGTACATTATCAGAAACGGACAATATCAGAATCAATCCGCATTGTACCATTCGGAGTTCAAACGACAAACATTAGTTACACTACTTCGTCATAGATAGTGTTATTTCTTCAATAAATCAGTACGTGCCTTACGTTCATATACTAGAATATCTAGGTATAATTTCCATCAGAAATTAGAGTAGGAGTCACAATCAGAGGATACTCGAGTATGCGGAAGCTCATGAATATTCTCCCGTTAGGGTTGCAATTGATTATGATATCGACGACCTCTCCCTTTTCAAACGACCCAGACATTCCCTTGAATGATGAGTCTATCTAATAGTCGTACTTAAATTAATTGGAGAGTCCTTATTTGTTCAAAATTCCAGTTTTTCTCAAAACGAGCCAGGGAGCCCTGAACTGTTTTTGAGGACACTGCGCCGCGCCCCGATTTTGAAACTATACTTGGTGACACAGGATATTGGGCCACTCCTGTAACTTCTGCATTCGTAAACGGATTCATCTGAAATTCGGTACATTTATATAAGCAACCATTTTGGAATTGATCACATTACAATCCAATAAGGCGGACTCCCGGTTTTTTTGGAAATGCCAGTAACTTTGTTTTTTCAAAGGAACGCCCTGTCTATTTTTTTATATTCAAGTTGAATTACAATCCAATATGGCGGACTCCCGGTTTTTCTGCAAATGCCAGCAACTTTGTTTTTTCGAATAGAACACCCTGTATATTTTAACATATTCAAGTTCAACAGGACAAAACGAGTCCAAACCTCATGTCAAATGTAATTTTTTTCAACAACTGAAATTAAAGTAGTTTTTTTTTATTTTACCTCGTGGATAAATGAGATTCGGTCAAGGCTATTCACAATGAGTCGCACATAACAGAAAAACATACTTTTTTCTGAAAAAGCATTTTATGTGTAATTTATTGATGAATCAATTCAGTCACATCACATTTTGATCAAAAATTAATTTTTTTCAAATGAAACCCCTATGGGCCACCTACCTGCCTCTCTAGAACATACATTGAGGCAAAAAATAACATATCATTTTTGTATTTCTGCGCAGTAACAAATTGTATGAATTCAAAAATCTACAACTAGTTCAAGAGTTTCCTCGCAGTTCGAATAATTTTTCAACTTAGTAAGCTGTGGAAAACAACATTTTTGAATCTTGTCAACTAATTGTGTTTTGTTGTCATCTTTCATCTCAATTCTCGAACATTAGTTAACTTCCGAGAATTAGTTAGTAGAAATGTCAAATCAAAATTATAGGTTCACAAGAAGTGAACAGGTTGATGTTATTAATTTACGGGAAATGTCTTAAAAACAGTGTCGCTGCTTGTCAGTTATACGCTATATTTTTTGCCTTAATGTATGTTCTAGAGAGGCAGGTAGGTGACCCATAGGGGTTCCATTTGAAAAAAATGAATTTTTGATAAAAATGTGATGTGACTGAATTGATTAACCAGTGACACAAAAAATAATTTTTCAGAAAAAATCAAGTTTTTCTGTTATTTGCGACTCATTGTGGATAGCTTCGACCAAATCTAATTCATCCACGAGGTAAAATAAAAAAACCATTTTTATTTCAATTATTTGGAAGAAATGACATTTGACATAAAGATTGGACTTGTTTTGACCGGTTCAACTTGAATATATAAAAATATACAGGATGTTCCTTTGGAAAAACAAAGTTACTGGCATTTCCAAAAAAACCGGGAGTCCGCCTTATTGGATTATAATGTGATCAAATCCGAAATGGTTGCTAATATAACTGTGCCAAATTTCAGAAAAATCTGTTTGACGAATGCAGAAGTTACAGGGGTGGCCCGATATCCTGTGTCACCCGGTATATTCCCACGTATTTGTATGCGAAATATTAATTACCAGAATAGGTACTCTGCTTCATATCACGACAACGGTGGGTTGCACAAAAACATATGTTGATTTCTATATGTAGAAAGTTGAGAAAATTTGTTATTTTCTTATTCGCCTTGATTGGCCTCTCATACACGTGGTTTTACAATGATTTTTCCACACCATTTCTGATTTATTGAAGAGGTAACACCATCTATGACGAAAAAGCGTAACTGATATTTGTCGTTTGATTTGGATTCTGATTCTTGTCGGTTCTGATAATACGGTTCTAATGTACGGTTAATCGCTTCTGATAATGTCCGGTTCTGACTTTGTTCATTTCTGATGATGTATGGTTCTGATAATGTGCTTTTCTGATGATGTCCTGTTCTGACTATGTTCGTTTCTGATGATGTCCGGTTCTGACGAAAGTACGTTCTGACAAAGTTATATTCTGCTATTGTTAGCCCAAGTAGTACACAGAGGTCATAATTCTACTAGACCTTTCGCAAAACACAATGACTTATGTCTTGTAATATGCTAAGACGTCTCTATGTATGCCAATACGACAAAAATGCACACTCTTCGACGTCACATCGACGTTATAAAGTAGTGGTGATGACTTGCCAATATAGACCTATATAAGCCAGTCGCAAAAAAGTTGGATTTAATATTATTATCACGTCGTTCTGTGGTCTCAGTGTAGTCATTATATCTTTATGCATGAAGGTCATAATATTTCTAATATAGTATTACAATATGATACCATATCAAAAGATTTTATATAATATATAAGTCAGTCTCCCTTAACATGTTCATGATACTTGGTGGTAATGTCCTATATCCACTATATAGTGCTTCTCAAAAGTCACTTCCCCCCCTCTTATTTTTGGAACGATTATACATAAACAAGTGAAATTTGGAAACTGAATAATAAAGATTGTAAACTTCCCTACTAGTGATGATAGATGATGAAATCGTCAAAGATGACGTCACAAGGCCATTGTGACCAATGATTTTAAATGGAACCCTACGGCAAGCGACACCTCTTTTAAAAGGTATCGAAAAAGCCTATTCAATGATACTAATTTTGTTTGTGTTTATGGCAGTTTTGGCAACTTGCTTTCGAAAAACGCAAAGCTGTGATGAATTAAATCAGTTAATACTAAAATTCAACATTCAAGCTCCGCCTCTGGATATTTGTCAAATGACGGTTTTGTTATTCTCCCTAATTCGACGTTTTTGTAATTGTCCAAGTTTTTGTACATTTAATAATTTGTGTATTGTTGATCGAACGTTCAACTGTTTTAGCAGCTTTTGGTACTTTTAATATTTTTGTACATTTTATCAATTTGTTAAACTGTTGTGAGCCGAACGTTTGAGTGCTTCAAGAAGCGAAATGGTACGTGCTTTAGGTCCTAATTCTTGGTGAAACCCGCCCCGTTTCGTGGACTTATTTAAGGGAGCTTCTTCGTAAGTTTGAAACAACGGGTAGTATTAATGATGCGAAACGATCTGGCAGACCACACATTCCTGATGAGAAAAAAATTTATATACTGGCAGAAGTAATAGTTGATCCTACTTCTTCAACAACTCACGTTGCATCTACCTGTGAAGTCAGTCGAAGTACAGTACACAGGTTGTTGAAAAAAAACAAATTTCCTCCAGACGAATTAAAAATGGTTCATTAACTCTCAGACGACGACCCAGACCAAAGACTAGAATTCTGTGAAAATATGTAAACTAAAATTAACCAACAGCCAGACTATGTCAAAACAATTTGTTCTAGTGACGAAAGTACTTTATATCTAAATGGAAATGTAAATACACAGAATGTGAGGTATTGGAGTGACGCAAATCCTCACCTATTTCATGAAATACAAACCCAATTTCCCCAGAAGGTGAATGTTTGTGCAGGTATCCTGGGTAACCACATCATTGGGTCTCGTTCTTTAAAAACTAATTCAACTGGTGAGGTTTATCTGGAGCTGTTGCAAAACGCAATAGAACCGTTAATCCTTGAAATTTTGGAAGATAATCCAGATGATTTCGGCAATTTGGAAATAACATTCCAACAGGATGGTGCTCCTTCACACTATTACGGTGCAGTTAGACGGTATTTGGATGAGGAGTATCGTGGTAGATGGATTGGACGACGAGTTTCAACGGAATGGCCAGCTCGATTACCGGAACTCACACCTTTGGATTTTTGCTGTGGGGGTACCTTAAATCGAAGGTTTACGCCACTGAACCTGACAATATTGACGTTTTAAAACAACGTATTGTTGCAGAATGTGAGGCTGTTTCCGCAGACACACTTGCAATAGTACGAGAAGAGTTTAAAAATAGGATATTTCACTGTCAGGAAGTGAATGGAGGTTACTTCGAGCAATTTCTTCAAGTAGATACTGATTCTCAAATCTGTAATTAATATCATACTAAATGGAATTTAAATTTTAATGTTTACTAATAAGCCATTAAAACTGCCATGAACACGAACAAAATTAGTGTCATTGAATAGATTTTTTCGATACCTTTTAAAAGAGGTGTCGCTTGCCGTAGGGTTCCATTTAAAATTATTGGTCACAATGGCCTTGTGACGTCATCTTTGACGATTTCGTCATCTTTCATCACTAGTAGGGAAGTTTACAACCTTTTATATTCAGTTTCCACATTTCACTTGTTTATGTATAATCGTTCAAAAATAAGAGGGGGGAAGCGGACTTTTGAGAAGCACTGTATATACTAACAACAAATGGCCGTGATAGTCATCGAGATGAAAATGATTTTCATGTATGTGTCTTTAAAAATTGTTCTGAAACTCTAGTTACCAAGCAAATCCATTTTTACGATCAAAATTAAATTCTACTCACTTAAAATTCATGCGCCTTCGCCTCGAAAATGAAGAGAGATGAATATTTATTTTCATTTCAGAAAAAATATATTTCATAAATTTTTCTCATCAATCGTTGAAATATGTAGACCATGTTACGAAAGATACTCGATTAGCACATCTCCAATGATTTTCAAATTGATATAACACCCGGGGCCCATATTTTCTATTTTAAATATTTTTGTTTCAATATGGCTACCAGAATGATGTTATCAATCAATCGAAAAATATGGATGCCGTCCTTTCAGTGTCGAAAAGTTGTAATTACTCCACTATATACCATCATAGAATATTTTACAGTATCTCGAAGACATCGCAATATCTTACATAAAAAAGTTGTAACGTAGTCGCTGTGACCACAAGTAGCAAGTTTTGTTGTACTAACGTCGTAACGCTATCAAAACAGAAAAAGATGTACACTGAGTGCATAAGCATTCCGCTAGTTCCACTCGATGGAAAACGCTAGAATAACTGACAACTGACATTTACAATAGAGGTTATGTTGATCAGTTACATTTAAATATTTTTCATTTATCACTCGAAGTGCACATATATATTGTCAAGTATGGAAAATATCACCCGATATAAATATAGCAATCATTTCTTTTTCAAAATTCAGAATTAAATTCAAACATAATTGAACTCAAAGTGGAAAAATCCGTAGTTCATATACTTTACAGTAATTCATCATCTAGTTTCACATTTATTGAAATACAGTATTTCCTGCAAATTCAAAGTTCAATGCCAGTCATTTACTAGGGATTGGGTTTCAGTCCGGTATTGCATTCATCAATAGCAAGAATGCTGATTCTGCAAGTCAGCGATATATTTCCTATAAATGAAAGTGTTTGTTTTTAATCGGGCTCTTTAGTTTCATGCTGCTGGTCCATGGTGACACATCTCCTTCCCTTGGTTTTTATTATAATGTAAGTGGTACTTTTATTTTACTTGTTATGGTCATTGTTCACTTCACTATTTTTGTATTCACCATTGCCCTTTTATAATTTTCAATAAACCATAATAGTTTTCACTTAACTTTTTTTCATTTCACTATACCAGGGTGGTCACAAGTCACAATCACAGAATTAAAATGTTTTAACCTCTCGCAAGCCAAGCAAGATAATTAGTGGGCACTCTAAACAGTTAGGGGGCCAGGGTTTCACAGGGTCACCCAAAGTAGGGCGTGACAATATCATTTATGTCTTTCCTTGTTGTGAAAACAATTGAAGGGACTGGATGAACTTCATTCCTTTGCCGTGTCCCGATAGACTGATTGATTATTTCAGATGTTAATTTTGGGGTAGGCACTCCTTCCACTTTATTTTTTTTTTAATTTTTCTATACGCTCTAGTTCTCTTTATAAGGCTGATTGGATTGTTGTTTTGGCATTTCAATCATTCATACGGAACTGAATATTCTACATACATAACACAATATACCTATCCAACAAAAATAACATAACCAACAAAAATAATCTAACCATAGATACATAATTTGTAGTAGTACGTTAGCAAGATGAGGACGTGTTTGAGCGGCTCGAATTTTCGTTATTTTACAGTGTTTTCAATCTAGAATAATTTCGAGAAGTACTCTTGTTATGCCGCAAACGCGCGAACAGATAAGTGAATTGAAAAACATCGCTGAAATAGTTATAAAACAGCTATTCAAGGAACCATATTTCATAAAACAAATAACTGATAGTGTGTCGAACGAAATCGAAAAAGTGTAAAGCAACAACTGGCTACATTTGAGAAAAAAGTGGACGAGCTGAAATCCAATATCCAGGATGTGAAGAAAGAACACGAAAAAGTTGTGAAAAAACTCAATGATAAGATAGATTTACTAAGTGCCAAAGTAAATGATTCGTCAATGGCGTTCCAAAATCCCATGCAAATAATATCTGAAATAACCGAAATCAAACAACGAGAAAATAATATAATTATGATTGCTATTCCTGAGGATAATACTGACCAAGAAGCAAGAGTAAAAGATGTTGTTAAAATTATTATTCCGGATATTGAAATGACAGGTTCAAAAATCCATCGTTTAGAAAAACCATCTGCTGGGAAAACCAGACTTTTAAAAATAATTATGCCTGATAGCTCGAAACACTCACAACTCATCAGGAAAAACAAGAAGATACAAGCTGTTGACCGGTTCAAAAATGTATACATCAAACCCCATCAGACAGTGATGCAAAGGGAGCTTTTTATTATACTGCGCCAGGAACTGAGAGAGCGCCAAGAGTCCGGTGAAAGTGACTTGATTATAAAATACAGAAATGGATTTCCATTTATTACAAGAAAAACTGAAACATCAATGACAGGCTACTAGATCTAGTGATATGCTCAACCGAATCTACATGTGTTGTGCAAAATAATGAAGACCCATTAGTAACCATAGATCCTCATCACCCAGGACTTCTGATACAGCCGCCCAACGACTCTGTGAGCTACAAAAAATTTCCAACAATTATTGAAAGGTATGACATGGAAAGAGTCGATGTACAAAAGTTTTCTCGATCACTGTGTGGAAATTAATTGGTCTCAACTTTTATCCTATCAAAATGATGTTGACTCTATGTGTGAAACTTTCAATGATATTGTTCAAAAAATGATTCCTGAATGTGTACCGCTTGCAGAATCTAGATCAAATTCGTACCCAAGTTGGTATAGCAAATAATGAATTAGACAGATAAAATCAAAAAATCACTATTTGAAAATTCATTAAAAAAAATTAAATACTTGTTTTACTTAGAACGCATGAAAAATTTGAGAAAAATTATCAAATCCAAAATAACAACCAATTATAGGTTATATATTACTAAATCTGAAGAAAGGCTGAAGAATAAATAATGTATAACCATGTTCGTTGTTCACCCCTAGTGTCTCATATGCTATTCAGTGTACCGCGTATTTCATCTAGGTTCTGTAGCACATTCCATATTCCTGTTTCCAATACAATGCATCATTTTCATTCTCCTATAGCTACAATATCTAGAAGTGTTAATGAGGTTCCTAGTGTAGATATATTCTTTCTAACTTTCCAAAAATTCAAAAAAGATATTCTACTGTTTCCAATACAGTGCATCATTTTCATTCTCCTATAGCTACAATATCTAGAAGTGTTAATAAGGTTCCTAGTGTAGATATATTTTTTCTAACTTTCCAAAAATTCAAAATGGAGATTCTCTGTTTCATTCAGAATTAATTCTGTTGTATGTGTAATTATCTATAATACTTATTGTATACACCTGTAAATGGGCTTTTGGGCCTGCTGGATGTATTGTACAAATAAATAAATAAATAAATAATGTAATCATTACGACCAAAGTTCATCAGTTGACAAAACTACCTTACATGAGTACAATATGCAGTCGTAGAAAAGTTTCAAAAATCTATTCATTAGAACCACATATGTTCATTGTCATAATAACCTCACCGCAACTGCTCTTGAGTTCTACCTAACGACACAGTACAACTTCATCTCGGGAATTCTTTATTGCACTCTCGTTATGTCCACTACACGACGTCATAGCAACTCCTGAAGGTTATAAAACGCACATTAAGTTTTTGGTTCTAAACCATTACAAATACGTGGTCTTTAAGACGGTATAAGAAGTCATTATGTTAATTTTATGACTCTGTGCTACTTGGGAGATTCTGATGATGTTGTTTTGCCATTGTACGTTTCTGATGATTTCCGATTCTGATGCAATTTCATTCTGACGGAGTGCTTTCTGATGTTGTTAATTCTGATCAAATACGTTTCGGATGTTTTCCGATTCTGATACTGTTATGTTTTGACGTTGTCATTTCTTAGCTTTGTGCGTTCTGATAGTTTTATATTCTGATCATTTACGGGCAATCAGAACTGCGAGCATCGAACGCTCCTTCGTATTGCCAGCATTGACCCAAGAACTAACCAGCAGGAAAACCGCGTGGGCCGTTAGCCGGCCGGCCGCCCGGAGCGAAAGTAGTGGTGGCCCCATTGGGCCGACCGGAGCGACAGCGCTCATCCTCGATGCAGTCTCGTCGCGCTCCGTTGCCGGTAAACACTTCCTTGGTTACTCTTACTTTCCAACAAACGACGGACGGCTCGACTTTTGTTTGTTCGAAGTTTTGTTTGGGTTCGTGATCGGGCGTATCGAGGTTGTGACAGATTTGTGGAATCGAAGGTGAGCGTACAGCACTATTCTTGCAGAAACACAATTGTTTTCTATTCGGAATACCATATTGCTGTTCGAAAACCCCAAAATGTTGCTTTTTTTGAATGTGGATAGAAAAATGAGCATCTTTCAGTTGCGTTGTCATAGTGATGGAGTAACAATTACCGATATTTCATAAATAGTATTCAAAATATCATAGTCAGTATCAGTCCAATCCAGGGGATCGCCAAGCCATGCGGCCGCCTTTGGGCAAAATATGATGTTATACCCCTTACCCCTTTTTCAGTAAAAATGTATACATGGGTGGGTACACATAAATAAAATTAAAATACGTGCCAATACCTATATTTAATTTTGATACTGATACATCTGATAAGGGGGTACGCACAAAATTGAAATAATCGCTATTACTTATCTAATTTTGAAATGAAATATGTGTTATATAATGTATAATCTATAATTTTAAATCATCATTATCATTCCATGTTTGCAAATAAAGAAAATGAGTATTTCCGAAAGCTCAAATAAAAAAAAGTGTACAGATTTTAATCAGCATGATACCTGACTACTCATCCCCATAACATTTAGAAGATTTTGACGAGTCTTAGACATAAGGATTAACGAAGAATGTAAAAAAGCAAAGCAAAAACAAAACTGAGAAAACAATGAAAATGTTACATAACAGAAAAAAATAATAACTTATTGGACGCACTCTTTTTTTGGCTTTTTTTCGGCAAGATTTTTAATCAACTCGTCTAAAGGAATACAATCCATAAGGTCACTTTCTATGGACATTATTGACAAATTACTGAGTCTCTCTTCTGCCATAGTTGATCGTAAAAAAGTTTTTATTAATTTCAATGTTGAAAAAGACCTTTTTCCCGATGCTACAGATACTGCAGTATTTGGAAATGTTGAAATTGAATCGTTCTCTAAAAGGTGTTGAAGAAATAACTGAGGATCTAACTCATTTTGCTCTGGTACGTGGCATCTTAAACAAATAATTTCATCAAATAATTCATTTGCATCAATATATGATTCTTTGCGTGCTTCATCTTTAAAATGAAATGATAAATTTTCACACAAGTTTCTTAATTCTTCTTCATTCAAGCTGAACATTTGATAAATAAATCCAAAAATGTTATTAAATTGCTCCAACCCCTTGAATTTTTCATTAAGAGATGATGAGGTCGTATCCAGTACAGAGAAGAATACTTCTACTTTGTAATTCATTTCCGGGTCTGTTATTGGTTCGTCAGTACTTTCATAATCAAACTGTCTTTTTTTTTTCTTTGACGAACTGTTTGTGAAGATAAAAAATTTGGTTCAATTTCTAATTCTTCGGCCCAGCTCCCTGGAGTCTAAACCAATTTCGCTAAATCCATTATCATCTCTTGAGTCTAAAAAAAAATATATTTATTTTGTTTAGACAGTCTAAATAAGCTTTTAGATTTATATATTCTGAATTAATTTACCTAGAGAATTGATTTAAAATAAAATATTGTACCAGATTACTACAGAGCATAAACAATTGTAGTATTGGATTTTTGTTGCGAGCGATCGAGCTAGGTGTGATGTACCAAAATCCTTTGAGGATGCGGATGCATCCATTACTTTTAAAAAAGCATCATAAACTTCACCAATTTGATATCTCAAACGTCTATTCTACTGGACCAGCGTGTATCAGATAGTGGTTTTGAAGTTAAATCTGTAAGGCACGTTTTCAAACACTAAAATATTCACCTCACAACTAACTATCTACTCAACTAATCTGATTTGCAGAACCAACTAGAATGACCTATTTTACAAAATGCAGACATATTTATATTAATTTTCATTTTTTGCGGCTTCCGACAGACGACTTTGAAGCCCTTCTCGAATAAAAAAAGTAATAAAAACAATATAAACATTTCTCTTTGTTTTTGATACTTACCGTTACCGCTGAGCCACCTGTGATACTCGGTCTTCTTAAGCTAGCCGCTATCGCTGATAACATGAATTGGAGCCGACAGGCGGCATTAGAAAGAAGAGGTCGTTAGTACGGTTTATTTAGCCGAATTGCCGCCCTTAGATTTTGCCGCCCGTGGCTTTTGTCTACATTCGTCATATAGTTGGCGCGCCCCTGGACTGCCAACAAGTCTGTCAGTCCTGTCTGAATTTGTCACTTTGCCCCGTACTAAACCTGTAGGACATAATGAAAACACAAGGAAAGAATGTAGTACTGATAAAGTTGTTGGTTATTTTCCAATATCAATTGAAAACTAATTTTATTTAGATATTTTAATATCCTAAAACGTATTTCGATCGGCACACACCAAGACCACAGACGCTACTGGTTTTTAATCTTTCAGAGCTATTAAAACACAAATATAACGAGTGATTTATGACCTCCCATCGTATAGACACGCCTGCAAGCATTGATGTCCGACTTGATTGGCCAGACGAATCGGTTGTAGAACAGAGGACAGCAGTCACTCAAGTCCACGTTGACCAGCGGGCTCTTTGTGCCGACTGAGACTGTATACAAGTAGTACAGATTATTTTTCGTTCCGTTTCTTCCCATATACGCTCGTGTTAGCGAAGTGAGTTTTTATTTGCTCCCTATAGAAACAGCTTCTGCAATTGATATTGGATGGACTATACCCACTACTGAATTAAGTTGATCTGAGGCTACTGATGGAAAGACTTCAATAGTAGTTCCAATACCAAAAATTCCAAACACTAACATAGCAGAAATTTGAAACCAGTAAATATGTTACTTGTCTGTAATAAAGTTTAAGGAATAGCCGTTCTCAATAGAATGTTGTGATATATTGATAAAAACAATATTATCAGCTTGTACCAATCAGGATTTCGTGAATCTCATTCTTGTCTTAGATAAACGTGGAACTGGAATATGTAAGGGAGGAATATCCAGGGGGCTGTTAGAAACAAAATGGGAGAAATTTAATGGACATAGCCCTCAGAGAACAGTGTTAACAGTAGACACGTGTTTTGGGCTTTGGGCCCTCATCAGTACGGTGGAAAAGTGCAAGGATGAACAACACTTGGTAGTAAACGACAAGTCAACGTAGTGAAAAAACAGAAGCCAGTCGCACATTTGTGGTTTAGGTTAGCAGACCCTGCATTCCAGCGCAACAACAACAAATGTGCGCCTGGCTTCTGTTTGTTGACTCCGTCGTTTTGTCGTTTACTACCAAGTGTTGTTCATCCTTGCACTTTTTCAACGTACTGATGAGGGCCGAAAGCCCGAAACTAGAATATGTCTAGTTTTCATTAATATAGAGAGAGTATTCACCACAAACAATAGATCGCGAAATATGGAAATAAAAATTAAGTGAATATGGATTTTCGAATATGAAGTGGATAACGGATCACCTAGGCAATAGATGTCAAAAAACTCAAACGGAAAACAGAGTCAAGACGGGTTGACACAGTACGAGCAGACTCGGACCGAGTCCACTCGTACAACTACACTCGGTCCGAGATAGTTGACACGTCCAGTTTCAGAATATTTCAATGCCATGGGGACGTCGAAGATATGTTTGGTGGTTGAGAAATATGACGTAACTGATGCGTTGCAGAAACGTTCTCATCTGGTCTTGTGTTTCATTTTCGTCTAACCTAACCGAACCTCAAATTGGTTTCGTGCACATTTGACAGATGGTCGACATTGGAGGTAAAACAGTCTCACATTTCCGCTTGTTAAAGAACGTTTATTCGAAATTTCCACTGTTTTTATTGTGTTTCAAGTGAAATATTGTGACAATCGACCTGACAAAATATTATTCCAGTTTAGTTGATGTTCACCAAGAACACGGTTTGAAGAGAAACAAATTCTTGTATTTCACAACGGCACAATATGAAGGCATGATCATCTACGAAGTAAACAATAACATATATAATCCAACTACTGAATTCTTTCTGAAATCGGTAAAAATGTTCACCTCTCCAACATAAACAAATCGGAAAAGTGAGATTGTTTTACCTCCAATGTCGACTATCTGTCAAATGTGCACGAAACCAATAAGTGGGTATTTCATTCATCGTTTATCTTGTGCCAGTTCTATACTTCTTACTTGGAGAGTTTTTTTGAGTGATTAAATTATTGATGGTATTTATTACCTATCTACAAGAAAATCGATATGTGAAAATAAAGTTATGTGTCACATCATCATATTATTTCTACTAGGAGGGTGATTAATAAAATCTCAATATGATGGTTAGATTTGTTTTTGGCATCAGTTTTGCCAAAAAATTTGCACCCTAATTCCAAGAATCAACAGGAAATATCCTTAAGACGATTGAAAACTATATACATAGCGATATATTTATGGCCCCAGATATCTAAAAAAGGACTTGCTATGTAACGATTTCATTACGCATGCTCGTATAAAAGTACTTTTGCTGTAACAGAACAGTTTCGGATAACGTATCATATTCGATTTTTATTCAACGTATCTGCGATTTTGTTATGTTGGTGGTCATATACGACTCTAAAATGATCATTGAGACGTTATGGGCACAATAATCATAACATAACAATGTATCTAGGTTACCATATAATAACCTTCATATTATGAGTTTTTGCACATGGGTATGTTTGTGTTTATATTTGCTTGTATGCCAAATCTACATCCCCATATTTGCCAATTTATATATTGGTGTATTTGACGCTGGAAACACAAATATTCATACAAACATATTCAAGACGGAATGTTAATTTTCATATAAATCTAAAACTGCCATTGTCCTTTTGTTGGAACACTCCATTTTCGACACACTAATATAATATGAATATATTATAATAAATATAACGTCATGGAGCGCACTGCTACTACTGATCACGCCGTAGGAATATGTGGCTCAGACAGGTATTTGCTTGTTTTGCAAATATTTGCCCTTTGATTTGTGTTCATTTGCCGACTTCGAGCAGGAAATCTTTATATTTGCCGAATATATACCCTTTTGTTCGAATATTTGTCTTCAAACACCCCACACACATATTCGTCTATATGCCAAATGTTTGTATATATGACAAATACCAGGGTGCAGCCGCCTCGAAATATATTTTTTGCACGAGGTGCTTTAGTTCAACCGATGTTTCCGCCATGTTCATTGTCGAACTGTATCTCAGTAAATAGGCCCATATACCATTCAACTCGGACCGAGTATACTAGGATTGCAGTCCGAGTTTACTAGGATAAGTCGTTGGCACGATACGAGTAACATCCGAGTGATGCTCACGCAATATCCGATTTCAGTGTGTCAGCCTCACAATTTTGGTGTGCCACAAGAGGGAGTATTAGGTGCTCTTTTGTTTCTGGATGATTTTGGTTCTGTTTTGTCAAAATGTAGAATTCTTCTTGTCGCATGTGATACCTTGATATATTTCAAAAGTAATGATTCTGTTGATTATATGCATACGTTGAATGATGGAATTTCTTTGTGGATTTGTAACCAATGAACTGGAAATCATTGGAGCTGAAATGTTTATGGGCAATGATAACCTTCACCAAGAATTCCTAAATCTGGACTTAAAATCAACGGTCAATGGATAGATATGGTTTAAGACTAAAGCAAACTGAAATTTGATATACATACAGGGTGTCCGAAACTCGATGGCCTATTAGACATTTCTGGAAAACGGGACATAGGATTATTTTGAAAATTTGGTTCTTCATGTATTTGGTTCTGTTCTATCGATCTAAAATATTTTCAGCGCTGCGACGTTGCCGCTTATATTGAAAATTAGCAACAACTTTGATATTTTAAATAGGACACCCTATATATTATTGCATTTCTCGCTTTGCTATTGCTTTTCGAATATTTTTGTGTGATACTTCTCTATACCTATCTCCAGTGGTTTTCGAGAAATTCATTGATTTCCTTATTTTTTGTGCGGAACATAGCTTTAATCAAATGTTTATTACTGCGGTATTTGGATCCGAAGACAGCTGAAATTTTGGATGTAGTTTGACAATGTCCTGTGTATTATTTGTGTCTAAGGAAATTATTTCTCCATTATACAGGGTCGTTCAAAATTTGTGATTCTACCGAGACATACAAAAGTGGTGAAAAGTGCATTTTTTCAAATGGAACATCCTGTATAGTATCGAAAATCCTGAAAGACAATTGAAGTTCCTTTCAAATGATATTTCATGTTCCTATACCTATATAGTCAAGTTTCCGAAATAAAAGCAAGTTTCTATAAAAATTGGATTATTTTGCCAAATTTTGTATTAGGTAGCTATGAAATGTCATCAATAATAAAACGTTTGCGCGTTAATTAACGTGAATTTGATTAGAAAACAATCAAAATGGAAATTGTTTATTCTTCATGGTCAATGTGATCAAATTATAGCAAGAACATGCAAAATGTTCTGTAGTATATTGAAGTGTGTGACTATCATTTTCAATTCCCAGTATAACGAATCAAAATAGGTCATATTTCCCAATTGAAATGATCTGTAGTGTGCTGTGACCAGAAAAGAGATTTTCATAGTGTTTCTGTCAGAAGAAAGTATTAAAAATGGATTATAATGCATATTCAAATGCAGATATTTTAAATTTGTTTTATATTCACGGTGAGTGCCAGAGAATTGTTTCGAGAACATGCAGAAAATTCAATGAACTTTATCCAAATTTACGGCATATGAATAGAAAAAAATTCAGAAGAATTGAACGGAATTTCAAGTATTTAGGTCCCAGATCTCCAAAAACGTCTAATAGGCCTTCGAGTTTATAATACCCTGTATATTAATCATTCTTTGTACAATCAGTTCGTCATCTTAACAGTCACACACTTCAATATACTACAGAACATTTTGCATGTTCTTGCTATAATTTGATCACATTGACCATGAAGAATAAACAATTTCCATTTTGATTCTTTTCTAATCAAATTTACGTTAATGAAAGCGCAAACGTTTTATTATTGATGACATTTCATAGCTACCTAATACAAAATATGGCCAAATAATCCAATTTTTATAGAAACTTGCTTTTATTTCGGAAACTTGACTATTTAGGGATAGGAACATGAAACATCATTTGAAAGGAACTTCAATTGTCTTTTAGGATTTACGATAATATACAGGATGTTCCATTTGAAAACATGCACTTTTCACCACTTTTGTATGTATCGGTAAAATCACAAATTTTGAACGACCCTGTAAAATGGAGAAAAAAATTCCTTAGACACAACTAATACACAGGACATCGTCAAACTACATCCAAAATTTCAGCTGTCTTCGAATCCAAATACCGCAGTAATAAACATTTGATTAAAGCTATGTTTCGCACAAAAAATAAGGAAATCAATGAACTTCTCGAAAACCACTGGAGATAGGTATGGAGAAGTATCATACAAAAATAATCGAAACGCAATAGCAAAGCGAGAAATGCAATGATATATAGGGTGTCCTATTTAAAATATCAAAGTTGTTGCTACTTTTCAATATAAGCGGCAACATCGCAACGCTGAAAATATTTAAGATCGGTAGAACAGAACTAATTACCTAAGAAACAAAATTTTCAAAATAATCCTATGTCCCGTTTTCCAGAAATGTCTAATAGGCCATCGAGTTTGGGACACCCTGTATAGTCTATAATCGATAAAGAAAGGAGCCAATCCAAAAGAAGAAGTTCTGTTAAATCTTCTACACAAGGCAGATTATATCGTGAACTTCAATCCCCGACCCATATATCGATGGATCCGAATGAGTTGTAGGTAATCATTCCCAATAATTTGTTGCATCTTCGTCCTGAAAGAGTTTTTTACGGGAAAAAGGCCTCATAATAACGATGCTTTGACAGAAATATATAGATTAAGGCGTACTTAAGTACTGAAAAGCACAAAATAAAATAATTAATTAAAAACCGTTTCAAAGGCAAGCTTTCATTCAAATGCACTTAAAAGTAAAAAATAATTGCTTTGGATGTTTGACCTAGGTTATTCCATGAGTTATAGATTCAAAAGCTTGACGCTTTTGTATTCGAACTGAAAACTTTGCGCGATTGAATTTATAACTCACGGAATAATCTACGTCACCCATCCAAAGCAATGAGATTTTGATTTGAGATTTACTAAATTCATTCTTACATTACATTATATAGATTACATGGTATAAATAAGTAGTAATATTCTGATTTACATTTTTCCAGATGCACCTAGGTGTGAGACACCTGTGTGTGCATATAATTAAATAACATGTAGGTATTAGTAAATTGGAAAACAAATCCAAAGATAAGAAATACAATTATATATTATGAACTACAAATTATAAATCATAAATCGGGATCCCAGTTTAGTCAGGGGTGGTAATATTATTTTAGGAGACTTGAAAACATATTAAGATTTTGAGTGATATAGTGTTTACATTTATTTGAAAAAGTTTTTGCATTTGTTAAATTCTTCATAATGTGAGGTAGTAGGTTGAATGATTTTGGTGCTATTCTTGTAGCAAATCTTTGACTTGCATGATGTTTGCAAAATGGAACAGTTAATTGATTATTTGCTCTTGTTCTCGTGTTGTAACAGTGATTTACATATTTTCTTAGTACTGTGGCTTTGTGAATGTATAAGCAATTGGCATGGAAATATAGAGATCTCACATTAAGTGTGTTATCATTATATAATAAGTTTGTTGGGAACATTCTATTTTTTTGTAGGATGACCCTCAGTATATAATTCTGTACCACATTCAAAGGACACAATGCATTGCTATACAGACCTCTCCATATTAGGATTCCATATCTAATTATGGACTCCACCAATGCCTTGTATACTGACATTAATAATGTTCTGTTCATTATTTTCCTGAGTTGATAAAATTTATGTATAAGTCTCCTTGTACGGTTGGTTAACTGTGTAACATGTTCTGTCCACTTCAGATTTTTATCTATGGTAACACCTAAATATTTTGTACTGTGAGATTCATTGATTTTGACATTTGATCCATTGATGATTGAAAGAGAGGTGAATTCAGGTCTATTAATGTTTGTCAATGAGAAGGCAATATATGTGGTCTTTTTTATATTTAAAGATAATTTGTTATAGTCTAGCCAGTTTTTAACAGTTGAAATACCTTTCTGGGCAGAATCCTTAACATGGTCCCA
This sequence comes from Gonioctena quinquepunctata, assembly GCA_018342105.1. Taxonomy (NCBI): domain Eukaryota; kingdom Metazoa; phylum Arthropoda; class Insecta; order Coleoptera; family Chrysomelidae; genus Gonioctena; species Gonioctena quinquepunctata. The sequence continues at coordinate 307,389 of JAFIRS010001336.1, read as the reverse complement.
AGTGGATCCCTTGAAAACTAGTACGGTATCATCAGCATATGATATAGATTCTCCGTTTATGTCAATATTCAAAAGAGAGTTGATATAGGTAATAAAAAGAATTGGTCCGAGGACTGTACCTTGGGGAACGCCTATTTGCACACATTGTGGATCACTGTACTGATTTCCTACTTTAAGAACTTGCCTTCTATTTCTTAAATAACCCGCAAAGACTTCCAGCACGATGCCCCTGACTCCATAATAATCGAGAGCATCAAGGAGGCTTTGATGGGGGATCGTGTCAAAGGCCTTAGCGAGATCAAGAAAAATTGCAATACACTTTTCATTATTATCAAGATTTCTTTTTATGATATCGATTAGGTTAAACATTGCATCTTCTGTACTCATTCCTTTTTTGAAACCGAACTGCCTCTCATTATTATTATTCTTTACTTTTCAGTGCATTTCAATGGAAGCTTGTTTTTAAAAAGGTCTTTTATTAATAATTTTCTCAACTTGCTTCGTTCGTATGTCATTCTTTCCGGTTTGAAATTAGTATTCCATTTTTGGAGCACTTGCCGGCATCCGATTGGGCTGAAATTTGGCAGGTGTTCATAATTCTGGTGACAATGCATTATTAAATTTTTGTTAGAGAAAAAACAATATGGTGGCTCCAAGATGGCGGACGAGTTCTGTAATTATGGTACGATTCGATTCAAAATTGGTATGTGGGGGTTTTCAGGGTCGAAGTTTATGAATTTTTCCTCAAAATCTATGAAATCACAATAGCGGCTCCAAGATGATTGAGGATCTCTGTGTTTATGGTCTGATTCTATTCAAAATTGGTATTTTCGGGGTCGGACATTATGAATTTTTTATAAAAATTCACGAATTCAAGATTTTGGGCGAGTTTTGTAATTATGGCCCGATTCGATTCAAAATTGGTATGTGGGGTTTTTTGGGGTCGGAGATTATGAATTTAGTCGAAGATTATTGATTTTCAGTCAAGATTCATAAATTGAAGATGGCAACTCCAAGATGGCGGATGAGTTAATCTCTAGATGGTCTTCTCATTGAAGGACTAGATAACTCAGAACTCATTATAACGATGCTTCAACAAAAATACATAGATTAGGTCGTACTTAAGTTCTAAAAAGCACAAAATGAAGTGATTAATAAAAAACCTTTTTAAAGACAAGCTTTAATTCAAATGCACTAAGAAGTGCTTTGGATGTGTGAGTTATGGATTCAAAAGCTTGTCGCTTTTGTATTCGAATTGAACTTTGCTTTGCTTTTGAATCTATCACTCACGGAATAACCTACGTCACATTTAAAAAGCTTATCTTTAATAAGTTTTTTTATTGAATTTTTTTAAATATATGACTTTTTTTATTCTTTATTATATTTATATGGAGACTCATCCGATATGAAGCTTCGCAGATAAGTGAATGAATAATTTTCATTGATGAAATGGTACGAATGAAATATATAGATGAGTTGTATTTATAAAATGTACAGGTAAAATGTATATGTATGAAAAGGACAAATGAAATATAAACATATAATAAAATACATAGATGAAATGTATGGATGAAAAGTTTGAAATATACAGATATATAATTTTAAAACTAGCAACAATTTTTTTATATCCAGTATTATGCTCATGGGTGAGGTGAGGCTTTGTTTTCGAATTGGTGAACCAAACAACTATGTCAAAAACCTTGGCTTCTTCAGATGGGCAGATATGAGGCCTTACCAGAATTATTTTGGGATTTTGTTTGGGTATCGTACATAGTTAGCTTACTTTCATATATATCAGATACAAGGAACGAAATCGCATACTCGGTAGATTTGTTCTGTTGAAATCAACTCACAACTATTTCTGTAATAGAAACTATGATTTTTTTCCAGTATGGATTTCACTGGGTTGTAATGGAAAAATAATTCTGTTCTGAAGGAAAAATGCTGTTGAGATGGGAAACTGATTCGTGTATATGAAAAACAAAAATAATGTAGCTCCTCAGAATGGAAAAAAAATCCTTCTTACCAACAATACCAAATTTAGAATAATTCCACTAGAGTATTTGTATCTATGAATCACTGGCGAGCAGAAATTTACCGATTAAGTTTTATCTTGAATTCATGGAAATTTTATGCAAGACTCATTAATATAACTGTATATTAATAAACAAGAGGTGCTATTTTCTGTACCTTGAGATTCGTATTATAATGTGATGACATTTGGGTCATGTAATGATAACATAATGTTCGGTTATTATTGGTGATTCAGAGGAAGTGGTAAAGCATATATTGTTGGTTTTTATCTGAACGTTTGCTTTGTTATCGAAGTGACTATAAATAGAAATTGCAATCGATTTAGCGAGACATATGTTCTTTAATGAGATTGTCAACATTCCATACCAATATAGATTGCTATCGTGATAAGTTTTCCCAGTAAATCGTATTCAATTCCAAAGTTATTTGACTGTAATTCTAATTCAATGCATGTATAATTGAAAAAAATATATCAAGAAAGTTGCGATATTGATTATTCAAGTCGGCAAAAATCCAGTAACTCGAGAACTCTTCTGGCATATGATGGTATGGCATATCCAACAGAAAAAATCTACAAAAAAGCCCACAATCGTACGAACGATATGCTCTTTGATGAGATTGTCAATAATCCATACCAAAATAGATTGTTATCGTGATAAGTAAGTCGTATTTATTTCCAAAGTTATTTAACTGTAATTCTAATTCAATGCATGTATAATTAAAAAAAATATATAGAGAAAGTTGCGATATTGATTATTCAAGTCGGCGAAAATCCAGTAACTCGAGAACTTTTCCGGCATATGATGGTATGGCACATCCAACAAAAAAAATCTACAAAAAAGCCCACAATCGTAATCAGTTGTGTACAAGTATTTTTCAATTTTACAGTTGAAAAAATGCATACATTTCCTATAGATTTTGGCTTTACGAAAAGTTGGCTTCAATGAAGGAAACGCATACAAAATTACCCTCAAAATGTTCATGGATTGGCGAAACACGAAGATATATCCGGGAGAGAATAAGGAATATAGGGGATGGAAAGTTGGTAGGCAAAGGAGATATTTATTAACATTCTTCTTAGGTGTTTGAGGGTTGTGGTCGGTGGCAAAAGCCTGAGGATGTGAATTCTACTAACACGAAGTGCACCTAAGAATTATTTATCTCAAAGATATGTTTCGAGTTTAACAATGAACTGATTAAATCCGTCTGGTTTGCCCAAAAACTGCTCGAGAAGAAAAAAAAGGGCATTTTGGAGAAATAACTGCCATGAAAATGTATGACAAAAGTCGCCCACTACTAGTGTTCTATATAGTTAAATAAGCTTCAGTTATGGTCTAAAATTTTTACATTTTTTTCGGCAATGCCCGAATCTTTACAATATGGCATATTCATGGAAAATATATCAAACATTATGACAGTTAAAAGGTGTGATGCTAAAACATTTCGGTCTGAACAGGTTAGACACAAATAAAAATAAAATTGTTGTAATCAATTAGTTCTGAAGAGGATTAAACACTTTCGGATGAACAGCACCAGTAAATTAAGATAAAAATTCATAACAATTCCCCAGTATAGAAATGAGAAACATATTTTCTGCTTCATGTTAGTAATATCAGATATTACTTTAGGTTAATGATTATATATCTCTTTACTCCTGTATATCAGAGATTATCCCGTCAGGGGGTAATGGGAAACCGAGAAAAAGTGTTTTTCCCTATAAAGTGCGCCTTTTTAACCGGCCAAACCAAAATGGAGGAGGTTCTCTAGTCGACGCGTATATTAGGATCACGTTTAACTTTCTACTGGGACGTCCGATTCCGATCATTCTCTTTCCAGTGGATAGGGTGTACTTGAATTTAGAAGATGAAATCCACCCCTAAGGGTAGCAAAATGAAGGATATTGATTACTCACCCTCTGAATTCTGGTCCGTTAACCGATTCTATCAGGCTTAACTTTGTACTGGGTTCTTCGATTTGGATAATTATTTTTTTATTAGATAGGGTATACCTTATAGTTGATCATATTTGGATTTCGAATGGAATTATCCACCCTCACGAGTAGAAAAATAGGGAATAATAGATTTTTCACTTGTGAACATTGGCACACAGTTGACAATGACAGATCGCTTATGGCATTATTTTTGTTCTTCTACATCCGTCACAATCATTATATTCTATGGTAGGAGTAGTAATGAAATAAACTAACCAGAACAACAAAAATAATTTATATTACAACAAATAGTAAAAGTAGATAATCATATTATTTAACTGGTAATAGTTGAAGTAAGGTGGGTAAGTAAGTATTTTGGAAGTAATAAAAAAACAAGCAGGTAGTAATTAGTAGATTTCTTTCACAAAAAATTTAAATATAAAAACTTTTCAACAAAAAATTAAACCGACGAAATACGGAACTGAAAAGTAAAAAATAAAATAATCCTTCTTAGTCTCAACTAACGTGAGTAACTAATTTTGAGTCGGCGACAAACGAACAATCAACGAAGATCATTAAATTACTTCAAAAAAATTATCAGAATGTCACGCGCAACTAGATGCCATCATTTTACGGCTTATCCAATTCATTTGCTTGTTTGTTTGGCGCCGACTCAAAATTAGTTACTTACGTTAGTTTAGGAGCTTAGTTATTGAGACTAAGAAGGTTTATTTAATTTTTTACTTTTCAGTTCCGTATTTCGTCGGTTTAATTTTTTGTTTATTATATTGCAGTTTATGAACTTTCATGTGTATGTATGGAGCAAAAAGACCGTCTCTGAAATTAAAATAATATCTTTTATTCTAACGCGGATGGTTAAATATCATTTAATTTACTCGAAACTCGTTGTCGAAGTAATAGTCCATTCGAAATAGTAAAATATATTTTTACCCAGTCAGAAGTCAATTTTGCCATTTTAAGGGTTATTTATTTTAAAACTGAATATGAATAATACCTATACTAATTATGTATGTGCCGATTTCTTCGATTTTTCAGAGAAGAAGGCCAACAGTACCTTTACAGACACTCCGATAATATTTCCATGGTATTCCTTCTTTGAAACGATTTTTTTTCATATTTCAGACGCGATTTTTATTAATATCGACTATTTCCCTCATCATTTTTGAGCGAATCAAATGGCCGAAATTTCAAACAGAGAACCAATCAGATCAGTTGTATAATGATAAAACGTCTTTTCGCTGTTTTATACTGATAAAACTACCAGTAGATTCGAGTTTGTTTTGCGATAAGACCACACTATGTCCTGACATTATATGTCGATGCATTTAATTCATATATTATATATAATTCAATTCCTATAAGGAAACGGTGAATGAAAATTGTTTAAAAAAGGGATTTTGAGCTGACTTCATGCAGTGATTTCATATTGGAATTCAAATATAAGTGCTAGTCAAAAGTCCCCTCCCCCCCTCGTATCTTTTGAACGGGTATACTTATAATAATGAAATTTGGAGGGTGGAAATAAACGGATGTAGGCTTCTCAACTGGTCATAACAGGTGACGCAATAGTCATAAATGACGTCACAAGGCCACTGTGACCAATAATTTTAAATGGGACCCTATGACAAGTGACAGCTCGTTTGAAAGGTATTGAAAATACCTATTCAGTCATACCAATTTTGTTTGGGTTTAGGCTGATTTTGATTGATAAATTGAAGAAATACGAAAATTATAGTTTCGCATTTAATTAATAAAGATTTAAGAACCAGTTCTTATAATAAGTGTTCAAAATGTGCTCCATCTACTTCCTGGCAGTAATGCATCCTATTGCTAAACTCTTGTCGTACTCGTCCCAGTGTGTCAGCGGAAATTGCCCTACATTCTTCAACAATTCGTTGTTTCAGAATGGCAATACTGTCAGGTGCTGTAGCGTAAACCTTAGATTTCAAGTACCCCCCTAGAAAAAAATCTAATGGTGTAAGGTGCGGTGACCGAGCTGGCCATTCGATCGAACCTCGTCGTCCAATCCATCTACCACGATATTCTTCATCTAGGTAACGTCTTACTGCACCGTAATAGTGTGCAGGAGCACCATCTTGTTGAAACGTTATTTCCAAGTTGTCGAATTCATCTGGATTATCTTCTAGAATTTCAAGAATTAACGCCTCAATATCATTTTGTAACATCTCCAGATACAATTCACCGGTTAAGTTAGCATTGAGAAAAAGAGGCCCAACTATGTGGTTTCCCAAAATACCTGCCCAAACATTTACTTTTCTGGAAATTGAGTATGTTTTTCACGAAAGATGTGAGGATTTGTGTCCTCCAACCTCACATTTTGAGTGTTAACATTCCATTGAGAAAGAAAGTACTTTCGTCACTAAAACAAATTGTCTGTATGTAGCCTGGTTGTTGGTTCATTTTATTGGACATAGTTTCACAGAATTCTAGTCTTCGGTCGGGGTCATCATCTGAAAGTTGGTGCACCATTTTTAATTTGTATGGATGAAATTTGTTTTTAGCCAACACCCTATGTACTGTCCTTTGACTGACTTCACAGATAGACGCAACTTGGGCTGTGGAAGAAGTAGGGTTTACTACCATTTCTCCAATTATGTCAATTTTTTTGCCATCACTAATTGTTGGTCGACCAGATCGTTTGGCATCTTGAACACTACCTGATGCTTCAAACTTCCGAAGAAGCTCCCTCAAATAAACCCTCGATATAGGGCGATCGGGGTACCTCTCATTAAACAGTCGTTCCGCTGCATGGAAATTGTTTCTACATTCACCAATTATTAAGATAGCTGCTACTTTGTCGGCTACAGTACGTACCATTTTGCCTATGTAAACACTTAAACGTCTCGTTAAACAATAGCTTAGGTAAATTTTCAAGGTATAAACACTTTTGACAAGTAGAGAATTCAAAAACGTCAACCTTTTTGACAATTAACCAGAGGCGTACTTTAAAATATTTATTAATTAAATGCGAAACTATAATTTTCGTATTTCTTCAATTTATCAATCAAAATCAGCCGAAACCCAAACAAAATTGGTATGACTGAATAGGTATTTTCAATACCTTTCAAACGAGCTGTCACTTGCCATAGGGTCCCATTCAAAATTATTGGTCACCGTGGCCTTGTGACGTCATTTATGACTATTGCGTCACCTGTTATGACCAGTTGAGAAGCCTACATCCGTTTATTTCCACCCTCCAAATTTCATTATTATAAGTATACCCGTTCAAAAGATACGAGGGGGGGAGGGGACTTTTGACTAGCACTGTATACCTTTTTTAGCCTGGTTAATGAGCCAAGTGAGGCGGTGAATAATTTAACTCCCATATTCTCAGACAATCAATAAATGTTGTGGAGTAGTGATTAGGTAACCAGATCGTCATACGAGGTCAAGCAATAAGTACGAACTCAGATGGGTGACCGCGTGTCGTCTTTGCCTTTTTGTAATTTTTTTTAATGATCACAGATAAAATTTTCATCTATTCAATAGTTCGATAATCAATAAGAACCACTTTTAAAAATACGTTTTTTTTTTCGGGACTTTCACGCGAAAGCCTTGGATTCGATTCCTATCAGTGGATCTTTTTTTTGTCAAAATCAATTCCAGCTACAATACTATTTTATTTGATAGTGAAGAAATTATATATATTTTGAGTTTTTGAGTGAGTTCAGGAGCAGTAAATAATCAGTATGAATAAATGATTCTGTAAAACGATTCATTCGATTTTTGACCCAGAAGAATTTCCGCGTTGAAAATTCGAATATAACATGAATTCAGGTAGTTTCATTCAGTTTTAAATGTGATTCTGGAAATACTATCATTAAATATCATTCGTGCTGAAGGATTTTATCGCAAAATTTTACATTTTCTCCTCAAACATTTTGCCTCTAGGAAATTTAACTCGTGCAATTTGCGGTCTTATTATCAAAGATAAAACTACTCAAGTTTCGTTTTTGTGGTTTGATCAGATAATGAGACCTCATATCGCACTCAGTAAAATTTCCTAGCAAAATGCTTCATCAAAATAAAAATAAAAAAATTGCTATAAAACCCCTAGCACTTATGATATTACCCTTGACTATTTCCCTCATTATTTTTGATCCAATCAAAGTTCGGAGAACCAATCTGATCAGTTTTATAGTGACAATTCAACTCATCTATAAAAAATCGCATATGCCACAGTGCAATTGTCAGTTTGACAGCGGCAAAAGTTAGCTGCAACTTTTACAGTGACAAATGCACTAGTGGTTTTTTTCACTTATTCATTTGTTCATCAATTATCGCGGTGTTGGTTGCCAGAATAAATAAAGTTTGCATTGATATGTTTCTGAATTTCTTATTCATTAAATTGTCCTGCCGAATTACACTCGATGTTTGTATTGATATCGGGTAAATTTGTGTTGTTCAAATTCTAAACTGTTTCCTTTAGCAATTTGACTCGAAAAACTGACAACCCAAAAACGCACCATCTTTGGTGTCGCGTTTTTAATAGTTGACAGTTTTTCTCGTCTAATTGCTAGGCAACAGTTTCTCATTAAACAACCCAAATTTACCCGATAAAATACAAACCTCTCGTGCAATTATAAGTGATAAAACCACCAGTAGATTAGATATTGTGTTGCGATAATGCACTTGGTCCTGTCAGAATTGAATGCCAACGCATCAATTTCTATATAGGAAAATGAGAAATACAAAATACGGAATTTCGAACTCATTAGATACAGTGATTTGATATTTGAATTCAAATATACCTTTTCAGCATTTTAGAAAGACCTCAGTTTTTTAAGTGAGGCAATGGATAATTTAATTGTATTATTTTCAGTATTCCATTATAAGTCCTCGTAGAGCAGTGGTAAACGTGTTAAGCCGGCGACTCACGGCGCGAGACTTGACATGGTTAGCTTTGGGGATTGTGCTCGGTGCACAGGAGTAAGGTTTGTGCAATCTAGAGCCTGATCGGTCTCACGGCGTGTATAATTTCGAACAGAGAACCAATCAGATCAGTTTTAGTGATGAAACATCTTCTCGCTGTTTTATAAAACCACCAGTAGATAAAATTATATGTCAATGCATTCAATTCCTATTTAGGAAAACAGAAAATGCAAAAACTTTTTAACCAAAAATTAAACCGACAAAATACGGAACTGAAAAGTAGAAAATAAAATAAACCTCCTTAGTCTCAATGACTAAGCTCCTTAACTAATGTGAGTAACTAATTTTGAGTCGGCGCCAAACAAACAAGCAAATGAATTAGGTAAGGCGTAAAATGATGGCATCGAGTTGGGCGGTTGACATTCTGATAATTTTTTTGAAGTAATTTAATGATCTTCGTTTATTGTTTGTTTGGCGCCGACTCAAAATTAGTTACTTACATTAGTTCAGGAGCTTAGTTATTGAGACTAAGAAGGTTTGTTTTTCTATTACTTCCAAAATACTTACTTACCCACCTTACTTCAACTATTACCAGTTAAATAATATGATTATCTACTTTTACTATTTGTTGTAATGTAAGTTATTTTTGTTGTTCTGGTAAGTTTATTTCATTACTTTGTTTATCATTCCATCCTCTCATAGAATGATAATGACACTAGCGATTTGTCATTGTCAACTACATATGTGTGGCAATGTTCACAAGTGAAAAATCAATTATCCCCCATTTTTCCACACGTAAGGGAGGATAGTTCCATTCGAAATCCAAATATAATCAACTATGAGGTATACCCTATCTGATGAAAGAAAAATCATCCAAATCGAAGATCCCAGTACAAAGTTATGCCTGATAGAATCGGTTAACGGACCAGTATCCACAGGGTGAGTGATTAATATCCTTCATTTTGCTACCCTCAGGGGTAGATGTCATCTTTTAAATCCAAATGGGACCAATTTCAAAGTACATCCTTTCCACTAAAAAAAGAATTATCGGAATCGGACGCCCCAGTAAAAAGTTATGCGTAATCATACATAAAAAAAATGATAAAAAAAAATATATGACTAGAGAACCTCCGCCTCTTCCATGATTTGATATTTTAATTGAAATATACCTTTCTCAGCATGCTAAAAAGTCACGGGATTTCAAGTGAGGCAATGAATGATTGATAACCCTTATTTTCATAACATCAACAACAATATTCGTGGACTAGTGGTTGGCGCGTCAGTCCCACGCCCGAGAGGCTGGAGTTTGAATCCATATCAGGGAGTTTTTTTTATTCGTTATCAGATACAAACATATTTTATTTGACAGTGAAAAAATTATATATAATTTAGGTTTTTGGGCAAGTTCAAGAGCAGTGAATGATCATTGTTAATGAATACATATGAGACACGAAGCATTCAGAAACGGAAACAATCCCTTCAATTTCGAAACGAGAATTGTTGTAATTTTTCCCGTTAAAAATTCAAATATAATATGAATTCTGGTAATTTCATCCAGTTTCAAATGTGATTCGGGAAATATTCTCATCAAATATCATTCGTGCTAGAAGATTGTATCGCATTTTTTGTTTTTATTTTCCCTCAAGCATTTCGGCTCTAGGAAAATTAACTCGTGCAATTTGAGGCCTTATAATCAGATAATAAACCGCAAATCACACTCAGTGAAATTTCCAGGCAAAATGCTTTCTCGAACATTTCGAGAATTTTTGAGCGATAAATTAACTCCTATATAAAATGTGTCATTTAAAGATGACTGTTTTGTCATTTTGACAGCGATAAGAAAGTGCATCGTTTTTTATCACCGATAAAAACGCCTGTTTCTTTTGAGCGTCTACATCTAGTATGCTTACGTCACTTTGATGTATGCCCTGTCAGTTATTTAAGTATTTCCTTATAGTGTTTTTTGACCTCACTGGTTATTATAGCTTGGAGTTTGGTTGGGAAAAGGTCAATCAACTGAAACCACTATGGATCTGTTGCCGACGTTTCAACTCTTATAAAGTCATCCTCAGGGCACTACAATAGGGATTGTGAATATTACAATGGTGAATAGTAGAGTAGCTCAGTACATGATGAATTACATGATAAAAACCTCAATAGAGGTATAAAGTACAAACAACTTGAGCTGTAAATAGGTCAAATCTTATGAAAATATGTATATATAAAATTGACATGAATAAAAATTATTATAAAATTGTAAAACAAAGCATGTAGTGAAACAACAGGATACTTACAAGAAAAAATAGGTTCCTTGTCGTGATAAAATGTATATTAAAAAGGACATTTACATATATTTGGATTCCTCTTTTTATAATATAAATGGAAATTGTCAACATGTCGAAATCAACGGAGAGTTTGCTTCTGAATGAAGGCATCCAGTGGAGATTGGAAAAGTTTTTGTTTTTTCCTCTTGATTTCTTTCGTTATTTATTGATAAGGTACGTGTAGGAACCATATTTAAGTATTGTTGATAATTGATACTGAAACATCACAACATGAGTCGTTTTGGGGAAGTTTTGACTCAACAAATAACAAAAAATATAGAAAAAGCAATCCCGCAATCCACAAAAAATACTAAAGCGTCAATATGGAGACAATTTATGGAGTTTTGTCAAGTACGAAATTACGAACTGTCGAAAATAACTCCGTTACAAAAAGTAGCAGATATATTAAAGGATTGGGCCTATAATAAAAAGAGGAATGGAGAAGATTATAAAGAATATGCAGTTAAATCAATTTGGAATTCAACTGCGAAGATGATTCAAGAAAAATATTTCAATGATTAAAATATTTAATTTGATCCTTTTGCCGACATAACTGCAGGAAATAGTAAACGGAAAGAATAACAAGTTATTCCAGAGAAAAGAAAAGTAAGTTCTGTAGCATTGAACAAGAAAGATATAGTAAAAATGGCAAAATTGTGGAATATAGACAACTCAGAGGGATTACAAAAAATATTATTTCATATAGCTTCTTATGAATGAGCTTGGAGGGGGGGAGAAGCTGCAAACTGTAAAATTTACCATTTTAAAGAAGAAAAAAATCAAGATGGAACTTTAACAAGAAGATTTGAATACAATACAATATTTTCAAAGATGACACAGGGTGGGTCGAAAAAATTGGCAGACAGCAAATAGATAACAAAAAATTAAATGGATGAAGGTATTTGTCCCGTTGCATTGTTAAAATTACTGTTACAAAAAAGAAATGAAAACATAACATCTGAACGATTTTTTTTAACTCCAAATCCCTTTTGGAAAAAACGAAAATTCTAAAGGTTGGTACAAAAATGTTCCACTGGGTATTAATACGATTTCTCCTTGGACCAAATATTCTGCAACTAAAATTGGACTCGACATTACAAATAATAAAATTACCAATCATTCGAACCGTGCTAGTACAGTTTCCCAGTTAGCCAAAGCAGGAGTAAGTGACCAACAACTTATAAAGATAACGGGACACTCATCATCATCTTCTATTAAACCCTACCTCCAAATTGATCCTGAACATCACGAAAATCTTATTAGTTCCTTACGAGCCTCGAGTGAGTAAAATCAAAATGAATATTCTACATGTGTGAATACCAGAGAAGAAAATTTTGAAATCAGTACACCAAACCAAACAATTTATAACAATTGTGTTTTTAATAACTGTTCATTTGAATAATTTAATTGTATCAATAAAGATCATTATTGTTGTTGTTCATTCATATATTCGGTAGTTAATTTATCTTGCCAAAAAACACTCGAGCTTCTTTTTAACTAAACATTTTTCCATCAGTAATTTTGCTCGAAAAACTGACATTCGACAAAATCACTCGACCTTCGGTCTCGCAATTTTGTCATGTCAGTTTTTCTCGTAAAATTACTGATTGGCAAAATTATTCCGTTACAAAAAGAAATTTATCCGATAAAAATGAAGCTCTTGTGTTTTTACTGTCGATAAAACCCCTGGCACATATGATATTACCCTCGATAAAACCCCTAGCACTTATTATATTACCCTCGATGAAAGTCAAAACAAGTAGCGCTGCTATTAACAAAATCCATAACAACCGTGAACAGTACAGCGATCAAGCCACTTTGATTCCCAATAATAATTTAATATGCTTCTTTCTTATTAATTTTTGTTAAATATGTCCGCTCAAGAATATAATATGATTTAACATGATCACCCACGACGGTAAAAAGACCACCTGTTCGTGGAATTGATCTTCGATCAACATTTTCCACTTACAGATAAAGCATCTGTTCACCGTCCTGTCTTATATATCAAGTAACTATTATTCGGATTTTTTTTGGGGAAATGCTAAAATAAATTAGATGTTGTGCAACGTTTTTGAACTCCACCATTTAATTCAACACGGAACATTAAGAATCCAACCGCCAAGTAGTTATCGAACTGCTATGATAACCTGTCAATTCTGTCAATCTCTGTTTTTTGACAGTTTTCAGTATGAATTTTTTCCAGTGACAAGTGTTATTCATACTACCTCTCCATTAGAAGAATTCAACTTCAAGTAAGTACTGCTACTACAGAAAATAGATTCATGATATTCTGAATTGAAAACAGCTTGATTTTCTAGTTAATATTTTTATATGTGCATTCTGAGAAAGTATTATCGACCGGAGTCCTAGAAACGGAATTTCCTATGATTCATATACGTGATCGTAGAATAACAATCGTCTATTTATACGAGGAGGCCATATTTGGAAATACTAATGAAAGCAAATGCGAACAGATTCCTCCATAACTGTTGATAAAAATGTTTCTCTTAAACTTTTGACGGTACGAAAAAACCATGAAAGTAAGAAAACTAATGCTTTTTTCCCAATAAAAAAAAAAGATTCATAAAACAGATATCTATTAACATAACTGGGGTTTCAATTACCTATTTTAAAAGTTGTTTGTTGGTTTCGATGCAACATCATATCAATGATCTCTATTGACTGATTTTATAATAATTATAAAATTTATTCATCAATAAGAATAACAATTTGTTCACAAAGGATAATAAATACATATATAACAAATCGTTACGGAAATAATGGTATAAAAGTGATGATGAATAAATTAGAATTCGACTTACGAAGCAGAGTATGTCTGTTTCTGTGTGAAAGCTTTCGGAAATGTTTATTTCCATCATCAGGAAGACTGCAATGGATGAAAAACCAATAGTAATCCATATTCAAGTGCGATACATTATGCTACTCACAACTTTGTTGAGGTTGGTTTCAATGATGTTAAACATATTCATCTAACATAGTGATAAAAAAAATCGTAGATCAAGTTAATACAACCACATTAACATTATTTAAATTTATATAAATATAAATGTGTACTCTATGTGGTGTGGCAAGTAAAACTGACAGGCTAGGAATGAATCCCGCAATTATATTCAAGCCAACGACACCTGACGGGTGTCACTTGCAAATTGTTACAGTGATGCCAACTGTTAGATTAGTACCAACTGATGTTACCAGGTGGCGGTAATGTTTAAAAGAACTCTTATTTGATATTAAATTGTTGTCAATTTTGATTGATATCTAAAGACCATAAATAAGAGTAGATCTCACTCAAATGGTTAATATCTGTTTTTTTTATTTATACAATTGTTTTCTTGGGAAATGAAAGCAATTTCTCCGAAAGTTCTCTCAGATGTATGCGTGAGTTTTTGATTTGCTCCCTATAGCTTCTGCAATTGAAAATGGTTAAACTAAATTTTCACTTCGCCTCTTTCGTCCAATTCCATAATTGGAAAACAAAATCCAGGAACACTTTTGTGTTAGAATTAGAAATAGGTTATATTTTCCAAAACACAGAACTGCCCGGTCTGACAGACGTCATGTTTTGTCATTGTTGTCATTCTTGGGCAGGATTTGACCTCTGACCATGGTTCGGAGAGCATGTGGCGCTCCCGGGTTGGAGGTCAAGTAAATGTAATTTCTGAATGTCCGCCGTTTATAACGTGCAGTGAAAAATAAATTTTAATTTGTGAAGTTTAACAAACATATTGTGTAGAAATCAGTCCCTTTCTTCTCTACGCCAGTAACCAGGCGGGATGACAACGGATTTGTCGGAAAAAGGGGCGCTCGGGCACTCGTGGTATCACTTCGAGTGAGACTTCCACGGTGCCATACGAAGGGGGGTAAGGGAGGTATAACCTCACGAGGCCCCTGGATCTGTGTAGATGGTTATATAATCGAGCACAAAGAAATGAAGTAGAGAAAGAAGAACCCTTGGGCAGTGTGGTGGGGTATGACATAACAAGGTAACAACCGTCATGTACCAATAGCTGTATAGTTGTTAAATTAATATTTCTGAAATAATAACTTTTCGTTCGAATTGCAGTTGTCAAGAAATAAACTAGATACGGCTGTGGTATGGTATACCCCTCTACACGTCAAGTATAGGTTGTAAATGCAGTTTTTTGTGTTTTGTGGAAATTAATAATTGTCGAAAAAAGATGGTCACTAGTCATATTTTCCTCACATTTGAACATAGCTGGAATTGACTCCACTACAATCTATAGAGAATATGAAAAGTGAAAAGATTTTTTCTGAAAGAAATGGGTATGTATTCAGTGCTTGGGCATAAGAATTGATCTTCATAAAACCATTCACTTCTAAAAAAATGGGGAGCCAGAATGCAATATGGAGTTTGCCCGAGAAATTGAGATAAAAATCATTTCATCGACACCATGTGAGGACCACGCTTGTTTTCTATATTCAGGAGGCATACATCCTTAATCTTTTTAAATTTTTGCTGTTCAGTTTTTGAACTATGTAAGATACTGCGTTGATTGTGTTTTGTTGCTATACCATGTTTTCCTTATTTATATCACAATATGAGACACTTCGTTTTTCATAATTTAATTTCTTACATTTTTTTTGAAACGATAAAAATAAGTCAGGGTGATATTGGGACATATTGTTTTATTTTTGTGCTCAAAGATAAGTCAACTAGCTGGTAGCCGCGGCTTCGTCCGCGTTGAAGTTGTATAATTTCCTGTTTTTCTTTGTTTTTGTCAAAATTCATAAATTCAAGATGGCGGCTCCAATATGGCGACGAGTTATGTGATTATAGCCCAATTCCAATGAAAATTGGTATGTGAGGGTTTTCGGGGTCGGAGATCGTGATTTTTTTTGCAAAATCCACGAATTCAAGATGACGACGAGTTTTGTGATTATAGCTCGATTCCATTCGAAATTGGTGTGTGGGGGTTTTTGGCGTCGGACATAATGATCTTTTTGTGAAAATCATTGAATTCAAGATGGCGGCTCCAAGATAGCGACGTGTTTTTGAGGGTCAGACATTATCAATTTTTGTCATACTTCAATAAGATGACGGATTTCATGAATGACTTGAAATAATCGGATGAAAATGATTACAAAATAATACAAATGCACTTAAAAGAAAAAATAATTTCCTCAGTTGTTTGAACTAGGTTATTCTGTGAGTAGCAGATTCAAAAGCTTGCTACTCACAGAATAACCCAGGTCCAACAATTAAATAAATAATGTTTTCCTTTTCAGTGCATTTGTATAAAAGCTTGTCTTAATTTTTGTTTTATCATTTTTATTCTCTAGCACACTGTCCAAGGATTAAGGTTGTTTCTCAAGTATAAATTTGTATGTATAAAATAACCACTACTTCTAATATCCCTTACGCTTGTTACTATCCATATTTTTATTGCTGTCACTAAGCCAAAGTTCACCAGATGCACCTTCAGACTATATACTGTCAAATTATGTAGGCCCGAACTCCTGTTACTCAATATATTAAATATCAACCTCCTACGCCATACAATCTTAATGAAAAATAGAGACAGAGGGTCAGAGTATATTTAATTCATTTATATTCACAAGAAATGAAAATGTGAATATGAATGCACTGAAATATACTTCCACATGAACTATATTATTATTTTATGAAATGAAATGCATAAAGCACACAAAGTCGTCTCCACAAAAGGTTCAATATGAATTGAAACACAATTGGTAGACCGACAGGCGAAAACAACTTATTTCCTAGCAAATACCACGCAGAAAGTTGAATGATATTCACCTGACAATCCATGCAAACTTCCATATAAATGGATATTGTTCGCAAATGTTTCTTTCTGATGAGCTCGATTATGTTTAAATTCATGTCGTGTCCGCCTTACAATCCGCATACCGGTTTCAGGCTTTTTGGCCCTCATCAGTACGGAGTAGTCACCAGCCAGAGATCCGGAGAGCTTTGGCCGAAGCGAGACACAACATAAATAAAATCATAATCGAGCCTGAAACATCTTCAGGTGCGTCGAAAAAGATAACTTTTAACCGGCTACACCTACTGACAGAAAGAAACACTCCATATATTGTTATTGATTTATTTTAACATTCAAATCATTCGTATTTATTAACCGAAGAGATAAGAATGAGCTTGCATTCACTTGAGGAATGAGAACATTTCACGCGTTTTCCATCCCTTCGAAGAATATGGAACATATTCTCGACCCAGTTGTCTTTTTTTAACTCAACGATTAGCGGAGTATACAGTCACCAGTTCAATCATTTCCATTGGGTCAAAGTTCATGAGGTGTCATAAACCTAATATGGCATTGTTATGCCCATTTTGTTGAATCGACTTACAATATGAGAGCCTAATAACTCATATATCACGTTGTGTCCAATTCTCCCCTTTCAATATTAAATTCCTCATTAAATATTAAACTGGAGCATTTCATGACCTACTTCTGAATACCTAGTCGAAGGTTGATCTATATATCGTGTCTATTTGTGACATCGTTTATTTGAAATGTCGTTCACCTGCCCCAGTGGGACGAATGAAACTGATACCACGCGATCCTAAAAAAAAGGATTGTACAGCCCTCAAATTCATAACAGAAGCATCGAAATTGTCGTTTATCTGGAAGTTATTGAATAGTGGTCGATAATTCCAGTAATACAGGCAGATTCTAGTATTTTACTTCTTTCAGTAAATCTTGGAAGACTGGAAGGAAACACTTTATTTTTTAAACAACTTAACAATTTCGCAGTGTATATAACAATCTATATTACCAAAGCATAGTTATTTCTATATTACTAAAGCTTAGTTATTTCGACGATACTCATCAGGAAAAATCACAACTTCATTAGACATGTGTCGTGAATTAATCTGTTTTTATATCATTGAATGATTTTCAGTATATTTCCGTTATAAATTAATAGAACAAGAAAATGGGTTGGGTAACCAATCAAATAATCAAATTGCCCACGCATGGTAACCTGAGCCCGTTCTTCAATTCCATTACTATGTTAAACAACATATCGGAGTGGATTATATTCGGCACTCCTAGTTCAAGGAAAGAGGATATTTGAGAACGCGGATAATTTATCTGGAAAGCAATGCGGCATTCTCAAGGGTGGGTTCAATTCGTGCAGGAATCAGAAGCTTGGCACGTTCTGTTATTTCACGTGCTGGCTATAAATTCAGTATTAATAAGGAAAATAGATGAAACCTATGAAAGAAGGATAAAGCAAAAAATCTACCACAATCTCTCTCTGACCATGTATGATTCAGAACAAGTAAAATTTGTAAAATTATTATAATTATAAACGTTTTTTTTTAAATCTTTGGATTCTTATTGACACCTATTTATGATGTTATATGAACTACTTCACAGAGTTGATCATTGTTTCCACTGCTGGCAACAGAACTCACTATTCATCGATACTTGAACCCCCAAAAACATTCATGAATCCATTATGAAAACGATAATATGATTGATGTTCCTAAAATCATAAAGCTATATCCAGGGGTAGACGTAATGATTCATCCCAACTGTCATTTAATATTCTCATATAATCAGTCAAATTCCGATACTGACCGATACTGAAAGTTTGCAATCAAAATACATTGAAACAATTCAGAAACTCTCAACTTCCTACAACTGTAGGAACTCATTTTTCAATATCCAACAGACCCAAATGTTGCAAATTCACAATCTTCGGAGAATAACGAAGACCTTGAATTTTCGATTGATGAAAACGTTTTGTCCAATGCACAGTGAGGTTAGATTTTTGGGAATATCTTTGGAAATACAACTATGCTGGAAATCTCATTGTCAACAACTATCTTCCAAATCAAATTCTCTGATTTTTTTTATGAGTTTACGATCGGTGATAGCACTGAATCAGATGATGAATGTGTAATACGCTCAAGTTAAATCGAGACTCCGGTATGGCATTTGTCTCTGGGGTAATTCAGTTGGTTCAAAGGAAGTTTTCATTGGCTATAAATGGATCCTGAGATGTAAATCGAATAGGGACACATTTGAATATTTTAATGTTATGACACTTTCCTGTCTCTTCATTTTCGAAATGTGATTATATGTTTTTAAAAATTAAGAATTTTTCATAAGAAATTCTGATGTCCATGAACAAGGCACCACTTTCATGTTCATGTTGCCGAAAGGAAAAAAATGTCAAGTGCTCCTGATCATATTGGTCTTGCACTTTTTAATATTCTTCAAGGCAAACTAAAGGGTACAACTGCAATGTACTCTTTCAAATATGATTTAACATTTTTTTTTACTTGAGAAGTGTTTTTATAGAGTTAATGATTTTATAGAAATTTTGCATATATGTGAAAAATTGTGGGTTATATTTTTATTTTTGTTTATTTTATTTACGTTATATGTACATTTTCCTTCCGTATTTTTATCTATTTTATATTTTTATCTTTTCATTGACAGTGTAACATGTAAACTTTGTCGAAAAATGGAAATAAATTTGGATTGAAAGAACTGTAGAGTTTTTTTTTCCATTATCAATAATGAAATAATATTTGTATCAGTTTGGGTGAAAGAACCACCCATCTTTCCTTCAATTGAAGAGAACGAAAATTACTTCCATAATCTGAAAGAAATGAACTTGAAAGAGCACTTGCAAAGCCGTAGAGATGAATAAGTGTTCAATTATTGAAACTGATACATAATTTTGAAAAATTCCAGAAATAACTGCAATCTCCTCCCTATAATACTCTTAGATATTGTTATAACAACAATATGCAGTGCATTTGAACTGCATTAAAAACTCACTTTGAATTGGGTATAATATGGATTAGGCAATATTTCATAAATTGATTTGATGCGGCCGATATTTGAGTAACTAACTGAGTTAACGGAACCACGACACGAGTTTCGCTATACAATAGCTTCTTCAGGTGGTATTATCTCCATTTGTAGAAGATATTGTTCAGTGAAACCAATTGAAATAACTAAGGGCCTTTTTTGTTTGCAATATTTCTTGTCAGATGTTGTCGATGACGCAGCAAGATTTGTGTCCTGCGGGGTTGTTCCTTTAGATAAATTTGCATCATTGAGTGTATGTTATCTCCCATTTAGGAAGATCTCAGTGAATCCATCCATTATGGAAGGATTCATCTCACAACAGAAAAAATGTTTCGCTATAGTAAATGATCAAAGAGGTAGTTTTTCCATGGAAAGCTGAAAAAAATGTTGATATAGTTCTTATAACGGGCAGTTAAAACTATATATTATGAAAATCTTCATTCAATTCAATATTTCGCAAGAATAATAATAAGTTCATTGCAGTTATAGTGCAGGAATTCATTGCAAAATTCCTTCCACGACTACATGCAGATGGAGTGTATGCATCCTTCCCATATTTTTTTTTTCATTTGGGAAGAATCAGTTGAAATTTGAATATTGCCATCTTGTCATTCAGAATTCAGATATGACCACAGTTGAGCAACTGAACGTTGTGGATGACGCGTACTTTTCTTCCAACAATGTCTGTCTATTGGTATTATTTGATCACTCAAAGGCGTTGGAGTACTAGTTATTTTAAGTATCTTACGGTTCAGCTCAAATGTAGTAAACCTGCTCGAAGACAATTTCAATAACCGCATCGATTGCGTTGTACTCAATAATGAATCATTAAATTTTCTTGAATTGAAAATAAACGTATTCATAAGCAGAGAAGAGGTCAATATAGCTGACAATCATTCACAATTACATTATTTTCTCTGATATTATTCTTCATTCTTCACTGATATTTGAATTTTTCTCTGTCTGTTTTAGAATGAAATAGGCTGTGATCCTTCCGTTTTTTTGTGATAAGAAACTACAATGACGTCAAAACTAGCCCAGATGCAGGTGAGTGTATTTTTTCAGCCCTGGCTAATTACGTGCTGATGAAAACCCACATCAACATGTAGGATAACTAGATTCGATTAGCGTCAAGGTGGAAGTCAACGCTCATTTGTTTTGATAAATCAGTCGGCTCAGCCCACATATATCTTGTTAGGAACTACCTTAAAATGATTAACATTCAATGAGTAGGACACTGGTATGTTAACAAACTCGCATTCGGGTGGTATGAAATATAGAATGAATATAGAATCCACATTGCGGTATACTCCAGTCAATGGGGACTTGAAAAGGCCTCTGCCCTACAAGAGGTGGGGTAGAAACGATATTGATATTGGATTGAAGGTACAAAAAATTCTTTTATTTTTGAAATAATACTTCAACGATTAATCCCACGACAAAAATGTCAAATTTTAAGAAAACTAAATTTCCTACATTTTTTGTATGAACACTTTTTTGTAAGTATGTGTAATGAGTTACAGCAGCGTAAACAAAAAAATTCTTACAAAAAATCGTCCAACTCAATCTTTTCACAATTACATTATACAGTGCTCTTCTAAAGTCCGTTTCCCCCACTAATTTTTGAACCACCTGGTATATCGCCACGACATTTGTAGGGCTCGAATGGGAGATAAAAACCTACTTTTTCATGAAAAAATCACAGCTGAAAGTTTTAAAATGGCGGCTGAGCGCCATCTTCAATACTTTCTTTAAATAGAACACCACGTATATTATTCCATTTTCGAAATCTGCTCATAATTCTTAACAGTTTTCTTGAATACACTTTACTTCTAAATTCAATTGTTTTCGAAATATCAACGTTTGAAAAGTGACATTCCAGTTTAAAATGAAGTATGGATTTTGGTCACTTCCGGTAAAACATTTTGCTAACTAAACATTGTTATTAATTTGTAGTTGGATCTCTCAATGAATTCTACTAATAAGGAGCGTAAAGAGAGTTTATTAAGGATAAACAGTACCGCTTACCGGAAAATCTCGAAGCCTACGAATGTGTTCTGTAAATTCACAATCAAAACAAATTAGCTAAAAAATTATAATTCATTTTGAATAACACTTTTCTATTTTTCACATATATCTATCATTCTGCGTTCCAACTTCCATTGTTCGGCATTCAGTGGCGTAGATTTTTGACTTCAGATACCCCCAAAGGAAGATCCGGAGATCTTGGTGGCCATTCTGTACTTCCCCTGCGACCTATCCATCGCCCAGGAAAGTTTGTATCGAGGAACTCTCTAGCCATGCGATCGAAATGGGAAGGTGCCCCATCCTGCTTAAATATGATTTCACGATTTTCAAACTCTTCCTGATGGTTAAATACAATTTGTCTTATTCGAGTTCAATTTCAGTTTCTAAAAGATTTCTGTAAAGAACTTCTGTAAGATTGCCTCTGATGAAAATCGGTCCAACAACGCGATTGCCCAAAATTCCCACCCAAACATTCAACTTTTTAGGAAACTGGGTATGTCCATTTCTGAAAATATGCGGATTAGTATCGCTCCAGTATAGTTCATTCTGTTTGTTGACTTTTCCATTAAGAAAAAACGTGCATTCGTCTGCGAAACATACACGTTTTAGGAAGCCCCGTTCTCCTTCAATTGTTCTTGTTGACCACTCACAAAATTCAACCCTCCGGTCTGGATCATCCTCCGTGAGAACATGCGGGATTTTTATTTTATAGGGATGAAACTTTTCTTTTTTTAGGACTCGTTGGTCACTTTTTGAACTTACTTCACATGATTCAGCAACTCCAGACGTCGACTGAGTCGGATTGTTTACCATTTCAGCAATCATTTCAACATTTTTTTCTTCTGAAAGAGGCGGTCTTCCTGATATTGGAGCTTATTTAAAAGGTTGCGTGAACATGACTTCGAAATAGGGTTCTCGGGAAAACTGCTTCAAATTCATCTTCTTAACTACCAGCCATGATCACACTTTTCATAGAAGGATGTAGGCGCTCAACGAACTATTTGACAGTTAGCTGTTCAGTTTGACAGTAAACAAGATGTTACCGCGACAACGATTTTTTCCAATGCAAACTTGATTGAAAGCAACATTAGTGTTTTTGGTTGGGTTTGAAATGACCAAAATATCACTTTTCAAACGTTAATATTTTGAAAACAATTGGTTCACAAAGTAGTAGGGGAGGAACGGACTTTAGACGAGCACTGTATAGCGAAATCTTCTTCAAATTAAAATGATTTTTCTTGTTGAATATAAATTGTTCAACTGCCACTAAGGCATGAATTTGCACAAACTATTATTGAGATCAGTGTATGGATTTTTCAAGTTTTGTTCCATGGGTTCTGTAACAGCCGTTTCATAGAGCAGTTACAGACTGTAACTCGTTTTTGTGTCACGAAAATCGCTACTTCTTAATTTTCGGACCCCCAAGTAACATTGCAAAATCTCCAGGCTTTCATTGTATTCATCCAGGCGGATAATTGAGTTCCGAGGATATTGTACATAGTGCACGAATCACGAACTAATGTTTTTTCTTTAGGAAAGATTCCAAATTCACATTGCTGAATATCTTTGAATATCTTACTCATTCTTTGTTCAGGATAAACCAATTTGGATGATTTCATTCCAGCGGGTGCCTATCAATACACTCCCTTGGAAATGAACAAGGAGAGTACACCACTACAGGAGGAGAAACCATGAATGAACTCTTTAGGGTTCATTTTCCTGGGGCTCTAGTAGTACAGACACCTATTGATGAGAATGAACTGGAAGCTCTGAAAAGGGGTTCCAGAAGAAGTTGGACATCAACGAAAAAGTAACCTATGACATGGTACAGTGGCAATAAGCTCATTCGAACCATTCAAATCACCGGGACAGGACGGGATTTACCCAGTACTGCTTCAGAAGGGAACGGAACTACTGCACAGAAGGCTCTGTGAAATACTAAGAACCGATTTCACCAACCTCTTTGAACGCGTTTTGTTCAAACTAAACTTAGATTGAGCTTTCTACACGTCATATTGGATTTCACCAGGAAATATAAACCTCGTTCAGTTCTAAACGGCGTTTCCGCTCAAAACGGACTGAATTTGTCCAGTTACGAAGTTAAACGACGTTTAAGTTCGTTTTGAAAGTAAGGTTAAGATAGTTTTTGGTTTTGTGGTTATGATATATTTGTTTATGGTTTAAATTGAAATTTGCAAAAATGGGAAGGGAGTATTTGTTAGCTTTTGAGGACAGTGATAGTAAAGATGAGTACTTGTCGAGCTCGCTGGATAAGAGACAGATAAAATCATTTTCATAGTCTGGACGACTAGAGATTTTGTGACTAGGTTTCGGCTTACTAAATTTGTATTCTCTACATATTAAACAAACTTCTTAATCAAATCAGACATCAAAACAATGGAATATGCTATGAAATAATAGAAATATGACAGACCAAGGCAATCATTTGCCCTTAGACATATGAAATGAACGCGATTTACTCAGGATTACATGGTCTACAGAAGTGCCTATCGCAACGTAGCTGTAATCTGAGTAAGACATTGTCACTTTTATCAAGTTTTTTCGAAAACTAAACTTTGAACACCAAACACCTACAAAAATATCACAAAACATGAGCCAAACACGAAAGTTATCGTTTTTAAATTTTTAGGTTATATTGTCACTTGGCTTTGGCTCCTCTACAAAACAACGAAATCTATGCAAAAATGTCAGAAACGTACATATTTTATAATGTTGCCAGCTTTTGACTGTCATTAAACTAAGTTTCAATAAACTCTGTTTAGCTTTCGTCTGTTTGTCGATGAAACTGGATCGCGGTGTATCAAGATTAAAATCTGAGTTTAGTGAGAACGGAGCTTATGAAAACGCCGTTTATCTGTATTGTGGTGAAATTGGGCCTAAGAAGCAGCCTGGCTCTTAACGTACCAAAGCCATGGAGAAACATAAGGTTAATTTTTATACCGAAACCTGGGAAAACTGGACAGGAAACAATGAATTCTTCAAGACCGATAAGTCTCGTCCTTTGAAATGAGGACCCTGGAGAAGCTGGTGACTATATATATATATATATATATATATATATATAAGGGACGATGCACTGGAACAAAGACACTGCATCGAGAACAATATGCATACAGGACAGGCTGGTCAACAGAAACAGCACTCCACAAACTGGTAGAGAAAGTGAAAAACACGCTGGGAAACAAAGAGCTCTCAATAGCGGCCTTTCTAGATATAGAAGGAACTTTTAATAACACCTCTGAAGATTCAATCATCAGGTCTCTTAGACGGAGAGGAATCGAATTGCTTGGCCTGGATAGACTCAATGATAAGAAACAGGATGATACATACAACCCTAATGGAGGAGACTGCAGTGTCTCCAGTCCTGTGAAATCTGGTCATGGATGGACTATTGGGGTCCCTGAAACAAAAAGGTCATAAAACCTTTGGGTACGCTGACGACATTGTTGTCTTAGAACAGGAAAAATTAAACACCACGATTAGGAATCGTATGCAAGAGGCCTCAAACATTCACTTGTACACGTGAACTAGATGGGCTGGGACTCATAAAACTTCGAGGAGAAATCATACAGAGCAAGGAGGAGGGCAAATATCTGGACGCGAAACTGACCTAGAACCAACATCTGACAAAATTGACCAGAAAAGCGGAGACCACATTAATTGTTGCAAGACGCTCTTTCAGGAAGGCATAGGGGTTAAAACCACATGGTACCCTGGCTGTACAACATGGTGGTGAAACTGGCCATAACGTATGCCTTTCTGGTGTGATGGACAATGACACAGCAAAGGAGTGCCAAAACTAAACTGGGCAAGGTACAAAGACACAAAGACTACAGGGTCAATGAAATCACTGCTGGGATTTTCTCCCCTTCCCTTGGTGATACAGGGAAAGGCAAGGCTAGGTACTCTCAGACTGAGAAACACACTGGGTGACATAAATGTTGGAACAGGACACATCGTAAGCATCATGACCACAGACGTGCTAGACATGAGATCAGACCACATCGTGAAACGATTCTCATTTGACAAGTCATACATGGTGTCTATACCAGACAGAACTGTATAGAATCAAACAGAACTCAAAACCATTCTACAGGGCGAGATCCGGTATACAGACGGGTCCAAGATGGAGAATGCGGGAGCAGGAGTGTTTTCTAGAAACTCAAGGACCGAGTTCAGTTTTACTCATTCGGTAATCCCACCTCTGCGTTTCAAGCAGAGGTCTACGCAATCCTTCAATATGTGAAGTAAAACAACAAGGGAGCAATAGTAGAGATACAGATCCATATTCTCTCAGACAGCCAGGCGGCACTGAAAGCTCAGGGAGTGGCGTTTTCCAACTGGTATTGACCTGCAAAGAGGAACATTTTAAAATAAAATTTTCAAAATAAATACGATCGCGCATTGCTCCCTTCAAGTGTAAATCAATCTACCGTCTTACAACATTTTTCTGATAAAAAAAGTTTTTTTAAGATATGAGGGACAAAGTCATTTGGCAGTAAATTATTAATGCACATACCAACAAATTTGTGAGATTTTTCATATTTTTTCTGATGATGTTTTCGTGTTGTGATCATACTTTTGCTCCTTATAATTATGCATTTCTGCTCTCATTTGAAGGATACCTTTATTTTCATGTATAAATGTTATTTTTCTCAAAACCAACAAACTTGTTACTGTCAATATTTTGTTTTGTTGGAATTTCTCTCTAGCAGCAGTGCTTTTTGCTTCGTGAAAATCTCGTCTGATCCAGTAGCTAGTCCCCAGAAAGCAAATTATGATATATAATCGAGTGAAATTCAGCATATTAAACTAATATCAGTGATTGTGTATCTAACTTACACTTGAGAGATATTTATCAAGTAGTATGAATAATTCAATTTCTCACATGTGAATTCGCTATGTTCTTGCCATGTGGAGAGTTAGTCAATCATTGTTCCCAATAATTTTATCGAACTGGGCAATTCTAAACATTTGTTTTGGAAACTTAATAGATTTAAAAAAAAAGAATTTGACATTAATTTTCATTG
This sequence comes from Gonioctena quinquepunctata, assembly GCA_018342105.1. NCBI lineage: Eukaryota > Metazoa > Arthropoda > Insecta > Coleoptera > Chrysomelidae > Gonioctena > Gonioctena quinquepunctata. The sequence continues at coordinate 280,253 of JAFIRS010001336.1, read as the reverse complement.
CAAATGTCGCCCAAAAATTTTGTGATTATATATGAAGTTTTATGTATCAATCAATCACATGACCAAATGAAAACTCATTAAGATAATATTAGGTAAATTGTAGACGAAATTTTCGAAAAATTTTCGACTCGGAGCCGTGAAATTCTTGAAACTTCAAAAGCTATGATTGCTTCTCTCATCGTTAGAAACCCATATGAAAGCAGTAAACAGGTTGAACCCACATGCAATTTCTGTAATCAAAAATAGTATCGATATCAGAGTTTTGAACAATTAGTACATATTTTCAAGTTGAATAATTGGGGATTAATTATGATTCGGTATCACCTGTAAACATCATTACTGAGGATTCATATGGGTGTACATTTTCCTTGTTTTGTTCAGAGCACTTGATTAGTAACTACAAACAATAATGCAAGTATCCGACAGCTGAAAATCAATGGAAACAATTCAAAGGGTATTTTTGTTTTAATTGACACAATATTTTTTTAATTGAGTAGTTTTTTCTATCCTCAGTTGTTACACCATTTTGATCAACATATAGCCACTGTTGAGGACTGTCACCCATACTACCAACCTTGATGAGCTGAACATTCAGGAAAAGCTATCGGAAAATATACGAGAAGCCTGCTCCCAGTATAGCTACAATAAAATTTCCAGAACAATAACTTGCGGAAAGAGTTGAGAGAAATGTCCAATGGTGGAAGTAGAACGAATCTGGACTGAGATCATTGAATTGGTATATATGGGTGAGAGACAACATGCAACAGTTTTTCTGGCTGAAGCAGCGCAGCTGCCATCCAACTCTGTGTTGCAGACCTCACAGGCAGAAGACTAAAGAGACTTACCCTCCGATGGTGTGGGAGTGACTGAGTGCTTCAAATAAATCACGACTGGGGCAAGTCATCAAATGCTCTTGAAGACTCCAAGCCCCCTACCATACTGCGAAAATCATAGACATTCACCTATAGATTACCGCAAATCAAGAACAAAAAAATCAATAATTTTCCAGAGATGATGTTAGCTCTACTGACATTGTGAAAAAAAACATGAGCTTACTGAGAATAGCACAAAATACCAGAAAATTGTTTCTATGTCGCAGTAAAGGAGTAAGAAAAGCAAAAATGATACTCTAGAACACGTGCAGGAGGACTTGCAAAAGTCCAAATCACTGCTGATTTTTCTGTCAGACCTAAATAGTTCATCTGGTTCATTCTTGGTTTGGTAATCAAAATGGAACAATGCAACCTCTCATCACTAAGTACCCCTTGTTCAAACTAATATGATCACCAATTGTTATATACCTTGTGTTTCATTGAAAAGTTAACTTTCAATGAATCATGAAATTGACAACTGGTTGACAATCAACAGACAACGCTAATCGCTCCTAAATGAACACGTTTCCATAATGAAATATATCATATCTTTCTTTTTGAATTGTGATACACAATTGGGGAGAATATTCAAAAGTTTGTTTCCCTTTCTATTGATTACGGAAAGAGGTATTGAGTTATTTTCGTATTCAAGCTGCATAGTGGGAGGGATTTCACGGAACTTCAATCAAAATCTTTTAACGAATATATCGTTTCATACAATTGGGCCTTAGTGGCATTCTCTCGATTATTTCCTAGACGAACAATCAATGCTTATAAAAATTTCATGGGTTCCAATAATCCACAGTTTTTCTAGCTATTTGAAAAATTCTTAACTTCTACAACAACCTTGCTCCTATTTATATTGTATACCAGAATCACCTACGTGGATCTGACCTTGAAATTCACGTTCAGGGACTTTGTATCATCCATAAATAAGAGTAATCAATATAAACGTTGTTAATCGACTAATTGGAGACATCTGATTACTGGAGAGAAATAAGAAGTCTCGCCAAAGGCTATAATTTACTTCAATAGCAGGTTATTATATGTTGGAACGAGTTCTAATATGTTTTCTTGGGAGTATTTTTATAGAAAGTAATGGGTGGATCTGAATAAGATATGGAAAAATGACTATTCTCTTCGTTACAATAATGCTTGTATTTAATATTTTATCTGTCAGCTACCAAAGAATTGGACATATTTTTTTCGAGAATTCCATCCTTCGTATACTGATTTGTTTCGTGATTTTTTAAAGGATATTCACTTGAAAGTAATGGGTGTATTGAAAGAATATGAAAATAGCATCACATTTTATTGATATGAAATCCTATTAAATGGCAGGATTCGATCTCCGAGTGAATCTTGGAAGGCAAAGCCAGATCTTGCCCTCGCCCAACAAGAAAACGTACATAGATGGTCAAGCGCGAGTACGACCATATACACACATATGCATAATTACAATAAGACATACATTACACGTCATTGTTATAGATGATAAAGATGTAGTTGTTTGTACAGACCTGTAAATCGAAACTGGGTGTTTCTGATTTAGCTCTTGAACTAGAGTAGTATAAATGATGTTTTAAGGTAATTTTGAGAGCGATGGAATTCAATATCTCTAATTCATTCCGTAGCCAGGTGATATTAGATGAGAGAGAGCAACGAAAATTAAAGGTATCATGTTGGGTTATGTATGACTGTACTCCATACTTCACTTTATGGAACAAAAGACTTCGTTACATTTGGGGGTCACTGAAAATATCTCACCGATGCATACAAATAATCTAATTTAACTGTGTTAGAATTTGGATCCAAATATTTCAAAAATGAAAAGAAAGCCCACATGAAAAATTGCAAACAATATTTCCACTTCATATTTCCACCCTCCTCACGATCTTTCTCTATTTCTTGCCACTCGACTGATTTTGTTAATACTCTTTTCGGATTTCTTTGTATACCTATCCCCCAGATATGTCCAAGCCACTCGAGTCTCTGAACCACTCCCCTGTAACTTCGTACTTTGCTAAAGTTGAAAAACACTTCACCATTTCATATTACCTTAAATATGAATAAAGGCGATTTATTATTATTAAATAGCTCTATCAATTGTTTGTTTATCCTCCTTTTCCAAATTCCCCTTCTATGTGCTCCCTCTCAATATTTTTCGCAGTACTTTCCTTAGCCATATCTCGATATTTTTTTTATCTATTCCCCTATAATTTTCTCATCTTTCTCTTGGTATATTTTTTCCCATCCATATTTTTCCAATTTTATAATTTCTATACTTATTCGAATATTTCATCAGTCACTTCATCTGATCCAGAACTCTTGTTTATTTTCAAAATATTTATAATCCGAAAGGTAAGAAAACCCACAACCTGAAAGTATGGTGTGATTGCTTTTTGTCATATGTCAAAACATATTTCGGTATTATGTTCAAATGATCAATCAAATGTTGGCTATCGGGGAAGCGTGAACGACATAGTACAGGTCGACGAATATGACTGGAAAATAGGTCACGTGCGGTTGTTTTTGCTAACTAGACGTCCAAAACGATTACATTATCTGATAAAAATAATAGGCATTTCGGATAAGCTCGAAAACATACAACAAATAATACCAGTTTGCGCCTAAGATTCATATTCAAGACTAATAGTTATCATAAAACTAGGTGGACACTATCGATAAATTATCTTGAATAAATCGCAGTGTTCCAGCATAACGCTGTTTGTATGTGCCAAGCGCATTCCACATGTATTTACTTATATGGGTATGGTAATGAGGGCACAGTTCATCAACTTTTCGAAACCTGTCTTCTCGGTCTTTCAAGCATGTAACTGTTATTTAATCTCCGGCACAGTTAGCTCTTTCTTCGAGTGTGTCGAGTAATGGTGTTGCGAAAGTCATGCGGTATTGATTTTTTTTTCAGTCCCGCATACCCATGGTTGAGGTGGCAATTGACAACCGAAAATTATAAGGAGGATTGTTATGCCGTATTGGGACCCAAAGGTGCCCTAGGCTGGAATGACGAAATTTTCAACTTATCGGTAACGTACCTTGAGAAGATGTTTTGCCTAAGTAATTCACAGTAAACGATATACAGTGCAGCTTTTTATAGTCCTCCCTGTTGAATTTTGACGGTTCGACGTAGAACCATGGGACACAAACCATTTTGGATGATATCACCGATACTACTTTTTGAAATGAAAGACATTGCGATTGCTCGATAGATGGCGCGGAGGGGTTCTTCAACTTAAAAATTTAAAATAGCATGGGGGGGTCAAGTGGTACATTCTCTTTTCAAACGTGTAGTTTTTTTATTTCGTAAATACGCTTTTTCACAATATGCATGTGAAAGGTCAAGTATACAAAAATTTTAAATGCATATTGTGAAAAAATGGTTGAACGAAAAAAAAATAAGATGGTTTAAAAGAGAATTGAATTATTTGCTCAACTTGGCCCTTCATGCTATTTGAAATTTTCAAGTTGATGTGCCCCTCTGCGCCATCTATCAAGCAATCACAATGTCTTTAATTTCTAAAAGTAGTATCGGTGATATCATTCAAAACGATTTTTGTGCCATTGTTCTACAGGGTGTCCGGAGATTAAACCGACAAAACTTATGGGGGTTATAGAGACTGCCAATATGATTGCAAAATGCCATATACAAATATCCAAAACCGCTTAGTTATTGACATACAGAGTGATTTGTGAATTTAGACAAAAAATTCAATCCGCCATATTAAATACAGGGATTAGTCGATTTGGTTTGAATGTGGTACATGAATTGAACTGAAAGGCTTCAACAAGTAGCCCTTTGAACGAAACCAATATCAGGACCGGAATATCTTTTTTGCAATGTTTTAAGTTCTTGTAAGAATAACTCACCCTGTATAATAATTATCAAAAATCTTAGCTCAGATTCGAAATCTACGGAAATAATTATACAGGAACTTGTTAAAAAAGTTTCTGGCACCTTTGCAGTCATTCCGTAATAAATTATTATTTTCGATTTCTTCACTCAAGAAATTATTTGTCGGATAAAGAAGCATCAAAAGTGGGATAATATAAAAAATATTTACAAAACCAAGACATAAATATTGTTATTCTCTTCAATTAGTTCGTAGTAAAATTTTATAAAATACTCTTATTACCAAAAAAAAACGAGGAATAAATTCGTATCAGTTGCTTTTAATGTTTGTCTAAATACAGTAGGCTTGTGTCAACTGTCAAATCCCGAATTTCATAATGAAAAACTATCGTCATTATCGTTAGTTTTGTTGGTGTTTATTCATTATTCTGGTGTTTGAACTATAGTTCTTAGAGTGTGTTTATAATGCTGTTTCATTTCACTAATGAGGAATACGCAGATATTTTATGTATGGGCTTTGCGAAGGAAATGGCCAATCTGCACGAAGGGAATACAGACGTCGCTATCCTAATCATCGCGTACCACATCATTCAACATTTGCTAAGGTACTTCAAAGTATTAGGAAAAAACGAAAAGTTCCATTGAATAGAGGACGAGAAGATGCTCGAAGAAATAATGTTCATCACGAAAAGCAAATACTGGGCGCTATAAATGATAATCCTTCTAGTGGATAAGAAGAATAAGTAGGCAATTGGCTCTACCTCGTATGCGCGTATGGAAAACATTAAAAGAAAATGGTTTGCATCCACACCACAAAGAAAAAGTGCAAAAGCTTGAAGAGGGTGATCATGTACCACGCATATCGTTTTCTAGATGGTGCTTAGCACATAGAAGGACCATTAACAGAATTTCATTTACCGACGAGAGCCAATTCACCAGGGATGGAATTGATAATACTAGAAATGAGCATATTTGGAAACCCACATGCCATTGTTCAGAAAAACTGCCAATACAGATTTCATGTCAATGTATGGTGTGCAATCTTGTAAAAAAAATCTTCGAGCCCAAAAACCCCCACATACCAATTTTAAATAGAATCGGACCATAATCACAAAACTCGTCCGCCATTTTGTAGCCGCCATGTTGAATTTTTCAATTTTGAAAAATCATATTCTCCGAGCCCGAAAACCCCTAGATACCAATTTTGAATAGAATCGGACCATAATCACAAACATTGTCCGCCATAATTTCATAATGCGTTGTCACCGGAATTATGTACACTCGCCAAATTTCAAATCAATCGGATGATTGGAAGTGGTTCAAATTTAACTTGCAAGATCTGATTACAGACAGGCACTGGGACAGGGAAACCTAAATAGAAGTTTGTAAAGTAGGTTTTTGTTGCTCCATTTTGCCAAAATTTCGAAAAGGGAGCCGGAGTGGTTCCTCAAGACGCATGTATGAAATTTGACTCATAATCAATCATTTCCATGAATTTTTGTAAAGAAATTAGTTTTTACGTTTATGTTCGCTCTTATTCTTAACGTTCATATATTTTATCTTCGGTTACTTTTTTTCTGTGCCCTAAATTTTTTTTGTTTTTTAAAATAGTTATTTTGAGGACACGTGAGTGAAGCGTATCATTTAATCACGAACCTGGATGTAGAGCGCCACAATTAGGCGAGTGATCAGATGCGCTTTACTCACGTGTTTTAAATCTGATTTTTTCCATTTTCACAGGAATTATTTTGCAATAGGCGAGATCACTGATTTATGGACACAATACCACAATGTCCAGTACGATGAGAAAAGTGGTAGGATTTTTTTTAATTTTTTTTTCGAAGTATTTTTCTAAAAAAATGTTTTAAAGAAATATTCCTTTTTAAACACTGCGAACATCGCGCCACGATGTGACGTAACAAGTTCCGAACTATCGCCGATCGCCTAGTTGCCAAGCGTTATTCATATTTCTTTACAATTTAAGCAGGCCGAAAAAGTAATGATATAGCACTCGGTATGCATACATATTATTCAAGAATAACTAAATCAAGAACAGCTATCAAATGAGAAGTCTTCATTTCAATATAATACATGCTGACACAAGTTCTGTTTCATTCATAGTATGAAAGGGAATGAAATTTCCTCAGAAGTTCCGCAAAATAGTGGCACTTGCAACTTGCCGATCACCGAGTGTGCCAGGAATTACAGGGTTGCCAAGCGTTGTTCATAATATTTTTTCACAATAATGACATAGCACTTGGTATACATATATATTATTCAAGAATAACTGAATCGAGAAGGGCTATCAAATACGAAGTATTCTTTTAATATCACATATGCTGACACAAATTCTGTTCTATTCCTAGGATAAACAAGAATTACATTTCCTCACAGAAGTTCCACAAATAGTGACACTGACAACTCAAGTAAATGCCAAATCATTGGACTTATGACGTCAAAAGAAGCGGTGATAACGCCGTGTTTGAATGTCTCACTGAGTTTGAGGGTTTTAGAGCAGCGTTTATTCGAAATTACACAATATTTCCTAGGAAAAACTATGCACACATAATATTTCATCACTATATTTCAACTTCAAGCACATATGAAGCAAATTCACGAGTTTGTGATCTCGCATAAATAACGATTGTGTCATTGACTCGTCCAAACAAAATTGCAACCAGCCTACTAAGAATAGAAATATGCGCTACCGAGGCTTGTGCTTTTAATTTGGAAACCCTACGATTAATTCGACACCGTTGCTGCGCTATGAGCAATGTGTATGATGGTTGTTTATTGGTAATCTAGGTTACACTTTTAATTACTTGTGAATAAAGATTTTTAATCACTAGTGATTAAAAGTACAACTTCTTCCACTAATTTTAGTTGAAATATGTCACATTTTATTCACAAAAATGGAAAAAATATATTTTACTTTTTCATGTAATAAATGAATGTTTCGTTGATCCTTTTCATCAGGAATACTCTCTCCACCAGAAAATAGATACAAACTTAACACCCACGTATACGCGAGTAGTGGCAATGCGACTAATTTCTAAGACAGTGCCATCCTGGCGTTAACGCGGTTACACACGAATTTGCTGTTTTGTTTCAAAAAAACATTCTTATGTCCCCAAAACACGATAGAATCTAAAAAAAACATATTTCTCAAACAATTATCTATCGGAAAAATAATCAACATTTTTTGTTTTACAACAAATCTCGCAAATTTAACACTAATTAGACCCCACAAACCCTACATCCACAAAAAGCTCTTGAAAAATGCCATACAATGATGCAATGAACTACAGGGTGTTTCCTAATACATGCTAATATTTGGAGAGGTTATACTTGGGTCTATTTTGAGAAAAAACTCCATGTGAACATATGTCCTGAAGGTCTTAACTTTTGAATTACAGGGTGCTAAAGTTTTATGAAAAAAATCTCTTTCTTGTGATAACTTTGGTATGACCCTATATATTTTTGGGAAATGTGGTACGCATCTTCTATGCATCAAAAGACATTTTCTGCTGTATTCTTGCCAGTGGCATTCGTGCGGGATTGGCACTGAATCATTTTAAAGGGAAAGGTGAAACGCCACTGCTTCTTTTTGAAATCCTCATTCCTTCTGCTGATTTTGTTTTTGGTTGATATGCGATTTTCGCATGGAAAATAAAATTCATCCATTTGGGTATTATCAAGGATTAGAAACGTATCTAGTAGGTAAGAAGCAAATTTTGTTTTGTAAACATAAATAGTTTTGACAGTTGTCTACCTAGTCTAGTTGTCACGTATTTATGTCATCAAAATTAACAATATTATTGAAAAAACATGGTCCATTTTACGAATTCTGAGTTTGCAGGTATGCATTACATGTATGGAAGCCAGGCGGTTGTATGAAGGCCGCTTTCCAAATAGAAATATTCCGGATGCACAAAAATTCATAGAAGGTAATGCGAAAAGAAAAGTTTTGAACCAGAAAATCATCTAAAAGTACTGTTAGAACACCAGACATTGAGGTAGAGGATTTGAATTCAATGGAGGAAGATCCCGGATTGAGTACACGAATAATTGGGAACAATTTGAATATCTCACATATTCTTGATTGGAAAATTCTCCATGACTCTTTATTATATACCTACCATATCCAATAAGTTCAGGCGCTGCTGCCTCGCGTTTTTCCAATACGGATGAACTTTTGCCAATGGTTTTTTAAAAAAGTGTATGAAAATCCATTAGTTGATAATGAAATTTTATTCACCGATTTTTGGGATGGAGAAAACCCACATGCAATCTTGAAATCCCGTCAACAGGAGCAGTTTGCCGTTAACGTGTGCGCTGGAATATGCGGTGATTATTTGATTGGACCATATCTTCTTTATGCGAGGTTGAATGGGCATAATTACCGGCAGATTCTCTGAGAAGAATTGCCAGTTTTCATAGAAGATGTTTCCATTTTAGTAGAAAAACGACTATGGCGCGCGAATATTGAAATCAAAATAACAATACTCGCTGGACAGGTCGCGGAGGACCGCAGGCATGGCCACTTAGGTCCCCGGACCTCAATAGATTGGATTATTTCCTTTGGGGTCATCTTAAAACATTGGTTTACAGCACACCAATTCATACTGAGAAGCAGTTGAGAAATGGCCTCATAGTTTTTCGCGAAACTATTAGAAACAGACCCGGCAATTTCCAATGGGTACGTGAGTCCATGAGGAAAAGAGCAGAAGCATGCATATTTGCAGAAGGTTCACATCTTGAACGTATGATTTAATTTATTTCTCTGTACGTTCAGGGTTATTTTGTGTTAGCATTCCAAAATATATTTAGATTTCTCTTGAATAAATGTTTGTTTGAAGTTACATGAATTGTTTGTTCTCGTAAGTAGTCCAGCAAGATGCGAATTAATGATTTAAATTTTTTATGCGAAAAATCTAGGTCAAACAAAAAAAAGTCAGGAGACCAGAGTTGCTCTGAAAGGAATAAGGATTTCAAAAATTATTTTTACTTCAGGAAAAAGCAGTGGCATATCACTTTTCCCTTTGAAATGCAATTCCAGCACGAAAACCACTGGCAAAAAAAAGTATGTTGTGCAGCAGAAAATTCCTCTTGATGCATAGATGCATCTACGTATCACAAAAATATCTAGGGTCATAGCAAAGTTATCATAAATAGAATCTTAAAACTTCAGCACCCTGTAAAATTGGTATGTGGGGGTTTTCGAGGTCGTAGATTATGACATTTTGTCTAAAATTCATAAATTCAAGATGGCGACCCCAAGATGGGAGATGAGTTTTGTGATAATGGTCCAATTCGATTCAAAATTGGTATGCGAGGGGTTTTCGGGGTCGGAGATTATGAATTTGTTGTCAAAATTTATAAATCCAAGATGGCGGCTTCAAGATGGAGGACGGGATTTCTGATTATGGTCATATTTCATTCAAAATTGGTATGTGGGGGTTTTCGGGGTCGGAGATTATAATGTTTTGTCAAAACCTATCAATTCAAGATGACGACTTCAGGATGGTGGACGAGTTTTGTGATTATGGTCAGATTCTATTCAAAATTAGTGTGTAGGAGTTTCGATTGCCCGTAAACTATGAGTACGCACAAAGCTAAGAAATAACAACGTCAAAACATAACAGTATCAGAATCGGAAAACATACGGAACGTATTTGATCAGAATTAACAACATCAGAAAGAACTCCATCAGAATGAAATTGCATCAGAATGGGAAATCATCAGAAACGTACAATGACAAAAAATAACATCATCAGAATCTAACAATAGCAGAATATAACTTTGTCAGAACGTTCTTTTGTCAGAACCGGACATCATCCGAAACGAACATATTCAGAACAGGACATCATCAGAAAAGCACATCAGAACCATACATCATCAGAAATGAAGAGAGTCAGAACCGGACATCATCAGAAGTGCACATTATCAGAACCGTACATTATCAGAATCGTATATTATCAGAACCGTACATTATCAGAACCGTGCATCATCAGAACCGCACAATATCAGAATCAGTAATCGTCCGAAAGCAGGGACTCAAACGACAAATATCAGTTACGCTACTTTGTCATAGATGGTGTAAACTCTTCAATAAATCAGAAATGGTGTGGAAAAATCATTGTGAAACCACGTGTATGAGAGGCCAAGCAAGGCGAATAAGAAAATAATAAATTTTCTCAACTTTCTACATATAAAGTTCAACATATCTTTTTGTGCAACCCACCGTTATCGTGATATGAAGCAGAGTACCTATTCTGGTAATTAATATTTCGCATACAAATACGTGTGAATATATATGTAGTTCCAAAATCAGGGCGCGGCGCAGTGCCCTCAAAAACAGTTAAGGGCTTCCTGGCTGGTTTCGAGAGGAACTGGAATTTTGAACAAATAAGGACTCTTCAATTAATTTTAGTACGACTATTAGATAGACTCATCATTCAAGGAAATGTCTGGATCGTTTGAAACGGGAGAGGTAGTCGATATCGATCGATATCAATCACAACCCTAACAAGAGAATATTCATGAGCTTCCGCATACTCGAATATCCTCTGATTGTGACTCCTAAGCTCATTTTTGACGGAAATCATATCTTTGGATATTTTGTAGGCCTATTGAGAGTATATTTATTTTAAGATTGGATATCATTCTTCAAAATTAGTAAGTAATCAAACGACTAGAATATCCACTTGCGAAATGTTATGCACACACGCATATATAAATACAACAGTGTGTTAGTTGCAGAAGAAATGAGTTTTTCACTCAGCAGTCGCCATATTCAATTCTCCATTGTGAACTCAATTGTGACTAATGAATTTGTATTCAATCATTCAAAACCTACTTGTACAAATTTTGAATGACATACAGTGCTTCTCGAAAGTCCTCTCCCCCCCCTCTTATTTTTGGAACGATTATACATAAACAAGTAAAATTTGGAAACTGAATATTAAAGGTTGTAAACTTCCCTAGTAGTGATAATAGATGACGAAATCGTCAAAGATGACGTCACAAGGCCATTGTGACCAATAATTTCAAATGGAACCCTACGGCAAGCGACACCTCTTTTAAAAGGTATCGAAAAAACCTATTCAATGACACTAATTTTGTTTGTGTTTATGGCAGTTTTGGCAACTCGCTTTTGAAAAACGCAGAGCTGTGATGAATTGAATCAGTTAATACTAAAATTCCAAATTCAAGCTCCGCCTCTGGATAGTTGTCAAATAAGCTGACGTTTTTGTTACTCCCTAATTCGACGTTTTTGTAATTGTCCAAGTTTTTGTAAATTTAATAATTCTTTTATTGTTGATCGAACGTTTAACTGTTTTAGCAGCTTTTGGTACTTCTAATATTTTAGTACATTTTAATAATTTGTTGAACTGTTGTGAGCCGAACGTTTAAGTGCTTCGAAAAGCGAAATGGTACGTGCTTTAGGTGATAAAGTAGCAGCGATCCTAATTATTGGTGAAACTGGACAAAATAGAACGCATTTTCAATGAGAGGTTTCCCGATCGCCCCGTTTCGAGGACTTATTCAACGGAGGTTCTTCGTAAGTTTGAAGCAACGGGTAGTATTAATTATGCGAAACGATCTGGCAGACAACAAATTTCTGATGAGAAAAAAATCGATATACTGGCAAATCCTCACCTGTTTCGTGAAACACATACCCAATTTCCCCAGAAGGTGAATGTTTGGGCAGGTATCCTGGGAAACAACATCGTTGGGCCTCTTTTTTTAAATACTAATTTAACTGGTGTGGTTTATCTGGAGATGTTGCAAAACGCAATAGAACCGTTAATCCTTGAAATTTTGGAAGATAATCCAGATGAATTCGGCAATTTGGAAATAACATTCCAACAGGATGGTGCTCCTCCACACTATTACGGTGCAGTAAGACGGTATTTGGATGAGGAGTATCGTGGTAGATGGATTGGACGACGAGGTTCAACGGAATGGCCAGCTCGATCACCGGACCTCACACCTTTGGATTTTTTCTGTGAAGGTACCTCAAATCGAAGGTTTACGCCACTGAACCTGACAATATTGACGTTTTAAAACAACGGATTGTTGCAGAATGTGAGGCTGTTTCCGCAGACACATTTTCAAAAGTACGAGAAGAGTTTAAAAATAGGATATTTCACTGTCAGGAAGTAAATGGAGGTCACTTCGAGCAATTTCTTCAAGTAGATACTGATTCTTAAATCTGTAATTAATATCATACTGAATGGAATTTAAATTTCAATGTTTACTAATGAGCCATTAAAACTGCCATGAACACAAACAAAATTAGTAGCATTGAATAGGTTTTCTCGATACCTTTCAAAAGAGGTGTCGCTTGCCGTAGGGTTCCATTTAAGATTATTGGTCACAATGGCCTTGTGACGTTATTTTTTACGATTTCGTCATCTATCATCACTAGTAAGGAAGTTCACAACCTTTAATATTCAGTTTCCAAATTTCACTTGTTTATGTATAATCGTTCCAAAAATAAGAGGGGGGGAAGGGACTTTTGAGAAGCACTGTATATCCGTTGCTTAATTTTTTGCTAGGTTCCTTTTTTGCAACACTGTATTTTTGGCACAAACTTTTACTGTTTTTTCCTACGCACCTTTCACAACGAAAATTATGTTTCTGGCTGAAAAAAGGCGCTTTAAATGATCAAACCGACGCAATAATGCTATATGCGAAATATCCTATGTGATTTGACAATGAATTCCTTGTACCACAGTTATGATGTATCATTTTCTGATTTATTGAAGAAATATCACCATCTATGCCGAAGTAGTGTAACTAATGTTTGTCATTGGAATTCCGAATGACAATGCGGATTGATTCTGATATTGTCCGTTTCTGATAATGTACTGTTCTGATAATGTGCGGTTTTGATAATATATGGTTCTGATGATGTCCGGTTTTGACAATGTTCGATTCTGCTGATGTCCGCTTCTGATTGTGTCAATTCTGATGAAGTTCAGTTCTGACAGAAGTTCGTTCTGATAATGTCCGGTTCTGACAATGTTAGTTTCTGATGATGTCCAGTTCTGATACGAATTCATTTTGATGAAGTTCCTTCTGCTGTTGTTAATTCTGATGAAATGCGTTTCTGACGTTTTCCGATTATCCTCCTGTTATATTTTGACGTTGTTACTTCCTGACCGTGTTATGTTTTAACATTGTTCATCCTGATACAATACGGCCTAGAGTTTTTGGGGTCGGAGATCATGATTTCTTTCAGCTCAAAACTTACAGGGAAGAGAATAGATTAAGGCGAACTAACTAAAAAGCAAAAAATTAAATAACTAATAAAATAACTTTTTGAAGACAAGTTTTCATTTGAGCCCTGTACTAAAATGAATTTGAGTCATCGCTGACAATGATTTGATTATTTTTTGTTGAATTATTTGGTTTCAGAAAGCTTGTCGGGCGAATTGTAATACAATTGTTACATCGACAAGTTGTTACTTACCAACCATTAATTGTCCAATGAAATTAATTGGTATCTACTTTCATGAATACTTTGTAAAAATCAAATAATTCGACAAGTTCTAACTTACCGTTTCATTGCTGGAGAACTTGGGAATTGATACTCAATTCAGACCACAAAGTTAGTTAAAGCCTGTTACGAAATTCATTCGAAATTAATTATTTAATATTAGTTCAATTGATTGTGTTATGATCATTCCGTATACCCATAACAGACCTCGTTTTGTTTTTGGTAATACAACTTGACGAATATGGTCAGGCAGTTTACATAATTATCGTGTCGGTCAGTATACGCGACATGTGAAAGTTGACATTGAATTGCAGTTGATTCACCTTCTGATTCGCTAATAAGTTGTTCTGGTGATCAGGTCACCTACGAAAGTACCTTTGAGCGTGACTCATTCATAGACGGCGTTGGTGGACCATGAGGATATCGAGTCATGGTATTAGCAACTCAATAGGAGGAAGGCTATGAGCAAACAATGGAATCATGTGGTATTCGAAAGGTATGCAATTTTGCATTATTGATATTAGACACTGTTTCTTCATAAATGAAAATGTAAGCTCCTAAGTTATACGGGTGATATACAAAGAGACCCATGGTTGAACCGCCAAACGTTTGGAAACAGTTTTTTAGGTAAAAATAAGATTTTTGGAACGAAGTTCCTTCAAGCGGCTTGCAATAGGTGTTGACTGGTAGAAATCGTCACGTAAGAAAAAGTGTTATGCCCCCATGCGACTTTCCCTGGCTCTTTTTGTGTGTCTCTTTTTAGTATATGTGACATACGATCCCGAAGGTGTACAGCTCATCAAGCCAGTCATGAGACCTGAATCGTTCACGTCTCTCTCTATTGCTCTCTATTGCTCCGAATATACAGGGTGATTCAAAAGTACTTTGACACACTTCAGGAGGTGATTCCTCACAATATTCTGATATGAATTGTGCGAATAAATATATGTCTGGAAAAGCTTCGTTTCCAAGATACAGGGTGTTGAAGTTTTATTTTTATTTCGGTTTTTTCAATAACTTTCGAAATACTGACCTTAATCAAACGAAAATTGGTATTGTGAGGTTAGTTGAGGTGTCGAATTCGAACCAGATGTTATTATTGCTCTCACTCGTAGGTGGCGCCACCTACACGTCTTTCTCTTTTTTGAAGATTCATTACTTTTTTTAACGTACTTCTAGCACATTTTTCAGTAACAAAATCAATTCTTCTATCATATCTACGTAAAAAAGGTACCCTTGTTACGAGTCGCTATAAGCAACCGTTTTCTAGATAGTTGGACTTGAAAATTTCAAGTCGATTATTTGATAATCGATGCGTGTTGGAATTATTACCATTATTTTGCATTTTTCACAAGAATGCCTAGGAAATGAATTTGACATTTAACTAAGTAGTTTTGGTAATCACATATTGTGACAGTTAAACGTTTTGTTGTTTTGTTGAAGTTTCTGTAAGTTTTAAATCACAAATTTTGAAAAAATGGATTATTTAAACAATAATGCTCATTTAGCCGATATGCATTTCGTTTATGGCCTTACGGATGGCAATGCGCGCGAAGCAAGACGTAATTACCAGAAGCGATTTCCTAATCGAGTACTGCCTTCAGCTCCAACATTTACCAGTCTCCACCGTCGTTTGGCAGAAACAGGTAGCTTTAAGAAGGCAGCTGATATTATTGGAAGACCACGAGCAGTCCGAACCCCAGAATTGAAAGGAGCTGTTTTGAACGCTCTCGAGGAGAATCCAGAAACAAGTACAAGGATAATTGCTGAAGCACTCAATTCTACTCAGTCCACAGTTTGGAGAATTATCCACGATCAACAGTTTTATCCATTCCATATTCGAAGGGTACAAGCTCTTTTTCCACGAGACTCTCCCAACGCATTACTATGTGTCAGTGGTTTTTGAGAAAATTAGCTGGAAATCCTCAATTTTTAAGATATGTACTCTTCACGGACGAGGCAAACTTCTCCCGAAATGCTATCACAAACTTTCATAACAACCATGTTTGGGCTCTGGAAAATCCGCACTAGTTAGTGAAAGGAGGACACTTTGAACAATTTATTTGAATTCAATTTAGTTTCCTTCATTTTATTTTATTCTACATATTCAAAATTTCTTGAAATAAAATGTTGATATTTTTGCAAATTTTATTAAAAAATAACTATTCCAAACGAGTAAAAATAAATGGAATTGGTGGCGCCCCCTACAGAAACCAAAACTACTTATTCGAACGTCAAACTCATTTCCTAAGCATTCTTGTGAAAAATGCAAAATAATGGTAATAACTTCAACACGCATCGATTATCAAATAATCGACTTGAAATTTTCAAGTCCAAATATCTAGAAAACGGTTGCTTATAGCGACTTGTAACAAGGGTAGCTATTCCAAGGAGATATGATAGAGGAATTGATTTATACTGAAAAATGTGCTATAAGTACGTTCAAAAAAGTTATGAATCTTCAAAAAAGAAAAAGACGTGCAGGTGGCGCCCCCTACAAGTGAGAGCAATAATACCATCAGGTTCAAATTCGACACCTCACAAAACCTCTCAATACCAATTTTTGTTTGATTAAGGTCGGTATTTCGAAAGTTATTTGAAAAAAACGAAAATAAAAATAAAACTTCAACACCCTGTATCTTGGAAACGAAGCTTTTCCGGACATATATTTATGTGGACAATTCATATTAGAATATTGTGAGGAATCACCTCCTGAAGTTCGTCAAAGTACTTTTGAATCACCCTGTATAATTTTTTTTTTAATTTTTTGTTTCTTGGAGCCGTTTTTATATACTTACTCAACAAGATCATGTGATAAAAGTTTATTGAAGTTTCATATTTTGTTTATTATAATTTTTTTAAATAAACATTTTAAAAAAAAAATTGTTGACATATGTTATTATACAGCTGTTTTTGCATCTAACAATGGCATTAATCAAAGTAGGAAAAAAAATTCACGTCATTTGTTAAGAAATTGTTTATAAACAAATGAACAAGTACAATATTTAAAAAAAAAAAAATCTCACCATTTTATTGTCAAGACGAAATGATAAAAAAACCTTAAATAATTTTTTTTATTGTTTATAATAATTTTTTTTTATATTTCGTTTGTTTAAATAATTAATTAAGAAATTTATTTCCCTTCAAACATAATAATTGGCATTTCTCTATAGGTTAACCAAAAAGAATATTTTTTATCAGTAATTTCATTGTTTATCAAGTTAACAATTTGTTATTAATTTGTGACCCTCGGTTAATTTTTTTCCTGGAAGTGAAAAAAATTACAAAAACAGCCATATATAACAAAGTACTGAAAAAAATTGTTTTTAATTTTTTATAACAGGGTAGAAACCGGTTCGGAGCATCAATGAACCGAGCAGTTCTGGAATTCCTCTTTTGAAAAAGAAAAGGAAACGTTGTATTGAAAAAACTCTGTATTATCAACTCAAATATATTATTAATAATTATAATAAAAACAATTCTTATTTATTTATGGATTCTGTTTCATTCTCCTATTCTACTATTTTATTATAATAAAAAGTATAAAAATATAAGTAAATTTAAAAAATTTGAAGATACAGCTGAGAAAACTTAAAAAAAATCGAGTAAAATTCCATAATTTGATTAAAAAATTACTGTTTCTTTGAATGAACAATAGAAGTACCTTCAGTTAGAAGCTACTATAATTTGTTACAATAAATAGAAAGTAAAGATATTGCTAAATATAAGTGAGTGCTGTAATATAAAATGAAATATCGTATGTAATGCAACACGAGTTAGATAAATATTAATTAAAATACGTTTATAATTCAAACTATAAGAGATATGGGTATGATGTGAAGGTTATCTGGCAGATATTTCATCACTTAACAAAATTGTCTGGTTCACAGCTGTATTTTAATTTTTTAACAAGTTATAAGTAAAAAAAAGTATGAAAATGTAAAAAAACTAATTTCCATGAACAAATGCATGTAACAGCTGATTAGCAATAGTTACGAACTTGGATTTTTATCCATTTCGAAGATTAATCCTTTACAAAAATGTCCATAATGTCCATTATCGTATCTCTTATGATTTAAAAGTAATATCTATTTGTTACTTGAAAAATTAAGAGGCCACTTTGATTTCGGTATCGAGTATTATTTAATGTTATAAAAAATTGAAGACAATTCTTTTAGTACTTTGTTATATATAGCTGTTTTTGTATTTTTTTTACTTCTAGGAAAAAAATGAACCGAGGGTCACAAATTGTTAACTTAATAAACAATGAAATTGATGATAAAAAAAAATCTGTTAATCTATAGAGAAATGCCAATTATGGTTTTTAAAAAGAAAAAAAATTCTCAACTGATTATTCAAACAAACGAAATATAAAAAAACTATTATAAAGAATTTCAAAAAATATTTGAGGTTTTTTTTAATCATTATCATGTCTTGACAATAAAATGGTAGGAAATCATTTTTTTTTTAATATTATACTTGTCTATTTGTTTATAAAAAAACGTAAAAACTTTTTCCCTACGTTAATTGATGCCATTGTTAGATGCAAAACAGCTGTACAATAACATTTGTCAACAAATATTTTTTTAACAATTTTTTTTTCATATTTGATTTTTTGGTCATTTAAAAAAATTATAACAAACAAAATATAAAACTTTGATGAACTTTCATCACGTGATCTTGTTAAGTATGTATATAAGAAGGGCTACAAGAAGCAAAACATTTATAGGTCAATTATTTAAACTTATATGTCGACCTTTGTAAAAACAGAGATTGGATAAAAATTAGTTAATTACAATCGTATAACTATTTGAAAAATCGACATAATTTTTTTTTCTAACGGGGCTTTATTCTTCCAAGTGTTCTGATGACACCTTGACTTTTTCAAATTAATATTTGATACTATAAAAAAATCATTTTGTGTGATATTCTGTCTCCAGCAGTGTTGCGCACATGTCGTAAAGGCCACGCGGAGACCTATTTGAGACAGAATTCCGAGAATCCGGACTTTTTTATTGGAAATTTCCTTCCCTTTGAGGATCTTTTTTTAAAAGATCTCAAATTTGAACAGTTTTTGAGTTATCAACGACAAACCGATTTTTTTTTTCATCTTATTTTGTTAATAACAATTTAATTTCTTATGTGCTAATAAATACTCGAGATATATTTTTCTAGACGTCATTCCGAATCGAATGAGCTATCGCATATATTTTTAGGACCGGGAACAAGAATTAACCCGTTTTTAAATTTGTTGATCAGACTATTTATTATACACGTCTCACCTGAATTATCTTGAATATGCTCACCAAGGAAGCTGTTATGGAGCGCTATGAATGGAGGGCTCAAATACCTACATATTCCAGAGTGTTTTTCGGAAAAGGAAGTATCTTTCGTGAATCAAATTAATCGGACCTGATCACGGAATGAAGTCATTACCATAAATTGTCATAACCTGCTTACCTTAAAATTATTCCAACAATATTTGTAGGCGAACATACACCTTCCAATGGAAAATCGCCAAAGAAGGTTGTAGTAATGTGTGAATCATCATATTGTTACAGGAATTCAAGGACGACGAGAATTATTTTGCGAAGTTTGAGTAGGTTGTGGGTGGTACGGTATTATTATTAGTGTCGATTATTGTATATTGTTTTCGTTTGATTTGCTTTCCTTGAGCGTTGTGTACTCAGCATTTGAATACGATGACTGATGGTCGTATCAAAAAGCGATCATTAATCAACGAATTTGAAAGATTTAGGGATCTACCAATATGATCATTAACAACCTAGTGGATAATATAAGAACCCAGTTTTACTGGATATCATTTTCAGCTATTTATTTCATCAATTGATAATAATAATTATCAGTATGACAGGGTGAGACCTCATGGGTATTATCAAACGGTGATTATTAGTTGCATACAGACTCCTTTCAAACACATTTTATTCTATGGGCTCATCTGTGAGCAGAAACAATTATCCATGGACGATTCCGCTACTTCGGGTATATTTGGTCCACCGTATTTCTTCAAGACATTCTGGGTGTTGAAAGGTATTGAATCACCAGCCAACTGGTGTACAAATGTCAACAAGGAAAGATCATCTTCACTGTCGTACTCCAATACATCGTTGCTTACTCATCTTCGTCAATGGTATTTTTCGGTGGTGCCCAAAAGGCAATGGAGCCTGTATTGTATGGAGGCTTTCCGGATCCATTAGTTTGCTTCCTGAGAATAGGAAAAGTAATAACATGCATTTAGCCTAATGGCCTCAAAGGAAGTACACCATTTATCAAGAACTTAAACTGAAAAGCCATTAATATTTCGATATGCAACTGTACTATTGGGAATTCAAAGTTAGATGCCAGCGCCAGACATACGTACATTGTCTGTCTGTTTTCTCAGAGGTTATTCACTTGAGTTTGGAGTTTTTCTTGAAATATTTCCATTTTGTATTATTTTCCAGTTTTTTGTGTAGTGTTATTCATTTCAAGACTCTAGTGAAGTGGTGTATTTAAATCTTAAGACAATATCATTTGCGAAAACTCACTTTGAAGGAGACAAAGTATGTTCTAATTTGCTTGCAAAAAAAATAATTTTTCCAAGTTTCTGGACACCTTAGTGATGTCATCGGAAATTATTGTTATGAATTATTTGGAAGAAATGTCACACATTATTTGTGAATGTTCGAATTCAAAATAAAACTAACAAAAACAGTTTTCTTTAATCCCATCTGAAACAAACAAGATGGTGTGAAAATGTGTCCTTATCACCTAGATATACATATACAGTGCTTCTCAAAAGTCCTCTCCCCCCCTCTTATTTTTGGAACGATTATACAAAAACAAGTGAAATTTGGAAACTGAATATTAAAGGTTGTAAACTTCCCTACTAGTGACGATAGATGACGAAATCGTCAAAGATGACGTCACAAGGCCATTGTGACCAATAATTTTGAATGGAACCTTACGGCAAGCGACACCTCTTTTAAAAGGTATCGAAAGAACCTATTCAATGATACTAATTTTGTTTGTGTTTATGGCAGTTTTGGCAACTCTCTTTTGAAAAACGCAAAGCTGTGATAAATTAAATCAGTTAATACTAAAATTCCAAATTCAAATTCCGCCTCTGGATAGTTGTCAAATAAGCTGACGTTTTTGTAAGTCTCCCTAATTCGACGTTTTTGTAATTGTCCAAGTTTTTGTACATTTAATAATTTGTGTATTGTTGATCGAACGTTTAACTGTTTTAGCAGCTTTCGGAACTTTTAATATTTTTGTACATTTTAATAATTTGTTAAACTGTTGTCAGCCGAACGTTTGAGTGCTTCAGGGAAGGAAATGGTACGTGCTTTAGGTGATAAAGTAGCAGCGATCCCTAATTCTTGGTGAAACTGGACAAAATATTCATGCAGCAGAACGCATTTTCAATGAAACGTTTCTCGATCCCCCCGTTTCGAGGACTCATTTAAAGGAGTTTCTTCGTAAGTTTGAAACAACGGGTAGTATTAATGATGCGAAACGATCTGGCAGACCACGAATTTCTGATGAGAAAAGAATTGATATACTGGCAGAAGTAATAGTTAGTCCTACTTCTTCAACAACTCACGTTGCATCTACCTGTGAAGTCAGTCGAAGTACAGTACACAGGGTGTTGTAAAAAAACAAATTTCATCCATACAAATTAAAAATGGTTCATCAACTCTCAGACGACGACCCAGACCGAAGACTAGAATTTTGTGAAAATATGGAAACTAAAATTAACCAACAGCCAGACTATGTCAAAACAATTTGTTTTAGTGACGAAAGCACTTTCTATCTAATTCTATCTAAATGGAAATGTAAATAAACAGAATGTGAGGTATTGGAGTGACGCAAATCCTCACCTGTTTCGAGAAACACATACCCAATTTTCCCAGAAAGTGAATGTTTGGGCAGGTATCCTGGGAAACCACATCGTAGGGCCTCTTTTTTTGAATACTAACTCAACTGGTGAGGTTTATCTGGAGCTGTTGCAAAACGCGATAGAACCGTTAATCCTTGAAATTTTGGAAGATAATCCAGATGAATTCGGCAATTTGGAAATAATATTCCAACAGGATGGTGCTCCTTCACACTATTACGGTGCAGTAAGACGGTATTTGGATAAGGAGTATCGTGGTAGATGGATTGGACGACGAGGTTCAACGGAATGGCCAGCTCGATCACCGGACCTCACACCTTTGGATTTTTTTCTGTGGGGGTACCTTGAATCGAAGGTTTACGCCACTGAACCTGACAATATTGACGTTTTAAAACAACGTATTGTTGTAGAATGTGAGGCTGTTTCCGCAGACACATTTGCAAAAGTACGAGAAGAGTTTAAAAATAGGATATTCCACTGTCGGGAAGTAAATGGATGTCACTTCGAGCAATTTCTTCAAGTAGATACTGATTCTTAAATCTGTCATTAATATCATACTGAATGGAATTTAAATTTTAATGTTTACTAATGAGCCATTAAAACTGCCATAAACACAAACAAAATTAGTATCATTGAATAGGTTTTTTCGATACCTTTCAAAAGAGGTGTCGCTTGCCGTAGGGTTCCATTCAAAATTATTGGTCACAATGGCCTTGTGACATCATCTTTGACGATTTCGTCATCTATCATCACTAGTAGGGAAGTTTACAACCTTTAATATTCAGTTTCCAAATTTCACTTGTTCCAAAAATAAGAGGGGGGGGGCCGTTGGAGAAGCACCTTATAGTCACTGTATGAATAATCTTCGGTATGCTGAATAATATCTGTTTTTTCTCTTCTTAACTCTCTTTTTTTTCTCCTCAATTCTCTTTAAAGTTTCTCATTTTCATTTTTTTTTCTTGGCCACACATGATACAGGAACCTTTTGGGAAGGAACTGTATTCTTCTTCGAAATCCCAAGAGCCCGTCGTCTGTCTACAGACTCACTCAATCCTAGATTAGTCTGCACCAGTATGTTACATTCTCACGGAGAATGATAAAAACTTATTCCAGTATAATAGGAACGTTTTACCCAAGAGTCACATTGAGGTACACAACAATAATGATTTGAACTAGAATCACTCATTTTTTCACTTGAGGACGTACAATAGTCACCAGAATATTCACTAGGTAAACCGGAATTTCATTGAATGTCAACAATCACAAGAGATTCGACAAGTTTTGAGTGTACAGCGGCTAAAATCATATAAACATCAATGTATGTGAACGATGTGTCCTTATCACCTAGATATACATTTAGTCACTCTTTTTCCATACTCTATGAATAATTTTCGGTATGTTGAATAATATATATTTCTTCTCTTCTTATCCCTATTTTATTTTCTCTCAACTCTCTTCGGAAGTTCTTTTTAACTTTTTTTCTTGGCCAGAGACTATAGAGAAAGATTTTGGAAAGGGACTGTATTCTTCTTCAAGAGCCCATCGTCTGTCTATAGACTCGCTCAATCCTAGATTAGTCTGCACCAGAACGTTACGTTCATTTTCTCACGGGAAATGATGAAAACTCATTCCAGGACAACGGTATCGTTCTGCCAAGAGTCACATTGAGGTACACAACAATAATGATTTGAACTTGAATCACAATTTTTTTAGTCGAGGACGTACAATAGTCAACCAGGTAAACAAGAATTTCATTATATGTCAACAATCACAAGAGATTCGACAAGTTTCAGGTATACAATTACTAAAATCATATGAACATTCATGTTTCAAAAAGTAAACAATTTACTCATGTATAGTTTCAAAAATCGACACCAGAGGGAGTATCCGTTATTTTGAATTCCCAATAATGTCTGTTCGGAAAGATAAGGCAATAATCCTTCGTGACATGGTATTATTTTCTCGAAAAATAGGGTAACTGTAAACACGTGGGGAAAGTGTCATGCAATATTCATAGACAACTGCAGAGAAACGAATAATCACAGCATGCAAAATTTCAGAGCCGATCCTACAACAGCATTCGAACTGTGGTCCCAATGAAGCTGTACTTATTTGCAATCGGTTGATAACATTACGCTATAGCAACTATCCTTGGTCTCGAAATCTTGAGTATATCATCGAATATACTATCTGTGGAAACTGAACAGATACACATATTTCAAGAATTAATTTTCCAAATTTACATTTTCTCACTCTTAGGCTCCCTACCATTACAAGGCCTTTCTCTCTGCCTTCTCATCATTGAGTTGAGCTCAATATATTATAGCCAATACACTCCACTCATGACCTCCAAAAAACCCAATAGCGTACGATAACTCTATGGAGGTTAGATATTCAATCTGGTGGAAATCACTGTAGACATGCAATGGAAGCTTCATTTATCCACGTAACCAAGTCTGTTCCGTTTTCTGCCAGGACCCAAAATAATCAAGGGCATTCCCATATAGTGCCAGACGCAATCCTATGGGGGACATGGCCCCCCTTTGCATGTCTGGAATTTGTTAATCAGGATAATGAAATTGTAAATGAGAAGTCAGTAAGTGATCCCCAATCTTCTGATGGCATATCTACGTTCCGTTCAGTATTTTGAATAGTGTCCAGAATGTATTTGCATAACTCTTCAATAAAATTAACGCTTTGACGAAAAAAAATTGCTTTATATCATTCCCTTTTTACTATTGGTGCTTTCAAATCAAACTTTCAGAATAAGTTAAAGGACAATCGATGGTTATTCAACAACAGTGCAGAAACGAAACTTGAGTGATCAAAGAATGCAATAACACGCTCACATGTTCCAGTGGAAAGTTTTGTTAAAGGCAAAATATCGATTTTGTAATTTAATTCTGTTTTATTCACTACCTGATTCCTATGAATGTTGAACGTCTTTTTCTTCTGTGAAATTTTTGTTTCAATCGAACTATATTTCATCTCCATTGTTCATCGTTTATTTCTCTCCCTATTTCCGTTTTTTTATAGTTTATTTTTGGTATTAAGTTTATCCATAAATTATCATGATGCGGAAAGAGTCACCTACATCTAATGAATATGAATATATAGTTGATATTTGATAAAGCGCATTTTTCCCTTGAAAATAGCTTAAAATGGCAAAATAATATATATTTTCTATAATATCGATTTAGAGAAAACAAATATGCGACAAATTATTTCCGATAAAGTTTTTCCATATAACATTAATTTCATAGCACAGTTTCATCACTAGATGCCCCCCTTCAAGTCATGGATATGAATACTTCTTTAAATACTATAAAAAATGGTTGATTATCTCCTATCGACGTTTGTGACCGTAACCCACTGACCGTCGCGTCGCGTCGTCCAACTCCCACACAACCCCCTTAGCGCATGAACATAAAGGGAAACAGGGGTGCATAACACAAATCATCGGAAGGAAATCCATTGAAGTGGCTCACGTTAGTCTGTTTGCCAACAAAATGCTGTAGAATACGTCACGCAATGTGGATATTGTTGATTTCGTTAGTGTAAATTTTGTTTCTGATGACGTTCCTTATGGGTATCGTGAAATGAACAGGTACTTTTCTTCAAGTTTGAATAATGTTGTATCATTAGATTTCGAAACTTCGTGGGCAGCAAGGAGTCTTCAAGAAGCATTGGAGGCAAAGAAATTCAATGTAAGGATATTCTGTTTTGTTCATCACATTTAATGTAAATTTATGGTGATAGTAAGCAACTTTAGATGGACAGTGTGGGAATACAGGGGTGTCCAAAATAGGGGATCCCAGTTATAGTAACTTCGAGATGTATTATTAACATAATTTCCTAGCAATAATACCTACGTCACATCTGTGTAGATAAAAATTCCAGAGCGCTCAAGCGCGAGGGATTTTTTAGACAGATATGGGGTGCTTTCGCTCTGAGGCAACAATGCTTCAGTATACAGTGTCCGTCATAAAGTTGACTACATATGGGGAAAAAATTGTTATAGAAATTTCTGAAAAACTCTAATGACGGTTCGTTTCTGCATGACGGACAAATGAAAAATACGTTGCGACTTATATCACGTGACCTCAGATAAGGCGGGAATTAAAAAAAAAGTCGTATGTGGTGCCTAAAAATGGGTCTAATTGACAAGATATCGAAAAAATTTTGTGAGAAAATGTTTTTGAAATACAAAGAGGACCCCATGTACCAATTTCGAACCAAATTGGAAAAAAAACAAAAATACCATCTTATTCCTCCACCCTTACTAAGAAACATTCTTGTTTTATCTGAAAACAGCTTAAATAACCTAAATCACATAGGTTTGTGACATTTGTTATTGTTACAACAAAAGGAGATCTTTTTTCAAAGCCGAGTTATAAAATTCAAAAATATAGTTATTGAAGTTCAAATTTACTGACCACTATTAAATTTATCAAGGATAAATAACGTATTATTGTTTTAATCACAAACATTAGTGATTTCATCAGTGCATCAATATGCAGGGCATGACTACACCTAGTGACAAGACCAAATCGTGTTTTCATAAACAATGTCCCGCAAAATGTCTATTCCACAAATATTTCATTAGTTTTTACCCAAACTTATGTGATTTAGGTTATTAAAGCTGGTCCCAGATGAAACAAGAATATATCTAAAGCTTGCTGGAAAATAATAAATTCCGAGAGAAATTAACTCGATTTAAACCCAACAATTGAATTATCATCTGATGAGATGAACAACTTTTTCAGTAGCATAGCTGATAATATCATTAATTCTCTCCCACATATTGCAAACGAGGATCTTTTGAGTTTTGAAAAATTTCCTGCTCCGTGTAATTCATTTTTCTTCCGACCCATTCTAGAGATAGAAGTTTCAAAAGCGATTAATTCACTGAAGGACTCCAAATGTTCGGATACCCATGAACTCAATAGTCGAATACTAAAGGAAACCTCGTCTATAATAATCCAACCTCTTACTATACTGATCAATTTAATCTTATGTACTGGTATTTATCCAGACATCTTCAAGTTTTCTAAAGAACTGCCCCTTTTTAAAAAAGGTGATGCTAAAGCTATCGATAATTACAGACCAATAAGTATTATTTCAATATTCAGTAGAGTGCTTGAAATAATAATTAAGATTCAGCTCTATGCCTACTTTGAGAAGAATATTTTTTTCAGCAACTCCCAATATGGATTCAGAAAGTCGCGCTCAACAATGAATGCAGTGTTTGACGTCGTGTCTGGCGTGGTTGAGGAACTTGAGCAGCTTGTGACCTTTCGAAAGCGTTCGTGCGTCTCACATGAAATTTTGTTGGATAAATTAAATTATTACGGGGTTAGAGGTATTCCGCTTCACTTGATAAGAACCTATCTTACTAATCGTCAACAAACAGTGATGCTCGATGGTTCCTTATCAAACTTTCAAACTATTAAGCATGGCATTCCGCAAGGATCCGTTTTGGGTCCGCTCTTATTTGTCATTTATGTTAATAACCTGTGCAATGATATGATGCCGATCATATCGGTCTTCTTTGCGGACGACACCACTTTCATTCTGTCGGATGAAATAATGATATGTTGCAGTCTCATCTCGACGTGGTAACTAATAATGCTAATCAGTGGTTTTCATCTAGTAAGCTAAAATTGAATGGTCAGAAGACACAATACATCCAGATTTCCGCTAATAATCAAATCATATCTAATTGTGAAACTAATGAAGTTGAATTACTGGGCATTACATTAGATAATAGACTCAACTGGTCTGCACATATTTCCCAACTGAAGAGAAAACTCTCGGGTTCTCTATTTGTTCTTCGCCAATTGAAGAACATCACTAGTGCAGATATATTAAAAACCTCATATTTTTCACTGTTTCACTCCCATATTAGTGATGGTGTACAACTTTGGGGAAATTCATGTCATTCCATTCAAATATTCAGCATGCAAGAAAAGGCATTGAGAATACTGGCTAATATTGGATACAGGGACCACTGTCAAGAAAATTTCAAAAAACTCAGGATTATGCCATTGCCAACTTTATTCCTATATTATATTTTGATTGAAATACATAAGAAAAAATCATCCTTGACGAAACAATGTCATATTCACGAATATAACACACGAAACTCTCACCACATTATATTAAACCGATTTCGTCTTCACCTATCGCAAAAAATTCCATAGATTACTCTCTGTACAATATATTTCCTCAAAATTTCAAAAAGCTCAGTCTGAATATTTTCAAGAGGAAATTAAAAAAATTTTTGTTGAGGCATTGCTTTTATTCTGTCGATGACTTCAGAACACATTTTTGTGGTATCACACATGTCACTTCTTCTCTTTGATTTTCAAAGTTTTTATATTTGTGATCGATGTTATTTGCTCGTTAGTTTTAACACTTTTCGTACATTCTCTACATTTTTATGTGATTTCTGGACGTAAGCCAAATATGACTTGCTACAAACATATTGTATTATGTAACGTTGTCAAATAAAATATTCTATTCTATTCTATAATGTTTCTCAGTAAAGGTACAGGAATAAAATTGTATTTTTGTTTTTTTTTGGTTGAAAATTTGTACATGGGGTCCTTGTTGGATTCCAAACACATTTCCTCTTTAAATTTCTTCGATATTTTATCAATTTGACCCATTTTTTTCGGCACCACAGACAACTTTTTTTTCAATTCCCGCCAAATCTGAGGTCACGTGATATAATTCGCAACGGATTTTTTAATTGTTAGACATGCAGAAACGATCCGTCATCAGAGTTTTCCAGAAATTTCAATAACACATTTTTTTCCCATATGTAGCCAACTTTATGACGGACACTGTATTATACAGCCAAAATTTAGCTGTAAGAATATGAGGTCGAGTTATATTCGTCAATACAAATGCACAACAAATTTTAATGTTTTGTTCATAAAATTATTTGACAAAGGTTGAAAGTACAATGTTCATCATTAAGTCCATGCCTTGAATCGGTAATCGTTTCAGAAGTCGATGCCGTTATGGTAGCTGTAGCTCTTATTCTGCCAATTACATGAGAATGATGTTCTTTGTTCAACTGTAGATATTGCCTAATTTATGCACCACTGTGACCACTCATTTTGATCATTTCTTGTTCTTGGACTGCTACCTTGGCCATGTGGGAAATTATTGTTGAGCTACTGGAATGATAAGTGATTTTCTTATTTTCAGTATCCAACCCACATTTTCCTGCTGACAATCCATTTTTGTAAAAAAAATTGTAATCAACTGGTATACTAAAATGGCGATCAATAATCTCGTTTCACTCTCGCGTTAAAATATCTCGATCAGTAATCGCCACCTTAATAACTATTTTAAAAATAATCTTTTATTTAAATGGACTAAAAAGTAAAAAATCATTGCTATGTATGTGTGACGTAGGTTATTCCGTGGGTTATAGATTCAAAAAATTGTCACGCAAAGTTTCCAGTTCGAATACCAAAGAAACAAGCATTTGAATTTATAACTCACGGAATAACCTACATCACACATCCAAACCAATAATTTTTAACATTTTAGTGCATTTGAATAAAAGCTGGTCTTTAAAATAGTTATTCAATCAACTAGTGTAATAATGGTGGCGATTAGTGACACATACAAAGCATTTTGTTTCCTTTTTAGTGCATTTGAATAAAAGCTTGTCTTTAAAAAGGTTTCTTAATAATAATTTTATTTTATGCTTTCTAGTACTTGAGAACGCCTTAATCCATGCATTTTTGTAGAAGAATCGTTATTATGAGGCCTGTCTTTCCTGTGAGTTCTGAGCTATCTAGTCCTTCAATGAGGAGGCAATCTGAAAATCAACTCATCCGCCATCTTGGAGTTGTCATCTTCAATTTATGAATTTCAACCAAAAATCGATAATCTTCTACTAAATTCAACATATCCGTAACAAAAAACCTCGACATACCAATTTTGAATCGAATCAGGACATCATTACAAAACTAGTCTGCCATCTTCAATTTGTGAATTTTGATGAGAAAAAATCATAATCTCCGACCCCGAAAACCCCCACATACCACTTTTGAATAGAATCGGACCATAAACACAGAGATCATCGGCCATCTTGGAGCCGTCATTTTGATTTCAGGAATTTTGAAGAAAAATTCATAATCTTCGACTCCGAAAACCCCCACATACAAATTTTGAATAGAATCCGACCATAATTACAAAAATCCCAAGCCCCATCTCGAATTCGTAAATGTTGACGAAAAATTCATATTCTTCGACCCCGAAAACGTCCACATACCAATTATGAATCGAATCGTACCACAATCACAAAACTCGTCCGCCATCTTCATTTAATTTTTAAAAAAATCCCACCCCAAAACCCCCACATACCAATTTTGAATAGAATCGGACCATAAACACAAAAATCAGCCATCTTGGAGCCGCCCTTTTGATTTTATGAATTCTGAAGAAAAATTCATAATTTTCGATCATAAAAACCTCCAAATACCAATTTTGAGCAGCCATCTTGGAGCCGCCATCTTGAATTTTCGAATTTTGACAAAAAACTCACAATCTCCGTCCTCGAAAACCACCACATTCCCCTTTTTCAATCGAATCGTACCATATTCACAAAATTCGTCCGCCATCTTCAATTTGTGGATTTTGATGGAAAAAAATCATAATCTCTGACCCCGAAAACCCCCACATACCAATTTTGAATAGAATCGGACCATAACCACAGAGATCATCGGCCATCATAGAGCCGTCATTTTGATTTTGGGAATTTTGAAAAAAAAAACATTATCTTCGACCATAAGAACCTCCAAATACCAATTTTGAATCGAATCGGACCATAAACATAAATCCCGTTCGCCATCTTGGAGCGCCATTTTGTTTTTTTCTCTATCAAAAATCCCATGAGCCGCCATTTCAATTTCATGAATTTTGACAGAAAATTCATAATCTCCGAATCCGAAAACGCCCACATACAAATTGTGAATAGAATCGGACCATGATCACAAAAATCCTCTGCCATTTTGAAGCCGTCATTTCGAATTTATAAATGTAGACCAAAAATTCATAATCTTCGACCCCGAGAACGCCCACATACCAATTTTGAATCGAATCGGACCATAATCACAAAACTTATTCGCCATCTTGGAGCCGCCATCTTGAATTTTTGAATTTTGACAAACAACTCACAATTTTGATGAAAAAAATCATAATCTCTGACCCCGAAAACCCCCACATACCAATTTTGAATAGAATCGGACCATAAACACAGAGATCATCGGCCATCATGGAGCCGCCATTTATTTTTAGGAATTTTTAAGGAAAATTCATAATCTTCGACCATAAGAACCTCCAAATACCAATTTTTAATCGAATCGGACCATAAACATAAATCTCGTTCGCCATCTTGGAGCGCCATTTTGTTTTTTTCTCTACAAAAATCCCAGAGCCGCCATTTCAATTTCAAATTTTCAAAAATTCTAATCTCCGACCCCGAAAACGCCCACATATCAATTTTGAATCAAATCGGACCATAATCACAAAACTTACTCGCCATCTTAGAGCCGCCATCTTGAAATTCTAAATTTTGACAGAAAATCCACAATCTTCGTCTCCGAAATCAATCAATCGAGTCGTGAAATAATCACAAAACTCGTCCGCCGCCTTCAATTTGTGAATTTTGATGAAAAAAATCATAATCTCTGAGCCTGAAAACCCCCACATACCAATTTTGAATGGAATCGAACCATGAACACAGAGATCATCGTCCATCTTGGAGTCGTCATTTTGATTTCTTCGGCCATGAAAACCCTCAAATACCAATTTTGACTCGAATCGGACCATAAACATAAATCTCGTTCGCCATTGGTTTTTTTTTTTAAAAAAACCCCCCTTTAATTTTTACAAAAATTTCCTAATCTCCGACTCCGATAGCTTCCACATACAAATTTTGAATAGAACCGGACCATGATCACAAAAATCCCCCGCCATTTTGAAGCTGCCATTTCGAATTTATGAATATTGACCAAAAATCAATAATCTCCGATCCCGAAAAAACCCCCACATAGCAATTTTGAATCGAATCGGACCATAATCACAAAACTTTTCGCCATCTTGGAGCCGCCATCTTGAATTTTTTTACTTTGACAAAAAAAATCACTTTATTCGTCCCCGGAAACCCCCACATACCATCTTTGAATCGAGTCGTACCACAAACACAAAACTCGTCCGCCATCTTCAATTTCTGAATTTTGATAATAAAAACTTTTTAACAAAAAATTAAACCGACGAAAAAATCAACTGAAAAGCAAAAACTAAAACAAACCTTCTTAGTCTAAATGATAATTGAGCTCCTAAACTAATGTAAGTAACTGATTTTGAGTCGGCACCAAACAAACAATTATCGAAAATCATTATCTATGAAAGAAGTCATCAAAACGCAGCCGTGCATCTCGCTGCCATCATTTTACGCTTCACCTAATTCAATTGCTAGTTTGTTTGGCGCCGACTCAAAATCAGTTACTTACATCAGTTTAGGAGAGCTCAATTATCATTTAGACTAAAAAGGTTTATTTTATTTTTTGCTTTTCAGTTGATTTTTTCGTCGGTTTAATTTTTTGTTAAAGAATTTTTATTATTTACTTTCCAGATCCATATTTTGTCAGTTTAATTTTTTGTTAAAAAGTTTTTATTTTTTAATTTTTTGTGGCTAAAATCTACCAATTACTACCTACTTGTTTTTTGATTACTTCCAAAATACTTACTTACCCACCTTACTTCAACTATTACCAGTTAAATAATATGATAATCTACTTCTACTATTTGTTGTAATATAAATTATTTTCGTTGTTCTGGTTAGTTTATTTCATTACTTTGTATATCATTCCATCCTCTCATAAAATATACTGATTTTGACGGAACAAGAATAATGTAAGTAGCGATCTGTCATTGTCAACTACGTATGTGTGTGCTAATGTTCACGAGTGGAAAATCAATTATTCCCTATTTTTCTACCCGTAAGGGTGGCTAGTTCTTTTCGAAATCCAAATATAAGGTATACCCTATCTATTAAAAAAAGAATCATCCAAATCGAAGAACCCAGTACAAAGTTATGCCCGATAGAATCGGTTAACGGACCAGAATTCAGAGGGTGAGTGATCAATATCCTTCATTTCGCTACCCTTAGGGGTGGATTTCATCTTTTAAATTCAAATGGGACCAAAGTCGAAGTACACCCTATCCACTGAAAGAAGAGTTATCGGAATCGGACACCTCAGTAAAGAGTTATGCGTGATCATACATAAAAAAATATGATGGAAAAACATAAAATATACGGGTCGAATAGAGAACCTCCTCCTTTTTGGTTTCGTCGCTTAAAAGTCATAATCTTCGACCCCAAAAACCCCCACATACCAATTTTGAATAGAATCGGGCCATAAACACAGAGATCATCGGTCATCTTGATTATATGAATTTTGAAGAAAAAATTCATAATATTCGACCATGAAAACCTCCAAATCCAATTTTGAATCGAATCAGACAATAATCCTAAATCCCGTTCGCCATCTTGGAGCGCCATTCTGTTTTTTTTCTCCAACAAAAATTCCATGAGCCGCCATTTCAATTTCATAAATTTTGACAGAAAATTCATAATCTCCGACTCCGAAAACCCTCGCATACAAATTTCGAATAGAATCGTACCACAATCACAAAACTCGTCCGCCATCTTCTATTTGTGAATTTTTATAATATAAATCCTAATCTCCGACCCCAAAAACCCCCACATACCAATTTTGAATAGAATCGGACCATAAACACAAAAATCAGCCATCTTGGAGCCGCCCTTTTGATTTTATGAATTTTGAAGAAAAATTCATAATTTTCGATCGTAAAAACCGCCAAATACCAATTTTGGGCAGCCATCTTGGAGCCGCCATCTTGAGTTTTCGAATTTTGACAAAAAACTCACAATCTCCGTCCTCGAAAACCACCACATTCCCCTTTTTCAATCGAATCGTACCATATTCACAAAATTCGTCCGCCATCTTCAATTTGTGGATTTTGATGGAAAAAATTCATAATCTCTGACCCCGAAAACCCCCACATACCAATTTTGAATAGAATCGGACCATAACCACAGAGATCATCGGCCATCATAGAGCCGCCATTTTGATTTTGGGAATTTTGAAAAAAAAAACATTATCTTCGACCATAAGAACCTCCAAATACCAATTTTGAATCGAATCGGACCATAAACATAAATCCCGTTCGCCATCTTGGAGCGCCATTTTGTTTTTTTCTCTAACAAAAATTCCATGAGCCGCCATTTCTATTTCATGAGTTTTGACAGAAAATTCATCATCTCCGACTCCGAAAACCCCCACATACAAATTGTGAATAGAATCGGACCATGATCACAAAAATCCTCTGCCATTTTGAAGCCGTCATTTCGAACTTATAAATGTAGACCAAAAATTCATAATCTCCGACCCCGAAAACGTCCACATACCAATTTTGAACAGAATCGGACCATAATCACAAAACTTATTCGCCATCTTGAATTTTTTGAATTTTGACAAAAAACTCACAATCTCCGTCCTCGAAAACACCACATTCCCCTTTTTCAATCGAATCGTACCATAATCACAAAATTCGTCCGTCATCTTCAATTTGTGGATTTTGATGGAAAAAAATCATAATCTCTGACCCCGAAAACCCCCACATACCAAGTTTGAATAGAATCGGACCATGATCACAAAAATCCTCCGCCATTTTGAAGCCGCCATTTTGAAGCCGCCATTCCGAATTTATAGATGTAGACCAATAATTCATAATCTCCGACCCCGAAAACGCCCACATACCAATTTTGAATCAAACCGGACCATAATCACAAAACGTATTCGCCATCTTAGAGCCGCCATCTTGAATTTCTGAATTTCGACAAAAAATTCACAATATCCGTCCCCGAAAACCACCACATTCTCTTTTTCAATCGAGTCGTACCATAACCACAAAACTCGTCCGCCATCTTCAATTTGTGAATTTTGATGAGAAAAATCATAATCTCTGACCCTGAAAACCCCCACAAACCAATTTTGAATAGAATCGGACCATAAACACAGAGATCATCGGCCATCTTGGAGCCGTCATTTTGATTTCTTCGACCATGAAAACCCTCAAATACCAATTTTGAATCGAATCGGACCATAAACATGAATTTTGTTCGCCATCTTGGAGCGCCATTCTGTTTTTTCTCTTACAAAAATTCCACAAGCCGCCATTTCAATATCATGAATTTTGACAGAAATTTCATAATCTCCGACTCCGAAAACTTCCACATACAAATTTTGAATAGAATCGGACCATGATCACGAAAATCCTCCGCCATTTTGAGGCTGCCATTTCGAATTCATGAATATTGACCAAAAATTCATAATCACCGACCCCGAAAACCCCCACATAGCAATTTTGAATCGAATCGGACCATAATCACAAAACTTATTTGCCATCTTGGAGCCGCCATCTTGAATTTTTGAATTTCGACAAAAAAATTCGCATTATCCGTCCCCGAAAACCCCCACATACCATCTTTGAATCGAATCGTACCACAATCACAAAACTCGTCCGCCATCTTCAACTTCTGAATTTTGATAATAAAAATCATAATCTTCGACCCCAAAAACCCCCACAACCAATTTTGAATGGAATCGGGCCATAAACACAGAGATCATCGGCCATCTTGGATCCGCCATTTTGATTTTATGAATTTTGAAGAAAAAATTCATAATCTTCGACTATGAAAACCTCCAAATCCAATTTTGAATCGAATCAGACAATAATCCTAAATCCCGTTCGCCATCTTGGAGCGCCATTCTGTTTTTTTCTAAAACAAAAATTCTATGAGCCGCCATTTCAATTTCATAAATTTTGACAGAAAATTCATAATCTCCGACTCCAAAAACTCTCACATACAAATTTTTCTGACCATGAATCTGACAAATATCCTGTGCCATTTTGAAGCCATCATTTTGAATTCATGAATATTGACCAAAAATTCACAATCTCCGTACTCGAAAACCCCCAAATACCATTTTTCAATCGAATCGTACCATAATCACAAAACTCGTCCGCCATCTTGGAGCCGCCATTTTTTTTATAATGCATTGTCAACGGAATTATGAACACTTTCCCAAATTTCAGCTCAATCGGATTTCGGCAAGTGCTCCAAAAATAGATTAT
Source organism: Gonioctena quinquepunctata (assembly GCA_018342105.1). Lineage (NCBI taxonomy): Eukaryota > Metazoa > Arthropoda > Insecta > Coleoptera > Chrysomelidae > Gonioctena > Gonioctena quinquepunctata. Next base: position 243,852 of record JAFIRS010001336.1, on the reverse strand, counting down.
AAATTTTGAACCTGAAAGAATGACAGAAGGACATACGAACGAAGCAAGTTAAATAAAAGCTTGTAATAAAAACTAAAAAACCACCCTTATGTATAAAGACTTGAAAGTTAAACATAATAAAAATAAAGTCCAATTACTCCCCAGTACTTTATTCATTAGCTCAGGCTTCGCCTCCATATATTCAAAACAGCACTTCATTTCCAATGTATACGCAATAAATAATCCACCTATCTCTTGCAACTCTTTCCAAATGCCACATTCAATGTGTTTTTATATTCCAATATAATTTGACTCGTTCAAAGCGATTCCCGAGAATTGTACTGTAAGTAATCGAATATCTGATCATTCGAATAATGTATGAAATCTCATTTTGTTTTCATTGATAAACCTTCGGAATTTTTTCTTCGATTTGACTTCACCAAAATGTTTGCTCACTTCATTTCTGTGCTGTGCTATTTGTTCAAGTTGACTTTCAGTTGGATCTAATGATGTTTCCATTGTTTCAGGCTCGCTTCCAACAGAAGCAGATGCAAGAACGCGAGGAAAAGCTCCTGAAGCTGTACGAAAATCAGCAACAACGGGCCTTCGACAGAGTGGGGAGGGGCAGCGCTGGAAGTAACACCAGTGTTGGCTCCATAGGGAGAGGAAAGGTCCGACAGATGTTCGACGAAAGAAGACAAAAAGCTGGCATCGATAAGAGCTACCCTTTGGAACCACTGAAAGCGAAAGCTAATGCAAGGACAGGTAGCTTGGATAGGAAAAATACGACAACTACTAGAACCACCGTTAAATCCACAGTTCAAAGTAGCATGAGTACTATCAAAAATGGAAAGCCACTGGTGCAGAAACGGGAGGTCGTCCAAAGGCTCTACAACAACATCAATGGCAACGAATCTTACGAAGAACACAGGTTTGAAGATGATGACAGTGATATCTATCAATCAAAGTCACACAGAGAGATGATCGATATGATGAATAATCATAATTTGAATGATTCTTTGGATAACGAGGTGATGCCGCAGATTGGTTTTGACGAGGTTGACAAGTCGTATGTGGGAGAGAAAGTTAAGAATGAGGTGTTAGTGAAGAAGGAACCGAAGAAGTCGACGTCGAATGGAATGAGGCCTAGCGTTAAAAAAAGTCCTAGCGTGAGTATGTTTTCTGCGTAAATACAGGGTGTAATCTAACCTCTTGCACACCCGTAAAAATAAAAAAATAAATGAAAAAAAAATTGATGGTCAAATTCATCCAAATTTTGGGGTCCGCGAGACAGCGAAGTTTTGGCAGTAATACATTTTTTTCTGGCTTACATAGGACGGAAAAAATTCGAAGCAAATATATTTTTATTTTTTATGGACTATCAACTATTAAGGGAAAAATAATTATTGAAGTGGAGGATAGCGTCTGTAATTAAATATTAATCGAAAATATTTTGTGGCATATCAGACAAGAACATGAAAAATAGAACTGAATCAAAAAATGTGGAGCAACCATGATTCGAACCTGGGACCTCTTGATTTCTAGTTGAACGCACAACCAACTGTGCTGTTGGTCTTTATTCGGAAACCGTCGATTCACATTTTAAATCCTGGTTGGTCCACATTTTTTAATCCAGTTCTATTTTTCATTTTCTTGTCTGATATGCCACAAACTATTTTCGAGTAAGAAATAATGTTCATGCATTCCATACGATAGAGTTAGTACTTTTTTCTTATTATTTTCCTACTACGCCATATTAGTAGGATGTTGATTATGTGATATTTTCGAACTGAATCTGAGATATCATCATCAGTAGATAACAGTTTGTTAGCATTGAATACATTTTATTCAGTGCAATTGAAGTCATCGTTGTCTAAAGACTGACAAATCGAATTTATTAGGATTTTATGTTATTTTAATCAATTCAAATCAATACTCAACTGTATCATTCCGTCCAGGGAATAGACTCCTATGGAATACCCTCTTGGCAGTTTTATTTTCTATCTGGATTTTGGAAATCCATCATAATGGTGCGGAGCATATTCCTTGAATCAATATTAACATATATTCATTATTCATATACATACATTGATGTTAGTACTGGACGTTATGATGAATCTTTATTGGTTTAATTTTTTGTTTTTTCGTTCAATAATTTTTTTCAATATATTTTCATATATACACACTTTTGTATATATGTATACTTCTATATACACCCATTATTTTCATTCTTTCAGTTTCTACTTCTTTTATTTTAAAAAATAATTGTATCAATACGTCATTGGATGATTTTTTCTCTTTTTCTCGTTAATTTCTAAATTGTTGTTGATTGTAAGTAGGTTATAGTGACGAATAAGATTATATTTATAAATCCTCAGTAATTGCGTTGATCCAATGTCGAATTCGTCGTAGCAATATCCGTTCTCACCATCTACTGGAAGGAGTCAGTACTTTTGCCTTGAACAATTTTGAAAAATATCCATAATGGATTGGGATTTTTGAATTTCTTACCTACCAACTTCTTTTATGTGCTCGGGCTCTGCTTCCAGAGAACATTCTACCTATGGAATAATCCCTTAGTATTTTTTTTCTATTTGGATTTTGAAAATCTATCATAATACTGAGGAGCATATTGCTTGAAGGAGGACTCCTCTAAAGCATTTCGAATGGTGAGTTCGTAGAATGCAACTGGCCTCATTCAGCAGGAGTGATGAATTCATTTCATATACCTATATACACAGGGTGTTGATTAAGTACGTTGACAAACTCGGGAGGTGATTCTTCGGAAGATTTCTCTTTTTTTTTCGAATGTTATGTAAGTACAATTTTTCGTTAATTTCTATATTGTTGTTAATTGTTAGGTTATAGTGACGAACAAGAACATATTTTGGAATTCTCTGTAAGTGCGTTGACATAATGTAAAATTCGTCATGGCAATCTCCGTTCTCACCATGTACTGGTAGGAGCATTACTTTTGTCTTGAACAATTTTGAAAAATATCCATAATGGATTGGGATTTTATTGCATTTCTCACCTACCAACTTCATTTATCTGCACGGGCTCTGTTTCCAGGGATCAGACTCCTATAAAAAACCCTCTTGGTATTTTTTTTCTATTTGAATTTTGGAAATCCATCATAATGTTGCGGAGCATATTCCCTGAAGGAAGAGTCCTCTGAAGCATTTCCAATGGTGAGTTCGTAGAATGCACAAGCCTCATTCAGCATATATATATATATATATATATATATATATATATATATATATATATATATATATATATATATATATATACTTCACATCAATTTTATCATATATACATTATTATGAATGAACATACAGTGATGTTAGTGCTGGACATTATGATAAATCTCTATTGATTTAATTTTTTGTTTTTGCATTTATCAATTTTTTCAATATATTTCCATTTATACATACTTTTTTGAAGCAGTGTACATCCATTATTTCATTTTTTCTTCTTTTTTTTCTTCTTTCTTTCTTTTTCCTTTTTCTTTTTTCTTTTCTTTTATTGTTTTTTGCAATTTTTTTTTCAATACTTCAATGCATATTTTGTTTATTTTTTCAGATTTTATGTAATTACAATTTTTGTAAATTTCTACATTGTTGTTAATTGTAATTATGTTATATTGACGAGCAATAATATAGTTTTCAAATCATTAGTACAGCTCATCAAGCCAGTCATGAGACGTGAAGATTTCGCGAAATGCGTACGAGACAGAGCGAGAACGCATTCGGAGCAATAGAGACCAATAGAGAGGGGCGTGAAAGATTCACGTCTCATAACTGGCTTGATGAGCTGTAAGTGCGTTGACTTCATGTTAAATTCGTCGTGCCAATTCTCACCATGTACCTACTGGTAGGGGGTCAGTACCTTTATTTCGAACAATTTTGAAAAATATCCATGTTGGATTGGGATTTTATTGCATTCCTTACCTACCAACTTCATTTATTTGCACGGGCCTTGTTTCCTGGGAACAGACTCCTATGGAATACCCTCTTGGTACTTATTTCCTATTTGGAATTTTGATAATCTATCATAATGTTGCGGAGCATATTCCCTGAAGGAAGAGTCCTCTGAAGCATTTCTGATGGTGAGTTCGTAGAACGCAACTTGCCTCATTCAGCAGAAGTTATGAATTAATTCCATATACCTATATATACAGGAAGTATGTTGACAAACTTCGGGAGGTGATTCTTTGCAAGATTTCCCTTTTTTTCGAATGTTATGCGAGTACAATTTCTCGTTAATTTCTACATTGTTGTTAATTGTTAGTGACGAACAAAAATATACTTTTGAATCCTCAGTAAGTGCGTTGACTTAATGTAAAATTCGTCATGGCAATCTCCATTCTCACCGTGTACTGGTAGGAGTCAGTACTTTTGACTTGAACAATTTCGAAAAATATCCATAATGGATTGGGATTTCCTTGCATTTCTAACCTACAAACTTCATTCATATGCACGTTCTCTGCCTCCAGGGAACAAACTCCCTTGGAATACCCTCTTGGCAGTATTATTCTCTAGCTGGATTTTGGAAATCCATAATAATGTGACAGAGCATATTCCCTGGAGAGACAGTCCTCAGAGGCATTTCCTATGGTAAGTTCGTAGATCGCAACTTGCCACATTTATCAGAAGTGAAGAATTCATTATATATATATATATATATATATATATATATATATCTTTTTTTGGTTGGAGGTTCTTAGGTTTGGGATTCTTGTGAAAAAATAAAACTATCTCATATCATTCTAGACGTTTCGCCCCTGGCCAGAGGCATCTTCAGTAGGGTTTTTTTTTAATAATCAATTTTTAATTTTGATTTATTAAAAAAACCCTACTGAAAATCCTCCGGCCAGGGGCGATACGTCTAGAATGATATGAGATAGTTTATTCACAAGAATCCCAAACCTAAGAACCTCCAACCAAAAAAAGGAATATACCAGGATTCAAGAAAACCCACACTTCAAAAAAAAAAAAAATACATTGATGTTAGTACCGGACGTTATGATTAATCTTTATTGGTTTCATTTTGGTTTTTTCCTCTTTTAATTTTTTTCAATATATTTTCATATACACACTTCTGTATAGATGTATACTCTGAAGCATTTCCAATGGCGACTCCGTAGAATGCACAGCTTCATTCAGCAGATACATATATATATATATATATATATAAATATATATATATATATATACTTCACATCAATATTATCATATATACATTATTATGAATAAACATACAGTGATGTTAGGCTGGACATTATGATAAATCTCTGTTGATTTCATTTTTGTTTTCGCATTCATTATTTTTTTTCAATATATTTCCATTTATACATACTTTTTCCATATATACTGCTGTATACACCCATTATTTCTTTTTTTTTTTTTTTTTTTCAATTTTTTTTTTATTTTTTTTTTTTTTTTTTTTTTTTTTCAATACTTCAATGCATATTATTTTTTCAGACTTTATGTAATTACAATTTTGGTAAATTTTTACATTGTTGTTGATTGTTAGTAGGTTATAGTGACGAGCATTAATAAAGTTTTTAAATCATTAGAACAGCTCATCAAGCCGGTCATGAGACGTGAGGATTTCGTGGAATGCGTACAAGACAGAGCAGAACGCATTCGGAGACATAGAGAGCAACAGAGAGGGGCATGAAATATTCACGTCTCATAACTGGCTTGATGAGCTATGAAATATTCACGTCTCATAACTGGCTTGATGAGCTGTAAGTGCGTTGACTTCATGTAAAATTCGTCGTGCCAATCTCCGTTCTCACCATGTACCTACTGCTAGGGGGTACCTTTATTTTGAACAATTTTGAAAAATATCCATATTGGATGGGGATTTTATTGCATTTCTCACTCACCAACTTCATTCATTTACACGGGCTCTGTTTCCAAGGAACAGACTCCTATGGAATACCCTCTTGGTATTTGTTTTTCTATTTGGATTTCGGAAATCCATTATAATGTTGCGGAGCATATTCTCTGGAGGAAGAGTCCTCTAAAGCATTTCTAAAGGTGAGTTCGTAGAATGCACAAGCCTCATTCAGCACATATATATCTATATATATATATATATATATATATATATATACACTTCACATAAATTTTATCATATATACAATGCAACTTACCTCATTCAGCAGAAATTAAGGATTCATTTTAATACTTTTATATACAGGGTGATAATTACGTACGTTGACAAACTTCAGGAGCTGATTTTTTGAAAGATTTTTTTTTTCGAATATTATGTGAGACAATTTCTTGTTAATATCTACATTGTTGTTAATTGTTGGGTTGCAGTGACGAACAAGAACATATTTCAGAATCCTCAGTAAGTCCGTTGACTTAAAGTTAAATTCATCATGGCATTCTCCGTTCTCATGTACTGGTAGGTGTCAGTACTTTTGACTTGAACAATTTTGAAAAATATCCATAAGTATTGAAATTTTGTTGCATTTCTTACTTACCAATTTCATTTATCTGCGCGGGCTCTGTTTCCAGGGAACATACTCCTATGGAATACCCTCTTGGTATTTTTTTTTCTATTTGGATTTTGGAAATCCATTATATTTGCGAAGCATATTCCCTGTAGGAAGAATCCTCCAAAACGTTTCCAATGGTGAGTTCGCAGAATGCACAATCCTCATTCAGTAGATATATATATATATATATATATATAATATATATATATATATATATATATATATATATATATATGAAATGCACAAAATTATGGATGCGACATCTTTAATTTTCGGAGTGAAACTCAACGATTGTGCTGTGAAGTAACGCAAACAAATATATATATATATATATATATACTTCACATCAATATTATCATATATACATGATTATGAATGAACGTACACTGATGTTAGTGCTGGACTTTATGATGAATCTCTATTGATTTCATTTTTTGTTTTTTCATATATTTTTTTTTTAATATACATATTTCCATTTTTACATACTTTTTTGAAGATGAATACCGCTGTATACACCCATTTCTTTTTTTGTTTTTTTTTCTTTTCTTTTTTTTTCTTGTTTTTTGTAATACTTCAATGGACATTATTTTTCAGACTTTTTAGGAAAAATTTTCAAAATATTTTTAATGGATTTTACAGCTTGTGGAAACTCTGTTGGCGATTTTCTTTTTCTTTTTTTAATTTTGTAAATTTTCTAGTACTGGACATTATGATTACTCCTTATTGGATTCATATTTTGTTTTTTCGTTTATTGATTTTTCCAATATATTTTCATATATACATACTTCTGTACAGAAATATACTCTATTAACACATTCTCCTCTTGTATATGGATATGGATATAAATTTTTGAAGATTTCAACATTGTTGTTAATAGTTAGTAGGTTATGGTGACGAATAATAACATATTTTTTTAATACTCAGTAACTACGTTGACTTCTTGTAAAATTTGTCGTCGCCATCTCCGTGCTCACCATGTATTGGCAGGAGATCAGTATCTTTAACTTGAACAATTTTGAAAAATATCCATAATGGATTGGGATTTTATTGCATTTATTACCTACCAAATTCATTCATATGCACGGTCTCTGTCTCCAGGGAACATTCTCCTATGGAATACCCTCTTGGCAGTTTTATTTTCCATCTGGATTTTGGAAATCTATCATAATGTTACGGAGCATATTCCCTGAAGGATGAGTCCTCTAAAGCATTTCCAATGGTGAGTTCGAAGAATGCAACTTGCCTCATTCAGCGGAAGTGAAGAATTCATTTTATATAATGATTACCATAATAATAAAGTTTATTCAGGGTTGTACATAGAAAAAGACAGAAGATTTATGATTCATAAAGAAGCCCGAATAAACATTGAAGGATACCATAAAAGCCGGAACTGCGCGTGCGTGGTGTTTTCAATGTGGTAGAATAAAATAATTGGAAATTACATAGTAATTGTGAATAATGTCTTGATATAAAAAAAAATTCTGAAGAAGATGTCATGATAGTGTATAGATTCATTTCAAGTATAAATCTCTTCAGTTTTTCAATGCTAGATATTTGTAATACCTTTAACCAATTTTTTTCGTTAGGGTAGGTGTCTCCACCCCATGCTAGAATTCCATATTGCACTCAGGATTCAACGGGTGCGTATATTGTTTGTTTCACTGTGATGAGTGGGTTCTTAGTATTTTTGTTACATTATTGATATGATTGTCCTATCTCAGGTGTTATGCCTAAATATCTTTCATTTGCTATTTTTATGGAAGAGTTATACTTATCAATTTTTAAGGTTTTGTACTAGGGTGAATTATTATTGTATGAGGTAAATGAAACAGTGTATGTTTTATCTATATTGATCGTTAGTAACTTATGATTGAACCATGTCATAATTGGAGTCAGGTCACTTTCAGCTTTTATTTTTATATCTTCCCAGTTTTCTACTTGGTGAAAAATAGCAGTGTCATCTGCATAGCTGATTATGTCTCCAGAACTATTCATAGTTAGTACATTATTTATGTTAGCCGTAAAGAGTTTGCTTCCGGTTTCAGAGGTAGATCTTCATTAGTTCAAATGGGATACCACGAATTCCCATGCTTTCCAAGACCGATAATAATTGTGAGTGACTCACTGTGTCAAACGCCTTAGATAAGTCGAGAAACTCACATATAGCAGGTTTGCAATTATCCATGTCGTCATATATTTTGGAAGTGAGTTGTAATATGGCATCCTGTGTCGACCTTCTTTTTCTGAAGCCGAATTGACGATCTCACATGCGTTTATCTTTTTCCAGAAAAGATTCTAGTCGGGTTCTGACAATTTTCTCGAAGAGTTTTGCAAATACATTAATTAAAGAAATATATATATATATATATATATATATATATATATATATACATGTATGAACTTTATATCAATATTAACATATATACGTTATTCTTAATATACATACATTGATGTTAGTACTGGACATTATGCTATTGTAGTATTGATCCTCAAAAGGGGTTCGGTATCACAAAGTTTCGTCAAAATAAAATTTGCCATTCGCAGGTGATGTCTCGTTGAGTTATGCATTTCTTCGACTTAGTCAATCCATTTTCGTACTTGAGTTGTGATTTGATTTGATGTGGCATTCACTACCAAATATTTGTAAATATCACAGTTACAGTACTAGTGCCTAACGAACGTATTCTTCAACATACCTAGTGTGGGAGCACATATCTCATCGATTATCAAATCTGTGCTCCAATATCGATTTTTATGTGTACATGTTTCGGGTCCATCCAATGAATCTGAAACTGGCAGACCGTAATCAGTTGGCCAGTTGTTGGTGTTAATCGAAGTTATGGAAGGGAATGTACTTTATATGGGACGGCGATTATTACGTCCAGGCCATTTAAAAGGAATCGTTTCAATTTTTTTTTATTTATGCATACATTTCATATATTTTTCCGATTTCTTAGACAGAAATAAAATACATCAAATGTCAAGAAAGGCCTATAAAATGTTTTCTGTCCCTTGGAATTCTCAAAAGTTTTTTCTCATAACTGTCACTCTCTAAACTTCCAACTTCCGGTTCCTCTACACATTTTCATGTAGGAATAGAGCGAATAATTTGTTTTCAATGATTCTGAAACGCCAGAAGTCAGATATATAAAATTTTCCAAGAATTAGGTTGAAACTTGACTGAATAGGGAAAATAAGTCAATTTGCAATCAAATCCATTCTCAAACGCATGAAGATATGTGAAATTTCGCAGAATTTTTTGCTGAAACATTACTCAATAAGACTGTTGATCAAATTCCCGTAAATAATCGCGAATGCGTAAATAAATCAATTTGCCGTGATTTCCACTATTTTTTTCTTCGTACCTCTCAAATGCATGAACAATCATATATTGAATACACCAAGATCAGCGGAAATATTACTGGATAAGACTGTATAGATCAATTTGCGGTTCCTGTTCTCATTTTATCGTAAAAAATCGCAAATTCGAAAAGAACTCGTTGAGGTTAGGTTCAATAACTTATACTACTATCGATATTTTGGCGATATTTTTATAACGTAATCTTCAGGACATTTCGCATTATGTTTTCTTGTCGATGAAATAAAAAAAAAATAAAGGAATATTTACATATGAGGTAACTGAAAATTATTTTGTATTCCTATCTTTCCATGTGGATGTTTAATTATTTTACTAATGCACTGTTCTACAGGATGAACAGAATAGGAGTGTAGACACGAATATATTTACATCATAATATAAAACAATAACATCATTCTGCGGGATCATAACATGCAGCCTAATAGATATAGATTCATTTATTTGAAAAATTCGGATTTGATAAGATTTACTGAACAGTTTGAGAGAATTTTGAGCTATAGTTCGAAAGAATATTGTGTACTGTTGAAAACTTGTTTGTGCGTGCTGCCGGGAGATAAAATGTGCCGTTGACTCGAGATGCAGTTCTTGGAATATGAAAATCTAGTTGGATGTGTTCACAAAAATAAATTCAATTTCGCTGAAGATGACTTTACGAATGTCGAAACATAGTGGTCTCAGTTATTGGGTCTCAGTTATTAGACCTTACCTAAACAAAATTTACAATTTACTGTATCAGGTCACGAATCATTCAGAAAATAGGTCAATTCTCAAACAACATGTACGGGTAGAACATAATCCGCAAAAACAAAAAATATTGTTGAAATAGCAATAGTTCAGGTCGAACAGATTCATGTTAAATAAAGGAAAAATAATTGTCATATTGTTAAAAACACAGCATGCTGTACTGATAGTCCGGTGGGAGCAACGGCGAAATCGCTGGTTTTAAAGACCAACCCATATTTTCGGTATATCAAAATGGGACCTATGCCGGTCGATTTTTTATGACATTCCACACATGAAATAGAAATCTACGACACGCCAACGTAGTCGTGACAAAAGGTGCATGAAAAAAACACAAAAAGAGGAATATTCCAAAGTTCAAAATTAAGGCGCTATAACTCCTGGTATAATAGAGTTATTCGAAAAATGATTTCACTCTTCAAGAGGCCTATTCACGTACTTCGAAATGGGTCATCAAAAATGCGAAAAAAAATATTTTCCGAAAATTAGCATTATTTTGTGCTGAGACTAAATTTTACCAATAAAATGTTATTTTTTCAACACGATGAAATTCACCCATAGTTCATCCGACTCAAATTCTTTTTTCGCCAAAAACTGCACAATTTTCCATGCAACATTTTATGTCCATTATGTGTGGAATCTATTCTCGATAATAAATTGGCTATAGCAATTTGAACACAACGGATACGAGGACTACATGGCTTTTCGGTGATGTCTAGTGTCTACTAACAAATATGAAGTGTTTTGTGTTATCTGAGGATTTTGTATGTGATGGGTAATATTTGACATTTTGTTTATTTACGCTTGGATATTTATTTTTGAAAGACTTAGTTGCGTTCATTTCATTATTATATAATGTAAAGAGGAGGCAAAAAGAGGGGGACAATATTTTGATGCCAATATTTATGAGTTAGCCGCAAATTCTTGCCAATTTCAGGAAAATCATAGATCTTTACTGCAGAACAAGTTGCAGAAATAATAGGTGTCTCTGCAAGGAAGTAGACGTGTTCTTTACGGATAACCGCAATTGCAAACTTGCATGTCCCAAAAAGAAACTGAATATGTGAAAAATAGCGAAGACTGAATAATCTATACAGTGCTCGTCTAAAGTCCATTGCTCCCCTACTAATTCTTGAACCAGCTGGTATATCAGTAACAGTTTTCCTCAATACACTTCACTCCTAAATTCAATTGTTTTCGAAATATCCATGGTTGGAAAGTGACATTCCGGTTTAAAATGAAGTAAGGATTTTGGTCACTTCCGATAAAACATTTTGCTAACTAAACGTTGTTATTAATTTGTAGTTAGATCTCCAAATGAATTCGAACAATAAGAGGCGTAAAGAGAGTTTATTGAGGAAATAAAGTACCGCTTACCGGAAAATCTCGAAGCCTGCGAATGTGTTCTGTAAATTCACAATCAAAACAAATTAGTTAGCTAAAAAATTATAATTTATTTTTGAATAACACTTTTATTTAACCTCAACAATTATTTCATCAAGTGTTCAATGTGGACCCCTCCTAAATCTTGACAATAAAGTGCCCTATTATAAATAGCTTCTCTCACGTTGATGAAAGTCTGTTCATCTATTTCTTCACATGTATCTATTATTCTGCGTTCCAACTCTTCTATTGTTTGGCATTCAGTGGCGTATATTTTTTTACTTCAGATACCCCCAAAGGAAAAATCTAGAGGTGTAAGATCCGGAGATCTTGGTGGCCATTCTGTACTTCCCCTGCGACCTATCCATCGCCCAGGAAAGTTTGTATCGAGGAACTCTCTAGCCATGAGTTCAAAATGGGGAGGTGCCCCATCCTGCTGAAATATGATTTCACGATTTCCTGATTGTTCAATACAATTTGTCTTATTCGAAGTTCAATTTCAGTTTCTATAAGATTTTTGTAAAGAACTCCTGTAAGATTGCCTCTGATGAAAATCGGTCCGACAACGCGATTGCCCAAAATCCCCGCCCAAACATTCACCTTTTTAGGAAATTGGGTATGTCCCTCTCTTAAAATATGCGGATGCGGATCGCTCCAGTATCGTACATTATGTTCGTTGACTTTTCCATTAAGGAAAAACGTGCATTCGTCTGCGAAACATACACGTTTTAGGAAGCACCGTTCTCCTTCAATTGTTCTTGTTAACCACTCACAAAATTCAACCCTCCGGTCTGGATCATCCTCCGTGAGAGCATGTAGGATTTTCGTTTTATAGGGATGGAACTTTTTTCTTAGGACTCTTTGGACACTTTTTGAACTCACTGCACAGAATTCAGCAACTGCAGACGTCGACTGAGTCGGATTGATTACCATTTCAGCAACAATTTCTACCTTTTTTTCTTCTGAAAGAGGCGGTCTTCCTGATCTTGGAGCATCTTTCAGCGTACCAGTTGCTTGGAGCTTATTCGAAAGTTTGCGCAAATATGACCTCGAAATAGGATTCTCGGGAAATCTATCATGGAACATACGGACTGCTAGATGATAATTTCTTCCAGCTTCTCCAAATATCAAAACTGCTTCAAATTTATCGTCTAAACTACGAGCCATGATCACACTTTTCATAAAAGGATTTTTTCCAATGCAAACTTGATTGAAAGCAATATTAGTGTTTTTGGTTGGGTTTGAAATGACCAAAATGTCACTTTTCGAACGTTAATATTTCGAAAACTATTGAAGTAAGGAGTAAAGTGTATCGGAGAAAACGGTTGATAATTATGAGCAGATTACGAAAATGGAAAAATTATTGAAGATGGCGCTGAGCCGCCATTTTAGAACTTTTGGCTGTGATTTTTGCATGAAGGAGTAGGTTTTTATCTCCCATTTGAGCCCTCCAAATTTCGTTGCGATATACCAGGTGGTTCAAAAATTAGTAGGGGAGGAACGGACTTTAGACGAGCCCTGTATAATGAAAATGAATCTCGATTCGTTGTAAGCGCAAAACGTGAGAACGGCTGGACCGATTTTGGAAAGTTGCCCGGAAATTGGAAAAATCGGTGGTATAAAAAATTTGGCGTAGAAAAAGACTATCGAATCATTTATTACCAAATGAGGAAATATCTCAACGGTTACACTGTCACCTACCAAGCAGAAGGGCATAGAAACGAATCCCGGTCAGGGTAACATTTTTTGTATATTATTATTCTATATGAAATTGAATAACGGGATGATAGGGTAACGGGATAACAGGATAACAGGATAACAGATAAATGGGATAACGGGATAACGGGAAGCGGGCAGAGTCAAAAGCATAATCTAGACGCTGGCGCTAAGATTCAAGGACTCAGGAATTCCCACACTACCGAAAGGAGTCCATAAAGAATTTGATTCACCTTTCAAAAAAAACTCAAACTAAAAAAATTGTTGGAGCACGTTTGGCATAAAAATATTCGTTTTGATATGACATATACCAGTCATTGAATTTTTTTATTTGCACCATATGGAGAGTGTAGATATAATTGGAAATAATGGATGCGCATAAAATACTCACCAGTGTTTGGAATGAACATCCTGTACTGATAGGATTATGACAGTTGTGTATTTCTCACTTGAATGTTTGAGTAACTTCACATTATATTTTTCCCTTGAATCAGAATATTAAACATGGCGCAGTCTACTAAACAAGTTCAAATTGTTGGCTTGAACGGTGATATCAAGGTTCGTAGAAATGAATGTTTTTTTTCAAAAGTGAAATTTGTGTACATTTGAAGAGCTACCGCCCGATTTTGATATGAAAGGCCGGAATGCTGCAAATGAATTGGTGTAGGGACAGAAGCTGCAATTATTATTTCAACATTCACCTCAAGATCAGATTGTAAATTATAAATATTCGATTAAATCAATTGAGAAATATGTAAATTCACGTATGAATGAGGAGTACGAAAAATATAACTTTCTAAAGAGGACACAAAAGGAAGGTGAATCTTTCACGAGCTACCTTACTGATTGCAGAAAATTGATCAAGACATATCTCATTATAACATTGTGGATACCGAAGACAAAACACTCAGGGTAACAATTTCAATGGGAATGAAGAGATCCTAATATCAGAGAAGTTCTGTTAAGAGTTGAAAAACTACCTTTGGATATAGCGCCAAACTTTTGTATTACAAGAGAGCCGAGCCGGTGGCTGGTCAGGTTGACGAAAGCCTTATCGATATCTGAAACAAAGCAGCTAGTACTTGGATGGGTGACCACCGGACAAGGAAGGTGCGCGTTAAAATGCCCCAACAAGTATAGTAATAGAATCGCAGCTGCAGGCGTCATATCAATGAGCACGAGATATAATGATATATATGCCGTCCTTCGGAGGGGACGTTAAGATATCGGTCCCGAGTTCATAGATGTTGAGTTCGTTAAACCTCTGAAAGAACAGAGGATTCGGCAAAATTTCCGGTTGGGAGGAATGTGCTCTCCGGCGTCAGTGTTAATAAGGTAGTTGTCGTGAAATCCACTTCCATCAGATTTCGTTTATATTCATACCACTTTCAGTTAATTATTACCTGTATCATATTAAATTACTAGTAAAAAACTAGTATATTATTGAAAGGTAAGTAACAAATTGTATAGAAAAAATTAAACACGCTTAACCATACAGTTATTTAGTTATTGCCATAAGAAGTTTCTAAATTATTGCAGATGGTAAGTGCACGAGAGGGAAGGCTGAGAGTCGTGGCAACACCTCAAGCGAGCGCTCGTGATTCAAATAAGCGAGAGCGCGAGGGTCTTGATGTTTTGAATTTAACTGTGTATTGGAATGCACATATTTAAGAAAAATAATTGTGAATAATTGCGTTAATATATACTGATGCATTTTAAACATATTACAATAGGAATAGATATGAAATAAAATATAGTTTTAGCGAGTAACGGCGAACAACAGTGCATAAACCGTATTTTATTCATACAAGTAAACAAACATGATTCAGATTTCTAACATAAAATATAACGTATGAATCTACAAAAAATATAAACTACAATAAATGTAATATTATTTATTTTTCTAACTATTATACTAAATAATACGAAGAAAAACATAGGAAAAGAAAAAATTCTACGCGGACGAGGGTTTTCAGGATTTTTTTTTTAGGGAATATAGAAATTTGGACAGTACGCCTGTCGGGTCAGCTAGTTACATAACAAAAAACATACTTTGATGTCATCTCCAAATATTTTTTCCAAGAAGTCTATATAACCCGACTAGCATGAAATCAAAATTAAATACCTACACATTTCTTGTAAATGAATACTTTCCGTAACAGCAACGTGTAGAACATTCTCAATTGAATATTGAATGGAAATATTTTTCTGTGATTTGAAAAATCCACGATAAAAATTAAGTTATTAACTACTTCCCCGGCTGAAGCCACAGTGGGCATTGAACTACATCTGACAGATATTCTGAAGGACCCTAACTCAAAAGAAAAACTTGAGAGGTGTCAAGGGACACCCGGATGGAACGAAGTTCCTTTCGATTAATTAGTGAAGGAATTGTAATAATTTTTAATTTTTTAAAGTTATAATAATATTTTATATATATATATATATATCACTCTGTCTGTCTATTCTTTCGTACACGTCATAGATGCGCGGGACTTTGTAAACACAACAGAGTGTGTGTATATATATATATATATATATATATATATATATATATATATATATATATATACTCTCTCGACTTCGTAAACACAACAGCGTATAGGTTAGAACACGCACGGCTTGCTAAATACATACGCATTGATTGTTTTGTTGAAAATATAAACAGGATGTTCATAAAATCAGATGTGGAATCATCTGCGACTGAAAGATAAACTTTAGTCACTATCTTCCATCGTCAAGATAACCTCTTGTGGGGTATTCATGTTGAAAAGTGAAACATTCTCAATTGAATATTGATAGAAAGATTTATCTGTGAATTGAGAATGTTTCACTTTTCAACATACGCATTGATATTGTTATATTAAAATATAATTTGCTTTTAAATTTATCAAAGTTATGACGCGTACACTTGCTAAACACACAATAATGGAGAGATTATAACGCGTATGACTTGGTTAGCACAATAGTAAAGAGAGGTTATAATGCGTACTTGCTAAAAATACATAAGCATTCATTATTGTCTGGTTTGATTGCAATGTATACCTGGTTCTTGACTAAAACCTTGGGCTACAAGTCGTGCTTTCCTTTTATCGAGTGTTCCATCAGCTCTGTACTTATTTCGTAAAACCATACGACTTCCAATTATATGTCGGTCTTTTGGACGTTCCTTGAGTTCCCAGGTATCATTTTTATGATGGACTTAATTTCTTCCACCATAGCATGGTACCACTCGGTGTTATCAGGTCGAGACATCGCATGTTTCATTTGAATTTCTGAAATAAGTGCAATGTTTCCTTCTTCATGTTGAGTTTCCATCGCTCTATAAATCTTCCGAGGTCTTCCCCTAGAGCCCGACCTTTCAATTCTCGGTCTGTCAGGTCCTCTCCTGAGTAAAGAGTGTTGTTCATGACATATTTGGGGTTTTTCATCCTCTTGAACATTATCCTCAGGTTCTGGTTCACTAGTTTGATTCATGTCAGGTTCAGGCATGATATTTCTAACTTCAATGTCAATTGTTCGAGGTGGATTATTCACCTCATTTTCAATCGGAACAAAATCTTGATATTCATCAAGACTTGATTGATTTTTCTCAAAAAATTTCACATCTCTTGTTATGTGAATTTTCCGTTCTTCTTTCAGCCAAATTCGATATCCTTTTGATTGTTCGGAATATCCCAGGAGAATGCCTTCTTTGCATCTAGAGTCGAATTTTCCTCTACCTGGATCCTTGTTGAGACAGAAAACTCTGCAGCCGAATTCTCTAAAATGGGATACATCTGGTTTCTTTCGATACCAAACCTCATACGGAGTTTTTCCGTTCAAACTCCTTGTAGGACACCGATTTCGGATGTAATTCGCCGTGTTGACGGCTTCGGCCCAAAATGAAGATGGTAAACCAGACTGCATGAGTAGACATCTTGCTGTATCTAGGAGTGTACGGTTTCTCCTTTCTGCAATACCGTTTTGTTCTGGGTTATACGGACAAGTAAGACGTCTTGTAATACCTCGACTACTCAGCAAATCTTCGAAATTTTTGCTTGAATATTCTGTCCCGTTATCTGATTGTATGCATTTGATTTTCTTTCCTTTCTGGTTTTCAACTAAGGTGATGAAATTCTTAGTGATATCGAGTACTTCCGTTTTGGATCTAATAAACCTCACTTCACACCATCGAGAATGATCATCAATAAACTTGATGAAATATTTCGCCTTTCCAATGGAATCTATCCTCATTGGTCCACATACATCAGTATGTATCAGTTCTAGTAAGCTACGTTTTCTGAGAGACTTTTTCGGGAATGGGATTTTTGACATTTTTCCGTGATGGCATACGTCGCATTTGAAGTTTTCATGACATTTTTCCAATTTCATTCCGCCAATGATTTCTTTCCGTTCAGCTTTGAGGATATCTTCAATATTCAGATGTCCCGGCCGACGATGCCACAATTCAAGATTTCCCTCATTTCTTTGTGAAAAGAAAGCTGATTCCCGGAAACCACGCCCATAGTACAATCCTTCGGGTAAATATCTAGTTACATCACACATGCACTCCGAATATGGGAAAAACACTTTTCTTACGTGTTTTTGCCTCCTGAACTGAATCGGAAGAAAATCGGCTTCATGTTTCAGAGTTAATCGCTTTTTCGAAATAATTTAAGCACCGTTTCTCAAAACTCACTCAAAATGCCTCCTTCTTTTTACCAGCATAAACAATACACCCTAAATCACTTATTTTCGGCACAACTTTGCACAAACCATCGTCGTTTTTATCGAAAAAGATCCTCCTTCTTACACAGTTCGATTCATTTATTACCAACATGAAAAATTAAAAAAGTTAATAAATGTCATCTGTCAAAAAATTAGAATTGTTCATTTGCAACTGTGTAAGAAGGAGGATTTTTTCGATAAAAACGGCGATATTTTGTGCAAAGTTGTGCCGAAAATAAGTGATTTAGGTATTGTTTATGATGGAAAAGAAGAGGCATTTTGAGTGAGTTTTGTCGAGAAAACGGTGCTTGAAATTTATTTCGGAAAAAGCGATGTAACTCTGAAACGGTATGAGACCGCCGCATTTTTCTTCCGGATTCGTGTTCAGGAGGCAAAAACACGTAAGAAAAGTGTTTTCCCCATATTCGGAGTGCATGTGTGATGTAACTAGATATTTACCTTTGTTCTTCGTATTAGCTTCCGAATGGGAATACTTTCCATAGATTTCAGGCTTTTTGTTGTATCGGTTTTGAAAATGCTTTTTATTCGCAAACATTGTATTCTGCTTTGAATTCCTAGCTTCATTTTGTCGTGCATCGTTTTCTTCAATGATTTTCACACGTAGCATATCTGGAACTGGCAATTCATCTCTGGACTCGATTGCACATCCGAAGTTTCCAAAACTGGAGGGCAAACTGTACAACAACATAATGGACAGTAAGTCTGGATTGATTTCGACTTCCATTTCGTTCAATTTGTCAACTGCATCAAAAAATTTGTTCAAATTATCACGAACATCGTCACCATCATTCATTCGCTGCAACGTGAGCTGTTTCAATAGTGTCGCTTTTCGAGCTGGTCCTTTCGACTGGTAAATATTTTACAACTTCAGCCAAACTTGACGAGAAGTTGTGCATCCTTTGATTTGTTTCAATTCTGATGGACTGATTGACAGAATTATATCGGATTTTGCTTTGTAATCATTCTTTATCCAATTTTGTACACTGCTCAAAGAAGCTGCGTCCCCTTCGATCGGAAATGGTTTCGATAATTCACCATTTACGTATACCCATGCATCATTCTTGATCAGTAAGGCCTCCATTTGCATTTTCCAGGTATCATAATTATCTCTGTTCAGGGTTTCAATTCTGGATATATTCGCCGAATTCATATTCACAGAATCACTTATATTTAACACTATGAGAGTCTTTCAATACGTTTTTACAGGACAGGAACACTTCTTGGTTAACTTCAGTTGGTACACGAGTTCTAGGCTAACAGATTTCAGATCCTGGGCCCATAACCTGTTGAGCAGAGCGTCGGGCAGAACTTTGTTGTGCAAACAACTTGTACCAATGAATGTAATTTAACGTGAATTCCAAACGTATTTATTAGTGAAAATATAAAATGAATATTAACAGTTGAAAATGTTTGACAAGACTGTGACATATATACACATATCCATGAAAACGGTATGGCTCGCATTTATTTTGAATCCATTTCAACATTGTCTGTATAAAATCTCTACTTACCTTACTCCATCAGCAATATCCGGAACTTGTGCAGAAACACTGTCAGGATTAATTATTGTTATTATTTTTATTATTTATTATGTACAAAAAACCTGTATACACTCTACAAAAATAATCCCCGCGACACCACACTGTTCAATGTGGAATAGAAAGACGAAACGAAAATAACTGGCTTGCTTTCTATGAGAGAGAGAGAGAGAGAGAGAGAGAGAAAGAGAGAGAGAGAGAGAGAGAGAGAGAGAGAGAGAGAGAGAGAGAGAGACAGAGAAACACGCGCCCGCCGCACGGCTCACAACCATAGCGAAAGTCTCGTTACAACTTTTGGTCTTAATTTATTCCGTCTAGCCCTCTTTCGCAACGCGCGATAAGGAACTACGTTCCAAAAATATTATGTCGCCACAAAAATCAGGAACATCAATTCAATCAATCATCTACGACTATATTCAAACCTTAACATAAAAACTGTGAGAATTGTGTGTTTCGTCGTCTTCAAATGGCTGCAGCCAATTCGTTATCGAGAATAGATTCATACATAACCAACATTATATGTTGCTTGGAAAATTGCGCAGCTTTTGGTGAAAAAAGAATTTCAGTCGGATGAATTATGGGTGACTTTCAGCGTGTGGAAAACATAACCTTGTAATCTCAGCCCAAAATAATGCTAATTTTTTCTATGGCCCATTTGAAAGTAAGTGAATAGGCCTCTCGGACAAAGGACCATGACACCCTAGAAAAATCGGAATTGGCATAAATTATCCCCAGGGAGGGAAGCGTGTGCGGGCGGTCAAACGCGCTAATTTTCAATTAAAATAAAATTCGTGTGCAGCTCTAAAAATTTGTGTATTTATAGTTATCATCTGTAGAAATTACGAAAAATTATTGCCAGAGGTCTAGGTCGGAGATTAAACGTTGTCAGAAGTCGGTAAAGTTGTAAAAAAAGTTTTTAATGTTGACGTTTTTGTTTTCATATCATTTATGCCTTAAAAAAATCTAGATGTCAATTGCCACAGATGAAAATGGTGGCTGAGTATATGGAAAATGATTATATCGCCAGAAATTGATAAAACGAAGAGCAATTCTTTGAAATTTAAGTAATAAGGTGCAGTTCTGGCAATTTGTTTTTTCATTATTTATACTGTTACTGTTAGAAAATAAAAAAACTATTACGTTTCTGTTTGGCTGAAAAACTTCAGGGAGGATTGAGAATATAATTATAATTATGTCAGTAAGTACAAAAAGTATATTTTTTTCTTAATAAATGAATTTTATTTTAATTAAAATATGAATTGTTGAAAATATTTGCAAAGAATAGTATTGAATATTGGAGGAATTTGGATTTGGTAATAATAAGAAACACTTACAAAATTTGTGCCAGCATTTGCGGATTACAAATAATGTAATTTAGTTTAATTGGTAATAATCAATTTATAATGGAATAAGGTGAGAACAAATTTGTAAGGTAAAATTTTAAATTCCTGTTTCAATTATTAGATTTTTATGAAGTCAATAAATTTATATTATGAACAAGGGATTGCATAGTAAACGTCATTTAGAAAGCTAAATGAGTATTAATTATCATATTGAAAATTACAAATTTTCCAGTTTTTTAGTCTATTCAGAGGAACCTGTTCTGTAACTGATAATCCACCATTTAATTTGCTTCTTTCATCAATTTATATATTGTGGTAATTTGAAAATTTTATAAAAATTATAATATTCAAGAATTTATATAAAAAACACAGGTCAAGATGTAGTTTATGAGAAAGAAGAATTGAGTTACATTAAACATAATTAAGGATTATTACTTTTTGAATAATATGAATTTGGATTTAAAAGTCATTTTCATTAATTTTATTTTAGCTCTAAAATATGCACATATCGCCAGACGGCTTCCATTATAATATATGTGATAAGTCGCAGCAAAGTAGATTTACTGGAAAGTGAATTTGGAAATTTCATATTATAACTTGATATAAGTATTTTATTCACATAAAAAAAACAATTGTGAAATTAAACTCAATTCATAATTGTATGATTATTTTTCATAAAAGTTTGAGAAAATTATTGTTTTATTATTAAAAAAATTAAATATTGTATATACTTACTTAGTTAATTAGGTAGTATTATTAAAATAAATCAAGAGTTCAATTATTCGGGAGTTAAAAGAGCTAAAAAAATATACTTAGTACCTACTTGATACTAATAGATTTGGTTTCAATATTTGTAGTTAGGTCGATTTTATTTGTTTGTGTTCTAGTTGGGATTGCCTTTTAAACTTTACTTCAACGTAAAGTTCAAGGGTATATTCAAATTTGTAAAAGGCCCAATGAAGTGGGATTTTTAGGTTTAATTCAACTTTTTTCATAGCTTTTGAAATATTTTCTAAGGACCAAACTTATCCAGGAATATGTAATTTTGATTTATATTATTTTTCTCCTGTTGTACATCTACTTTTGGCTTCATTTTTATGAGTTTGTGTACCTTTCATTACTGTAAATTCAAGGTTCAATTTATATTCCTTGTTTTTTTTATGTATTTCGAAGTTAAGAGTAAACACTATTATATTAGCGAATTGATCTTCTAATTTAAATTATTTTTTATTGGGACAGTTTACGTTCTATAACTCACTGTTTCTCATGAGGTTAGTTGAGCTTTGATTTTTTTAATACTTATGTTTTTAAGAATAATCATATCTGAGTTTATAAAGTTTCAGGGATTTTAATTCATTATATATCCTTTATGTTTAATATCATTAGTATCTAGATCAGCTGGAACTAATCGTACGCCTTTGGATTTTGCTCATGTGAATCAGTAATAATTTTAGGGTTCGATGTGGAAATAAAAGAGGGGGATTTGATTTTTTTTTTTATATCGAAATATATTATTTATAACATTCATTTGTTAGTGGCTTTTTTTATTTGGGTTCGAGGTACTATACCCGGTTTCGATATGATTATTAATATATTTAGCTTGAAAAGTTATTTAAATTATTTAATGTTTTATTCTAGTTCAAAATTAAGTATTATTATTTATCATAATTAGGTAATTGAATTTAGTATAAGTTGATAGATACTGTTTAACTCTAATATATATTTTCAAAAAATAATAGAATATCAAATTTTTGCTGTTATAACATTGATAATATAACAAATATATAACTGAGAGATAAGTGCCATGTGAAGTGGAATGAATAGAAAAATCGAATTTAAACGGTTTTCTTCACATAAAGGATTCAATATAAAATTGAACCAGAGAAAGGTAGATCTCAGGTGAAAAACAACTACTTTCCTGGCAAATACCACGCAGAACGTTGAATGATATTCACCTGAAAATCCATGCATACTTCCATAAAATATCAATGGACATTGAATGCAAATGTTTCTTTCTGATAAGCTCGATTATGTTTAATTTAAGTCGTGTTCACCTAACAATCCGCATACCGGTTTCAGGCTTCTTGGCCCTCATCAGATTTTCAGGTGAATATCATTCAACGTTCTGCGTGGTATTTGCCAGGAAAGTAGTTGTTTTTCACCTGAGATCTACCTTTCTCTGGTTCAATTTTATATTGAATCCTTTATGTGAAGAAAACCGTTTAAATTCGATTTTTCTAAATATATAACTGTTGAAGTTCGACCTGTTAAAATATAATGATCTTCTACTGGATGGGCTCCAATTCAAGGTGAAAATAATACTATAGTTAGAAAAATTCAAAATATCCCATTTTCACTCTGTAGTGAGAAAATATGAATAATTTTTTTGTGATATGTAAAAACTAGTTATACTTCTCTGTTATTTATACTCGTAATTCATTAATAATTCATTGAAAGCTTAAGTAATATAAAGACAAATTGCCAGCACCCCATAAAATTATTTTAAATTAATTAAAAATGTTTCACCGCTCCCGCAATTTCTGGCGATATTATATTTTTTCATATACGCAGCCCTCTGGCAATTTATGTACAGCTTTTTGAGATATGAATAATATAAAAACGAAATAGCCAGAGCTGTACCTTGACATTAAATTATTTCTCAGTCTACTGTTAGTAGAATAGAATAAAAACGTGAATTTGGAAAAGTTACAGATATTCCTGAATCTGATAAAAAACGCATTTTTTCTGATGAAAAGGAATTGGATACTCAAGATAATCCAAATAAACCCAAAAGAGGAATTGCCGTCGATAATGATGTTAGTGAATCGTCCATATTGCGTATTCTACAAAAAAAATTACCACCCATATAAAAGTTATTTGGTTCAAGACTTTAATGAGGATCGCCTACAGGAATTTTGCGAAATCATGCAAATAGATGCCAAAATGATCGTTATCCATTAAAAAAAATTGCTGATGAAACAACATGTAACAGTCAACAAACCGATCTGTAGATACTGGAGTACAGAAAATCATATTTGACCATGGAGGCCAATACTCGAAGTCCTCAGAAGGTGGACGTTTGGAATGAAATTATAAATTCTCAAATTATCGGACCATATTTCTTTGGTAGCGCGTTACTTGAGATTCTTTCAAAATTTCTCAGTTCCAGATGATGACAACCCTAATGAAATTGATAGAGACAAGACGAAACGGCGCTATACCACATTTTGCATTGGAAGTAAGAACCTATACCAATCAAGTTCTTTCTAATAGGTGGATCGGTGGACACGGTGAAATCGAGTGGCCTGCTCGTTCTCCCGATTTGACCCCGCTTGGATATTTTTTATGAGGTTGTTTAAAATACAGACCAAATAACTTCGATGGTTTGAGAGACGGAATAAGGCAAGAAATTAATCAAATCACCCCGGAAACGATACAAAATAATATTTCAGAAGAATTTCAACAATGCCTCCATTATTGCCAAGAAGCAACGGGCGCCCAGTTTGAAAATTTCATTCATAATGTTTCATGTTCCCAACATCAAGTGACATTGAAAATGTAATATTTTTGAATATTAAATGTGTAGAAATCAAAAAAAACCTTTTCAAATTTAATTTTTCAAAGGGGTTGCTGTCACTCCAAGGGGGTTGAAGGGTAAAAAAATGTCATTTTGAAATAAAAAATTGACGTGTTTCAGGATTTTACTCATAAATTGAAATTTAGGTAGAAAATGAAATCATCCGTAACTTATGAACCTCGCTGTATATGCTTTCGTAGGAATATTACATTGATCTTTTTGATGCATATCAAATGCAAGTGCCTATACTTATGGTTATACTAATGAATGATAACAAGAAAACTCCCCTTAATGGGATAATTGACACTTATTATTCTATTGTAACAATTTTGTTTGTGTACAATTTTTCTAATAAAAGACATTTTGAATTTGAATTTGAAAGAAGATTAATTTCTAAGCCAATTCATTTTCTAAATCATGAATAAGCGGAAATAGTTAAAAAGATTCCTATAATCATGTAACTTACAAAACAAAATTTTATACAAATTTAAAATAAAAATAAAATTGAAACCTTCATAAATGGGGTATGGACCGAGTAGCTTCTTCAGCTTATCTTTTTAAGTATTAGTATATGTGGTACAGAAATTTTTGATATCTAATGAAATGGTTCAATTCCATAAAACATAAGGGATTCACTTCGGGTATTTTGAAAAAATTTACAATTAACCTCACTCACTTTATTGCAAACCTCTCCTCAACACGATTCAGTGAATACTGATTTTAATATTATTCATCTCACCTATCAGTCAAATATTATCTAAGAATATGAATCCACTTGATATTTTTAGTCACCCGCGATTTCTGGCTAGGAAATCGTTCTGAAAATAATATACAATACGTTAAGAGAAATTCTGATCGGAATAATATTCATAATAATAATAGTAGTGGTAATAATATAATATAAATAGGATCATACTGATTGGTCCATCATAGTGAATGTTTTTACTACTTGTCTGTGACAAGAAGAATCAAACTTTGTTTTTGTTTCATGTATATCTATGATTCATCTATTGGTATATTAATGATTTTTTTTCATTATTTCGCGCAATGGCCTTTTGTCCATTACAAGATTTTTTCCATTTCTAGTTGTCATTGAAATTTGGCAGGTGTACATAATTCCGGTGACAATGCATTATGGAATTTTTGCTAGAGAAAAAAAAAATGGCGGATCCAATATGGCGGAAGAGTTTTGTGATTACGATTCGATTCCATTCAAAATTGGTATGTGAGGGGTTTTGGGGATAGAAATCACGAATTTTTTATCAAAACTCATAAAGTCAAGATGGCGGCTCCAATTCAGTGACGAGTTTTGTGGTTATAGCCCGATTCCAATAAAAATTAGTATGTGGGGGTTTTTGGGGTCGAATATCATGACTGTTTTTGTCAAAATCCACGAATTCAAGATGGCGACGAGTCTTCTGATTATAGCACGATTCTTTTCGGAATTGGTGTGTGGGGATGGCGACGTGTTCTGTTATTATTTCCCGATTCCATTCAGAATTGGTATGTGGGTTTTTTGGGGTCGGAGATTATCAATTTTTGTCGATGACGGATTTCATGAATGATTTGAAAGACTCGAATAAAAACATTTTTTTAAGACATTTTTTTATACAAAGGCACTAGAAGGAAAAAATAATGTCTTTGATTGTTTTACCTAGGTTATTCTGTGAGCAGTTTGCCGTGAATATGAGATAGATATTCTTCCCCGGCAAGATTTTGAATCTGCTACTCACAGAATAACCTAGGTCAAATAATTGAAGAAATTGTGTTTCCTCTTCAGTGCATTT
Source organism: Gonioctena quinquepunctata (assembly GCA_018342105.1). Lineage (NCBI taxonomy): Eukaryota > Metazoa > Arthropoda > Insecta > Coleoptera > Chrysomelidae > Gonioctena > Gonioctena quinquepunctata. The sequence goes on along the minus strand of JAFIRS010001336.1, from coordinate 217,161 downwards.
GTATAAAAGCTTGTCTTAATTTTTTAAATTCATTTTTCAACAAACTTTCATTCAACTTTACATTTATGTGTATGTATGTTTATTTCAAATCTTGCAAGTTAATTTTGACCCACTTCTAATTGTCCGGTTAACGTGAAATTTGGCAGGTGTTCATAATTCTGTTGACAATGCATTATGGATTTTAACTAGAGAAAAAACAAAATGGCGGCTCCAATATGGCGGACGAGTTTTGTGATTATGTAAGTATATATTCGGGGAAAAACAGAGAACATTAGAGTTGCAAATAGTCTAGGAAACACATTTCCCACCTCTCAGGTAAAAATGCAAAATATACAAACTGTAGATACAGTTCCAGATGCCGTTCACAGAATACGACAATTTCCCTCAAATCGGAGCATTTTGCTATATAAGCCTTTACATTATTTATAACGCATTTGTGCAAAAACTACAAATCGGACAGAAACCATCTTGCGCACAGTTGAACTACATGCATAGACAAATTAAAAATGAAGAGACTGTTTGAAACATTGGCGATCTTGACCACCAAGTTTTTGGTACGGCCAGTCGCGCATGGAGGCGCTGCCCGCAATCAACAGACGACTGACGAGTCTGACGACATGATAATTTTCCAATTTCGACATTTGTCATAAAATGACAAAACCACAAATCACGTAATAATTTCAGAATAATTCTACTGTTAATTGTCATCCAAAAATTAATTATAGAAATTATACCATGGACTTGAATTATGAACCCAACGTCGAAAATGGAATGTTTTGTTATTCGAGTTGACGCTGAAATTCCTCGAAATATTCTTTCACAAGGTAAAATATAAGCTGCTTTTCTCAAACTGATACTTATTTCCATCCATCAGTTTTCATTTCCTATCACCATTTGAGGAAGTACGAAGTACATGGTCTCCTTTGTGCTAATAAATTAACAAAATTATTGAAGGTTTGTTGTAAATGTAATTTGTTTTTATTTTGGTTGATTTGATGATAAGAAGCGACTGAAGAAAATTTTTAATATTGTTGTTTTTCGGAGTTTTATTATTGTTTTGTCTGTAGTTGTACCTTGTCCTAGATATAATAAAATGTGTTTTTATAGTGTTCAACTTATTATATAAGATGTTTAATTTTGTTCTTGATATCATGAAATGAATATTTACTTTGAAACTTTATTTTAACCACGAACGAACTGACAGATTCTACGAATCGATTACTGTATATATTTTATTAGTGATCGATTTGCCATTCCTGTATTTCATATGATACAACCATTCATATGGAATACAAGAATGGCAGATCGATCACTTATAAAATATATACCATATCAATCATATAAAAGTAACACATTTGAAAAACCCGCCTTATCTCAATCGGTCTTACCAACTGTACTTAGTTCGGCCAGTTGCGAGATATGTCGCCACTGTCTAAACGTGGTGCCAACTTTTACTGCAGGTTTGACAACTCTCTTTATTTTTAGTTTCTCTATGACTACATGTTATTATCTATCATTTCCCGTAAAACTGTTTGTCCAGCTGCAAATTTGTAAAAATTATGAATTTTTCAAAAATAGCCTCTTTCTAGAGGTTTTCCCGGATTTTCTCAGTGGAAAATATACCGATCCGTGCAACATAAACAATTTTAATTATCTACAGAAGTTCCATTGAGTGTGGAACGATGCCTTCAATACTTCTCGAGATATTTGTGAAAAAACAAAGAAGTTGTCATTTTTTACAATATTTTTTGTTAAAAAAATTCCACAACGCGATTTTGCTGGGGGCACCAAGGTTCTCATCTCCGAACTATATTTCAAATTTTCCTTATGTAGTACAGGTTATTTGCGTCTTTATTTGAATGTGAAAATAACCTCTATTTTTTCTATATATATAAAATATAATATAAAACAAAACACGAGGTGTGTCGATTTGGGTGAACTCATGAATATGCATGTACATCCTCTCCTTAATGAAATTGTTCGTATCTTCAGAAGTGGAAGTTTTTGAATTCTATGAAATTGTGAAAATATGTCTCTAAAACCCCCGTATTAGAGCGATTTCACTCTTTTTGCGAATTCATCAGTTTCAGACATGGCAAAGTCCACATTCTACATAATGACCTTTTCACGTGTCCATTCGGACACTCTGGCCAAAACTCTGGAAGTTGTTTTCAACTACAACAGTCTATATCTGTGCAACAAAAGATCTCTAAAAAAGCCTTTGGAAGAAACTAGTAACTTTACAAGAGGAGACAAGTAAAAGAGAGGAAATGTGAAAACTCACCCATATATCTCGTTTCAGCTGCTTCGGGACCTACCTGCAGAAAAATTTTCTCAATGAAATAATTTCATATGCCACATGATTATTTTGATAAGCTTCCATTCAGATCAACTGCTCTATAAACAATCAACAATTGTCTAACATGGATCAAATCTAGCAATTTAAATTTGAACCTGCAACGTAGGGCGCGTTTGGTACTTGGATGGGGGTCAACCTGACAAGGAAGGTGCGCGTTAAAATGTCCTAACAACTGTAGCGTAGTAGCATATTCGCAGCTGCAGCCGTCTCATCAATGAGCACGAGATGGAACGATAGATATCCAGTCCTTCGGAGAGGACGTTGAGATGACAGTCCCGAGTTCATAGATGTTGAGCTCGTTAAAGAACCCTACCTCTGAAACAACATAGGATTCAGCAAAATGTCCAGTTGGGGGGGACCGGGGGGGTTCAGCCCTTGTCGTAGATATACGCCAACGTTAAATAAAGCAATTGAAAAAAAATAAAAAAAATTACCCGCTTTCAATCGCCTTCAAATTTGGCATATATATTTGCATAGATCAAAGATACTTTGCATTGTGTCTCAATTTTATTGCAGTATGGGTTCCCGTCAGTTTATTTATACAAACGAAGTCATAAAAACTGGCCATAACAGCTGCAGAAATAAAACTTAGTCGCCTTTTCAATTGTTCAAATGTTCAAAACCGTATCTCTAATAATTTTAAAGTTATAAATTATTAAAAATTAAAAATTTATAAAAAATTATAAATATATAGATATATATATATATATATATATATACGTTGCCGAGTTATTTCAAAAAAAAATCTATTTTGTAGACTTTTTTTCGAAAAATTAACTATTTCACATTTCGAAATATTTAGTAAAGATAATTGGGGAATCGTTGGTCGATATGATGGTGTTCATTGAGAATACCAATAATTTGGAATAAATTGTACAGGATGTTCGATACAACAACACAAACTTAGCCATTTCCAAACATCGGTATTTTGATTTTTTCAAAACACCCTGTATATTTTCATTTAAATCATCTTTTTAATAACTCTTCACTTTCCATACTTCATGACATGTACCTAAAACAACTCGTTTCCGAGATATTCTACATCCAAAAGATGGATATTTTTCCACAAAAAATATTGACAATGTTCGCCTTTGGTATCATATATGGAATTAAACTTTGCATAAAAATCATATTTATTCGAATCTAACAGAAAATAACAATAATTAATGCAGCAACTGTTCAATGTGCCTGCCATTCTCACCAATACACACTCTCAATCTGTTTCGGAAATTAGTATCCACATGTGCCAGCATGTCCTATGAAATTACCCTGAAAGCAGTACGAATTCTTGCTTTCATATTTTCAGGAGTTGTAGGCGGAGTTTGATAGACAACCCATTTAATGTATCCCCATAGGAAACATCAATTTTTGTAAGGTCCGGTGACCTTGGAGGCCACTGAACTGGCCCTCCTCTACCTATCCATTTTTCACGGAATTCATTATCAATGTATTCCCGCACATAAGTGTGGTAATGTGCAGGCGCGCCATCTTGTTGTAGACACATTCTCCGCCTTATTGCCCATGGAATATTATCCAATAAATTTGATAACTGACTTCGCAGAAATCTTAGATATTTTATTCCATTGAGATGGTCGTTGAAAAAAAAGGGCCCAATTACACGCCGTCCAATGATACGTCCCCAAACATTCAGTGACCAAGGTTGTTGGTGATTCACATACCTAACAAAATGAGGATTTTCAGTTGCATAATAGTGCATATTATGCCGATTCACATGGCCATTGTTGTGAAACGTGGCTTCGTCCGAAAATGGAACAAACTAATAAAAATCAGGTTCTTGGTTGATTTTATCTACACCCCATTGGCAAAACCGCATTCACTTTGGAAAATCTCTTTCAGTCAGCTCCTGCATTAAGTGCATGATATGGATGGTAATTGCATTTTCTCACCATCCGAGAAACACTACTTTGAGATATTCCCAACTCCCTACTCAAAATACGTGTACTGACATGGGGATACTCGGTAATATGCAATGCGATATCAAGAGTATTTTCATCATTCGTTACAGGACAAGCACGTTAAAACTTTTTGTAAAATACTTTTCCGGTTTCCTCAAATCTTGTTTTGAGGTCTCGAAATGCTCGGTGGTCTGGATGTCTTCTCTCAGGAAACTTTTGTTCGTATAATCTAGATGCGAGTAAGCAATTGCCATCACTTTCCCCCAAAGCATACACCATTTCAACCATGTCCTCTAAACGATCAGTCATAATGCCACAATAATTTGTAGCACAACTGGATTGTAGTTTGACAGTTACCTCTATTTACAAATTCCGATGTTTTTTCAGCGGTAGTCATGGATAACTAAACTAGAAAAAATTGTTACATTTGAATTTTTTTTACTATGCTAGTTATTCATGAGTTGCCAAGAATGCTTCTGAAGATGGAAAAAAATAATTGAAACATCATTCAGTATCAGTATTTTCTATGAACAAACATGTAGATAAAAAATCCGTAGAATTGTTGATTTTATATTGAACAATTCCTTTAAACCAGAATATCTCGGAAACAGGTTGTGTAAGGTACATGACGTTGGGAATAAAAAGTGTAGAGCCATTAAAAAGGAGTTGATTTAAATTAAAATATACAGGGTGTTCCATTTGAAAAAAAAATTATTCCGATGTTTGAAAATGGCTAAATTTGTGTTGTTGTACTGAATATCCTGTACAATTTATTCCAAATTATTGGCATTCTCAATTAACATCATCATATCGACCATCGATTCCCCAATTATCTCTACTAAATATTTCGAAATGTGAAATAGGTAATTTTACGAAAAGAAGTCTACAAAATTGATTTTGAATAACTCGGCAACGCCGCAACGGAATTCAAGATTGAAAAATCGTTGAGCAGCCAATGGAGCAGCCGAATGGAATATTTGAAGAAGAACATTGAAGATGCACCCTGTATGAATGAAAATTATGGTACCTTTGACAAACAAAATTTAAGAAATCGAAATAGTAATACATTAAGGAGCAATGAACCACGAAAATCCTGTTGACTCACCCTGTATATATATATATATATATATATATATATATATATATGTATATGTATATGTATATATACAGGGTGACCCACGGGTGCGTGCAAGCTTCATAACTTTTTTCTATCCAAGGTAGCGACTACATTCTGAAAATATTTCCAATAAGATACACAAGTTCTGTTTTTTTTTTAAAGGCAACCTCCCATTTTCGTCACAATATTTACTCTTCGACACTAAATTGTCGATATAACATCCCCGGGTTTCTCAGACTTATCAGAAATAGTTTTTGATTTTTGTCAGTTTATGTTTCAAAATAGCGCCATACATAGACCTACAGAAGAATTCATAACTTCAGAACTAAACCACCTTTTTTTCAGTCGATTCCTTGGGCTTTAGCGCATCTATTGCCTTCTCGATTTCTTTTTTTTTTCGAAAAAACCATCAAAATTTCTTATTTTGCATCAAATCTCGCAAACTTTACATAGTACACCCCACAAGCCTTATATCGACAAAAAGCTCTTGAGAAATATGCAATGATGCAATAAAATATAGGGTGTTGGATTTGAAAAAGTCGAGCTATTGCCATTTGTTATTTATCATTTTCAAAAAATTGTGGTAGGCAATGGAATATCGACTCGCTTGTGTCTCAAAACAGGCGCTAAAGCCTGAGGAATCGTCTGGAAAAGAGTTTAAGTTATTTCGAATGGTTCTGAAATCATGAATTTTTCTGTGGGTCTATGTACGACGCTATTTCGAGACATACATTGACATAAGTCAAAAACTATTGCAGATAAGTCTAAGAAATTTACGTGTGTTATATCGAAAATTTTATACCAGTCATTTTCAACCAATCAGATGCTTCATTTCGACATTGTTACTATGACAGCTATCATATAATTCATACAAAAATAATATTGAAATAATATTGACAATATTCTTTATTTACTTACTTTATAAGTTGGAAATATCACAACAATTTATTAAGGTGTACATTCTATAATATCATTAATCAATTTTAAATTCTTCAAAAATTCCACTTCTACCTCCTCTTTCCTAAGTTGTGAATAGAACACAGAACCGGTGTTTTTTTTAACAATAAGCCTGTTTCATAAAATGAAAATAATACTGAGACACCAGTTTATTTCTTTGAGTATTAGATTTGTGTCCAAAAGAAGGCACGATATCACGCAGAATGTTGCCAATCTCTTTAAATAAGTTTTCTTGCTCAGGATTTAATCCAGATTCTTCCACTAGGTATGTTAGATATTCTACATTGTTATGGTACATTTTATTGTGGTGATTCTTTGCAAAAGGAACACAATTCATGCGATTGAAAGTTCATTTTATTATCACTTTTTCACTAACTTATGATTGTATACAATGTTATGAGGAACTTATAATGCCACAAATAAAATATTGATTGAGAGTAGTAGTGAATGTCAAATCCATGGCTAACTTTACAAAATATTTTTTTAACCGGCAACATACGCCAATAACATTCTATTTAGAATAAAGAATAAAATATCCCGATTTCCTGAATTATTTGAAAAACAAATTATTACCGCTAGTATTAATTTTTCTTAGAATTAAACCTAAAAGAATATGAAAAATACTTAAGTTTATATGTATGTATAGGTATAGTTATATATTTTTTGCTATATATCACCTTTATTTGTAGTCAATATTGACATTTCCCTGACACCTAGTAAGAAAATCATATGAAATCAAATTTTTATATAATAATGTACCTGATATTATAAATTTTATTTTACTAAGGCACGGAAAAAAAAATATCCCGCAATACGAACATCCACTTTCATTTTTAATCAATATTGACATTTCCCTAAAACCCAGTAAGAAAATTGTATGAAAACAATCAATTTTATACAAAAATGTATCTGATATTATATATTTTATTTTACTAGGGCACGGGGAAAATCAAAAAATATGTCCCGCAATACGAACTATCCACTTTCATTTTTAGTCAATATCAACATTTCCCTGAAACCTAGTAAGAAAATTGTATGAAAGCAATTAATTTTACATAATAGTTTATCTGATATTATATATTTTATTTTACTAGGAAACGGGGAAAATCAGAAAAAAATCTCCCCCAAAACTCCCATCACACACAGCCTTCTATTTATTTGTGAATAACGTCAAAATAAATATTTACTTGATGTTTTCTATTCAAATATTATTCCGGTATAAAATTGTATTACCGAATCCCCCACGTGCTTGAATTAATTGCGGGAAATTTGTCTCGTACATGAATTTTCAAAGAAATTATCCCTCGTCGCTTCGCAAAAAATTCATGTACTAAAAAAAATTCCGGTAAGAATTCATGCTCTAGGGAGATTATAAGTGACAATTCAGTGGCGATTCCAAAAATGTAACAAAAATGGGGAGTTGCCGTTTAAATAAAATTATTAATAAAAAACCTTTTTTAAAACAAGCTTTTATTCGAATGAACTAAAAAGTGAAAAATAATTGCTTTAGATGTGTGACGTAGGTTATCCGTGAGTTATAGATTCAATAGCTTGACGCGCAAAGTTTTCAGTTCGAATACAAACGCGACAAGAATTTGAATCTATAACTCACGGAACAACCTACGTCACACATCCAAAGCAATTATATTTAACTTTTTAGTGCATTTGAATAAAAGCTTGTCTTTAAAAAGGTTTTTTATTAACTATTTGATTTTATGCTTTTTAGTACTTAAGTAAGCCTTAACCTATGCCTTTTTGTTAAAGCATCGCTATTATGAGGCATTTTTTTTCTGTAAGTTCTGAGCTATCTAGTCCTTCAATAAGGAGACCATCTAAAGATTAACTCATCCGCCATCTTATAGTTGCCATCTTCAATTTATGATGTTTAACTGAAAATCAATAATTTTCGACTAAATTCATAATCTCCGACCCCAAAAACCCCAACATAAATCAAATCGGCCTTTTACAAAAAATTCAAAATTTCCGACCCCGACAACCCCCACATACCAATTTTTAATGGAATCGGATCATAAACACAGAGATCATCGGCCATCTTGATGCCGCAATTTTGATTTCAAGAATTATGAAAAAAAATTCATAATCTTTGACGCTGAAAACCCCCACATACCAATTTTGAATCGAATCGGACCATAAACCTAAATCTCGGCCGCCATCTTGGAGCGCCATTTTGTTTTTTTCTGTAACAAACATTCCTAGAGCCGCCATTTCAATTTCACAAATTTTGATAACAAATTCATAATCTCCGACTCTGAAAACCCCCACATACAAATTTTGAATAAATGAAATAAACGACATAGTTTTCGCATTGTTTAGTATGACGGAAAAAAAAAGAAAAATCCAGTACCAGGTGAGGAAGAAGTTGAAACAAATAATCCAGGTATACTAAATTACTTAATCACTTAAGGTTAACGTCAATTTTCCTTATGTCTGAGACAATCATTAAAAATGGCAAGGTATAATAGTGCCAGTCATATGGGGAAATTTAGATAACTAATAATGAAAATAGGCACGAAAAAAGTCATAGTGAAATAAGGGTTTTCGGTATATCCTACTCACCTGTAAATACCCTGCTAATTATTAATATATTTTGAACTATCTAAAAAGGTTGTATACGAGAAAAATAGCCTTTCCAGTACGCTCGAATGTAACCTCCAAAACCAAGTAGTATTTTTTCTAACTGAAGAAATACAAAGATCTGTATGAAAACATCGTCGGTTCAAAATGTATATTTGAGAAACACTTGAAGATGAAAAGTAAATTGAATGACAAAATATGTTTGGAATCGTTTTTATTGTGAAAAGGCCGGTAGAATTGACCTTTGAAGCGATAAGTGATTGAAGATTCGTGTTCAACAGATAAAAATACGTAAGTGCCTCAAATGTTATTGAAAACAGAGATGGGGGTCATCCAAAAGCAATTTTATCTATTTTTCATGCAAAATATCTATTCATATTCACTATTATATTTCTATATCCGTAATCAAAACTACTATAATCTTACCTATTTACGAGGACATCAAATCACTCTCCACAAAATCAAAAGAGTCACAAGTCACTATATACATTTTCATAAAAATAGAATTTCGAAAACACAATCCTTTGTCAAAAATGTTTGATGTAACCGCGCGAAATCAGAATAATGCTTTGTTCAACTTCGTTCGACTACTCTGCGTGACTGTTTCCCAAAATCTGTTATTAGCGATTGCAGTTTTTTGTGGTGCAATGACTAAGCAATGGTGTAAGAAGAGTTTTAACGATAGGCATCTATGATATTAATCATTGATCCACAAAACCAATAAAATGAGTTGTGTAAACTCTCTCAAAGAAACTGAAGGACAATATTTAAATTTACGTCCGTTTTTGCCACATTTTTATTAACTCTCTCTCTTGTCTGTCTGGTTGTTTGTTTGCAAAGATAATAATAATAATAAGGAAACAATCGATTTTAAACCAAGTTTCCGATGAGCTAGATACTTGAAACTCTGAGCATATTTCAGAACTGAATGGCAATGCACTATTAACTCGCTTTCTTGTCTGTCTGTTTGTTTGTTTGTTTGTTTCTCTGTAATAATAATATAAGGACAATGATTAAACAAGTCCGATGAGCTAGAAATTCGAATATAGCTCAGAACTGAATCACAATGCAATATTAACTTGCTTTCTTGTATATCTGTTCGTTTGTCTCTATAAATAATAATAGTAGGGAGCAATCGATTTTAAACTATATTCCCGATGAGCTACACACAAAAAAATATCGAATTGAGAAAACTAATTTCTTTGAAAATTCAGGTAAATCTTTCCTTTGAAATGAGTATATTTTTTTACTCGAAAATTTTGTTATCTTCAATGGAAGAGAATCATTTTATTGAAATATATGCTCAAACCAAGCATGTCGTTATAAAAATACTTGATATAAATGTTTTTATTTTTATTGAAATCATGTAATATTTTATAATAATAATAATAATGTTTATTTAACAAGAAAAAAGTACAATAATGTTTATAATGGAGGTGATAATGTAAATAAACAGGGGTTATCACAGAAGCTTCAGTTTTAGTGAACTGTCGCTTGTACGTGATTTCATATTAAGTAGACATGGACATAAAAAATGATTTAATACTTTTGTTACTTGATACAATGATATGAATATGCATTGCTCCGAATGAAAAAACCCCATTTATTCATGATGGTATTTGAATTTTTTTCGAAATTTTTTTTTTAATACTTTCTTTTCTTGATCCTACAACTTGAATATGCATTTCTTCAAATAATAAAATGTTATTTCTTCAAGTTGATATTTCGATTTCTTCGAATTAAAAAAAAAAACGTAATATTTTGATTCAATACTTTTTTTTCCTCGATATAAGAATATAAATATGCATAGCTTTAAATAAAAATAATGGTGTTTTCAAGTTGAATTGAAAAGACTAATATTTCGAATACTTTCCTTGATACAAGAAGTTAAATATGTATTTCTTTAATTGAACAAGAAATGTAATTTTTTCAAGTTGATTATCGAAAAAAAATCTAGTTTCTCAAAATTGACTATCCAGCTTGTATTTTATTTATAAAGCCTCAAAAGTTGAGGCTGCCTGAAAATCATTGAGGATTGTTCTGCTACTCAGTTTTTGGAGACAGGGATTGTTTTATTTTAATGGACATGACTGAGTATAACCGAGAAAAAATCCCTCAAGACGTGAAAGAACATATATTAGAAATACAATCTTCAGCAGTAGCTTCTGACCTGCTCATAGAAATGATCCTCTAATGCTGTCATTCTGCCTTATTTAACAAATATTCCGAATTCCTGTCTGTTAGCTGGTATTTTTTCGGATAAAATAAATGATATTATTATTATTATTATATTGTTCGAAGTTCTGAACATATTTCTTTTCACTCTACTCAATAGAATGTGTTTAATTTCTACTGTGATTGGAATTGGAATTTTAAATCCATTGCATCGTCGATCCAATTTTACTGATTACATCGATGGTGTTTTTATTTATATTGATTCTCATGGTATCTAACTTAATTTCATTACATATTACTCATTTTAAACACCACTGCACTACCAAAATTTCATTCATAATGCATTCAATACTTTGTTACTTATTAACGTTGTATCGTGATCTATACCACCTTCTCCTAGTATGAATGAGATTTTCCTCAAATGTAATGTAGAGTAATGTAATGTAGAGTTGTACTTTTAACCTGTTGTATTTTCTGCGAAAAAAGTACAACAGCACTTATCGCAAACCTATTTATTCACGTCTATATATTTTTTTGAAACCTTTTATTTTTTATAAAGTTAAATTATTATAATTCAAGAATAAAAAGGAAGTCAATTTTGCCAAGAAAGTTTATTTATAGGAAGAGAAAGACTTTGGGAATATTTAACAATGACAATGCACATTCAGATTTATAGTAATTTTTCTACTGGACCATTGGCGTGCAATTTTCATTGTTTGGATACATATTTCCAATGTCTTTTCTTTGACCTTGAACGAATCATTTACGTAATGTATTCAAAGGTTTCCACGAAACTTCAGGAAAGTTCGCGTGCCGATCGTCGAAAATACTGAAATGACGTTCGTTTCAGCTGATATAATCGCAAAACATAACAATCCTGCCGATTAGATCGAATTTTCACATAGGTCGTGGAGTTTACGGGCTTTTCCTTTTGAATATCGCTTGCTAACTGACCTCTTGACATTCGATGAAGTTCAACGGAATTCCAAACAGGACGTAACGTTATGTATATATCCATCAGGGCCATTTTACTGCAATTGTGTTTTTAACAACTACATACTTTCAATTAACTTGTACTTTCTCTTATACTTTATTATCGAAATATGTTTTGGGTGTTATAATATAACCTATAGCGATGTAAGGTAATTGAAATCAATCAAAAAATCTACAAATGTAGGAGGATGAAAAAATTAGTTTTCTCAGATAATCATTCATTCTTGATAACTTGAATACAAAGTGGGATTCCAGATAATTGCTACAATGAGAGATTAACAAAATAACAATTAGGCAGGTAGAATACATTTCTAGTTGGATATGAAAGTAGTATGAAATGATTTTTTCGGAATTATGAACAGGAAGTTCATAAAATCGGTTGTGGAATCATCTGCGACTGAAAGATAAACTTTACTCACTATCTTTCATTGTTTAGGATAACCTCTTGGAGGCTTTTCATAATAATATCGCTTTTTGCAATGATCCAGTAGAATAATTGATAACTTTCCCAATTGACGTTTTGAAAATATATTCACATTTGTAATACCAAATCATTATTCTCCCGTGGCGTAGTTACGTTGGTATGTGGTCATATGTTCCTTCATATTTTCTTGGGACAAGTAAAAAAATTGTAAAATTGTTTTTAACCGCTTTCTTAGTTGTTTGACCAACCCTCAGAAGTTAATGAAAACTTGTTCGAGTTAAGATCACGGGGACCTTACCTTTTATAGTGGGATCCGAAACCACTCTTGGGACCTTGAAAAAATTTTTCACCAGCTGCGGGAATCGAACCCGCGCCAGGTGGAAACAGTTGACACAAGATCGACGCTGGTGCCACTGAGCCACAGGCCCCGTAGTTCAATTCAATTCAATTCAAAAATGTTTATTCAGTTTTCGGTAAGTACAATTCATGTTCTTAATCTATATTACTAACTAATATTTACATAATTACATTATATACAATAAAACGGCTGGAGGTTGTTCGCGCAGCCCCCAGTCCGGAGAGAGCCGGATCGTTCCCCCGGGGGCCACGTTAACCGCAGCGTCCCAGACGAACGTTCCGACTCAAAGACGAACCGTTGCCTACGTGTACGAGGATATTAGGTCCGTCCCAGCAGATCTTAGCACTGTTCTCTCGAGCATGTAGTAAGAACATGTATTTTTCGGAGCTATTTTTCGGACACCTGTCATTTGACTTATTCCAAAATTTGGGGTAGTTTTCGATTGTTTGTGAATGATATTTTATTTGAATTTGTGTTTGTGAGTTATGGGTAGATTTCCAGGAAAAGGCCCCGTAGTGTGAATGGACAAATGAGCGTTTCACATCAGTTTGGCTCATCGATACTCAACCTAAAAGTCATAACATTCCATGTACCTAAAAGGGGAGGTTTCTGAGATAATTGAGAAAAACTGAAGATATGTCCTTAGTAAAGACATAATTTCCTATGTTGATCGCATAATGCTGATTTCTTACAACATATCGGAATATGTGACAACCTCCTGAACATTTTTTAATGTTGGGAGAATCGGAAACCTAGTACGGGTGAGTCAGAATGAGACCGATTACTTCATTTTTTCATTCATCATATTATTTGATCGAATCTATGTCGTGGATTCACTGATATGTTGCCATACTTTCTTGCATATGATTGTTTCGACAGATTAACTGACAAACAAATCCAAGTTTACGTGGGTTTGCGATGATGTGATATTTCAACCTTTAAAGATGTGAATGTTGATGATGTATTTCAGTTCCTTGATTATGTAGATATACAGTTTCGGGGCAACAAATTCATAGGACTTCTGTCCGAGCGCATTTTTCAATAAAGGTACTATATAGTTGCCTTTTTGTCTTGCCTCGTACTTGTGAAAATTAATCTGCGTTTTTGTTTTATTTTGATGATAGTGACGAATAATATTATGAGCGAAGAGTTGTCTGACGTCTAGAATACCTGATTTTTCGAAAAGGTGTTCTGAGTCCGTGTTCTTGAATAGATAATTTCCAGAAATCTTTTTTGCAGCACTTTAAGTGAGTAAATGTGTACCCCAGGCAGATATTCCGTATCGGGTATGACTTTCTACTAGCAAGTAAAATAACATTTTCAATTGTTTAATGGACAAGATCTTCTTTAGTAACCCAAATCTGAATAATGTACAATTCATTTTTTCCATAACGAAATTTATGTGTAAATATCACTTCAAGTGACGATAAATCATAACGCCTAGGTATTCTACTTCGTATTCAGCTGTGATTGAATAAACTGGGTTTGGTGATATGAAGTCTAAGCTTTGAAATGTTGGTGTTGTTTCATTGATGCAAAATGGGAGATACGTGGTTTACAGTTACATTTTAGTGTAAAAAGCTATTCTTTACATCAGTTTTCAGTTTCCAAAGGTGGCATTACATAACCTCTCTTTTTGGACCTTCGGGCACCTATATCTCCTGAAATTATCTTTTCATTGCTATACTGTTTTTCATCGTCCTCTGAAGCGCCTGTGGAAATTTCGTGATCTTATTTTCTCTACCTTTACCCATTCCAAATTTCCTGCATTGAAGAAAAGCGTATTCAAAAGTATGATTTTTTCGAAATCCAGTTTAATAATGAAACCCTCAGTATAACAAACATTCGCAAACTCAAACAAATGTATCATCATGCACGATGGTTATATGCTTATATTAGAATTTGAAATAATATAAAAATTGGGTTTGTATGGAGATTATCTCAAAAGTCGTTCAAATTTCATTAATTTTTCACTCTTCCCCTGATTTTAGAGATACACTGCTTGTGTGAAGTACTGAATAAATCCATTTTCAGCCAAACTATCCATTTCTGAGGAATTTCGTGAAACAGCTTGATTTTTAATCTTAATTTTCCACATTTATAAGTGAAAATTCAACTTAGAATCTCCATAAAAAGCTGATTTCAAAAAAATATCTGACATAGGGTTTGTATACAGTGCGTCCACTGAATTCAGTGCTCTGGTAAAGTAGTGGATAAATTCGTAAAAAAATTAGGGAATACTTTTTGGAAAGAACGCTCGAAGCCATCGAATTTTATTTTCATTTGGGCATTCTTTCAAATTTAATCAATACATACAGAATGATTCGAGTAGGAGAAATGACGTCATCGGTATTTTTTTTTGGCAACTCCATTTTTCATTACCGAATGTGAAAAGGTAATAATGAGTATGGGTGAAAAAAATAAAAAATAACAACTATTTTGAAATATGAAAAAAATAAATTTAATGGCAATGATAGCTTCAAACAGCGATCAAATAATTAAATGTTCAAATTGTGCACCTTTGGCTATCTGACAGTAGCCAAGACAATTGATTCTTTTTGAACATTGTCAATAACGTCAGGAGGTATACATTGTATCTCGTGACGAATTCTTGCTTTTAAATCTCTGAATTCTAAACTCTCTAAGTATCCCCAGAAGGAGTAATCAAGTGGGGTCAAATCTGGAGATCTAGCTGGCCACTCAATCGGTCCTCTTCTCCCTATGCAACGATCGAAAACACCACATCTAAATAGTCGCGGACAGCTGCTGCATAATGGGAAGATGCACCATCTTGTTGGAAGAATAAATCAGTTTTCGGAAGATCAGGTTCCTCTAGATCTGGGTACAAAGCTATTAGTGCAGGAATAAGGTTGAATCGAAGAAAATCCAAATGTATTGCACCAGTCAGGCTCACTTCAAAGAAATAGGTACCCAGAATTCTTTCCTCGACTATGCGACACCATACATTCACTTTCTGTGGATTTTGAGTGTGGAACTCCATCATCCATCGGGGATTTTCAGTAGCCCAATAACGGCAATTTTGCCTTTTGACGTGGCCGTTCAAAACAAACGTAGCCTCATCAGAAAAAAATATATAAAAAAAAAAGTATTATCATTATTGCATAGCTGTTGCAGTTGTTCGCAGAATTGATTTCGCAGATCTAAGTCGTCTTCATTCAGCTCATGGATGAGGCGTACCTTATAAGGATGGAGCTTTGCTTTCCTCAGAATTTCGTGTACTGCCATATTGAAATCAGAAGTCAATTGGTTGAGTGTTGTGTGATGATTCTCATGCACTGCCAACTCAACATTAAGCTGATCGTCTTCTGGTGGTGAGGGTCGACCAGATTTAGGAAGATCATGGACAAATTCACGGTATTTTGACTCAACTTTGCTTACCATCGGTTAATAGGTTGCCGATCAGGATGAGTTGCATTGAACAAATCAACTACTTCTCTTAGGGTGTGCATTCTGTCTCCAAATCGTATCACGCAAATAATTTCAATTCTTTCTCGTTCATTCAATTCAATCATCTTCCATGAAATGACAAAGTTACTACTTAATAATGTATCGAAAAACAATAAGATGTGTTATTCTTCAAAGAAATAACTTCACAGAAACTATTCAGCGGTAAAAACAAAATTCTGGTCGCTATGGCTACTGTCAAGTAATGGAAATAGTCAGATAGCAAACGGTGCACAATTTGGACATTTAATTTGATCGTTGTTGGCAGGTATCATTGCCATTAAATTTAGTATTTTCATATTTCAAAATAGTTTTTCTTATTTTATTTTCATTTCACCCATACTCATAATAAACTTTTCACATTCCGTAATGAAAAATGGAGTTGTCATTAAAAAAATACCGAAGACGTCATTTCTCCTACACCAATCATTCTGTATGAAAATAAAGTTCGACGGCTTCGAGCGTTCTTTCCAAAAATTATTCCTTCAATTTTTTACGAATTTATCCACTACTTTACGAGAGCACTGAATTTAATGGACGCACTGTATACAAACCCTATGTGTGATATATTTTTGAAATCAGCTTTCCATGGAGATTCTAAAAATTGAATAATATATAGGGCCTTCCATTTGGAAAAATTGTCGTGGACGTCATTAGTCAAACGTTGATCACGCTGTATATTTAATTTTTCCTTATCAATGAGGCAAATTGAGATCTAAAATCGACCTGTTTCAGGAAAATCCTCAAAAATGGATAGTTTGGATAAAAATGATTTATTCTGTACTTTACGAAAGCTCTGTGTATTATCACTCAAAGCTGACTCGCCATGTATGATTCGATCAAAGGCAAGATTTCTAGCGTCAAAATCTACAAACGTCAAAATTTTCGTGTAATAACATGAAATGTTGCTGTCACATTCCCTTAAAACATTCATTAGGTTCTTAAATATGTACGGAAACGAAACAAATCAACTCTTTTCTGATTGATTACATATATCTCAAATTTTCAGCCCATCACCAAGAAAAATACCGGCAGTAACCGTTCACCACCATCTATGAAGACAGTTTCATCTCCAAGGACCGTAGTACAAAGCACTCCTCCGAAAACAAGAAGCAGTACATTGGCAATGGGAGATAGGGTGAGTTTGCGCTCTTCCATAATATTTCATTATCTGAATCAGAAAATGAGCAGACATTTCGACAAGTATCAATGTCGAAAGTAGGTGAGAATATTCACTTCTGTAGTCTGTTTGAGCAAATTTCAGAACTCCATTCTCTCGATTTTTATTTGAAATTATGAAATGAAATTAATCTGGTAGAATTGTTAGATGTCTCCGCCTCTGATTCCAATGAATTCAGGATTACTTACATATTCTGGCCTTCTACACAAATCTGTCATTTAAACTTTGCGCTTTCAGATGATTTGGGGTTATTGCCCTCCAAGGTCAATAAGAGTCAATTTCACACAATATTATGGTTCTAATCAAATTGTTTCATCATTTGTATCACTGTTACTCCTGAATATCAACCCAATACGTTTTAAACTATCTAAAAATGTTTTCGCCAAAATGTATCTGCTTTCAAATCCTTTTATCCATAACCCCCTTCGTTCGGAAAAAATATGACTTGATGTGGGAGGTTGGAAAAAATTTAAGAAGTATATTTGGAGATAAAAATTATGGTAATAAGACTTGATGTGGGAGGTTGGAATCGATTGTATTGATTACGGTTATTTCTTTCAGTACTAACTCTTTCTGGCAGTTCAAAATATTTGAAGAGAGTATATTTGGAGATAAAAATTATGGTAATTATTAATAAGGTCTTCATTATAATTTTTATTGAAAAAAAAAAGTTAGAAAAAAGACCCAAAGCAAGGTACTGTGATACAATTTGTCAAATAGACCAATCGATAGATAGTTTTTCGTGACAAAAATACTACTAGGAAAGTAGTTATATTCTCTTATGTTTCCTACTCCCAACTTTCATTGCTTAATGTGTTAGAAACATTTAAAAGCATTTGTTTTTTATTTGTAACTTGAAAACTAATATGCAATCTCGATTCTCTCGATGGAAGAATTGTAGAGAATCAAAATTTAAAGAAAATGTGCTCATGCCCGACTCGATCGGATTATTAGCAACGGGGAAAAACCGGAAAAAATCTGCGTTTTTTTTAAATTCATAACACCGCCATTTTTTAGATATGAAGCAGGCTCTTCACAACATAGTAGTGATTGATATGTGTTTTCTGGGTGAAAAACTTAGAAATTGTTGGATTATTAGTTTTGGCATAATTATAATTTTAATTTTTTTAATGCACTTTATTGCAGAGACTTAAAGATTTTGAGAGTTGAAGGGAAAACCAGCAGCAAAGTGAAATTTTCACAGATGCTTCAGAATGCGCTAATCTCCGTTGAGCAATCAAAACTTTTCCGCGGAAGGAGTCGGAAATATTTTAATTTGTAAAAAAAAATTCCAACTCCATGGCATGTAGGAATCAATGAACAGTTGTGATTAAAAAGGATCATTCCACAATTATTCACGAAACAAGCACTCTAAACTGATACTACAAGATATGTTTTAAATTTCCCGCAGAAAGTTTGGATAAAAACGTAGCTTTCCTATTCGAAAGTGTTTTCATTTGAGTAAACAGGCAATAAGATTTGAGATGATTGTAAATAATGTCAATTGTCTTTCATGAGTAATGTTAAAAATTCAATGTTCCAAATGTAAAAAATGTCCGATAGACATGAAGAGTTAACATTAATTCAACTAAATTGATTGTTGTGATAATCAAAATTATGAGAATTAAAGGTTTCATTCAGTGTATTGCTGAAAAAACCCAAGAATCCAGCCGTCTCGAATAAGTAGAAGTTGAAAATTGACTTTTTTCAACCTTTCTGGGGCCACAATTCCGAAAATAACCATTCACGCGGAAATATTTTCGATAAATATCCGGTAAAAGCACTCCTCTCCGAAAATAATTGAAATACTCTCCTTACTTGAGGATATTGTTTCCTCAGAAGTTCCGCAACATAGTGACACTGGCAATTCAGAAAAATGACAAATCAATGGACTTATGACATCAAAACAAGCGGCAATAACGCTGTGTTTGAATGTCTCACTGAATTTGAGGGTTTTAGAACAGCGTTTCTTCGAATAATACACAATGTCTTCTAGGAAAAACTATGTATATACAGTGCTCGTCTGAAGTCCGCCCCCCCCCCTACATTTTTGAACCACCTGGTATATCGCAACGAAATTTGGAGAGCTTAAATAGGAGATTAAAACCTACATTTTCATGAAATAATCACAGCTAAAAGTTGTAACACCCCGTAATTATTCCATTATCGAAATTCACTCATAATTCTCAACAGTTTTCTCTAATACACTTTACTCCTAAATTCAATTGTTTTCGAAATATTAACGTTTGAAAAGTGACATTTTGGTCATTTCAAACCCAACCAAAAACACTAATGTTGCTTTCAATCAAGTTTGCATTGGAAAAAGTCGTTGTCGCGGTAACTCTGGTTTACTGTCAAACTAAACTGCTAACTGTCAAATAGTCCATTGAGCGCCTGAATCCTTTTACGAAAAGTGTGATCATGTCTCGTAGTTCAGACGATCAATTTGAAGCAGTTTTGATATTTGGAGAAGCTGGAAGAAATTATCATCTAGGAGTCCGTATGTTTGATGATAGATTTCCCGAGAATTCTATCTCGAGGTCATATTTGCGCAAACTTTTAAATAAGCTCCTAGCAACTGGTACGCTGAAAGTTGCTCCAAGATCAGGAAGACCGCCTCTTTCAGAAGAAAAAAAAGGTAGAAATTGTTGTTGAAATGGTGATCAATCCGACTCAGTCGACGTCTGCAGTTGATGAATCCTGTGCAGTAAGTTCAAAAAGTGTCCAAAGAGTCCTAAAAAAAGAAAAGTTTTATCCCTATAAAATGAAAATCTTGCATGCTCTTACGGAGGATGATCCAGACCGGAGGGTTGAATTTTGTGAGTGGTTAACAAAAACAATTGAAGGAGAACGGGGCTTCCTAAAACGTGTATGTTTCGCAGACGAATGCACGTTTTTTCTCAATGAAAAAGTCAACAAACAGAATGTACGATACTGGGGCGCAGGGCCGGATTGAAAGGTGTGGAGGCCCTGGGGCAACAAAGGAGTGGAGGCCCCTAATTATTTTTCAAACAAGTTTTTTTATTTTTTTTTATTGCAGAACAAATTAAATTATTCCGACACGAGCATATGAAGGTATAATTAAATACAAGAAATAAATTAAATTACAGCGTAAGCAAATGGATTCTTGCGAGCTTTTTTCGACGAAAAATCATTGACGATTTCGGTCAAATCCAGCATCCGGAGAAAATCATTCCCAATGCTAAGAAGCGATAACTCTGATAGGCGGCTTTGTCTCATCGTAATTCTCCTATTTTTTTCATTTTGGAAAATGAGCGCTTTCCAGTGCAATTTGACATCATCACATTCTCAGTTGTAATATCCCAAGAGAGTGAAAATAATTCGACAGATTTTCGAAAACTTGTTGCCAGGCAATAGATAAGAGAGACCAACTGGCTCGAGTGACTATTGCCAACAAGTTTGAGAAAGAAATCTAGATCATTATTTTATACTATATCGAACTCTCGTGTGGTATTCTTTAGATTATTTTTTGATGTTACAATCATAAACACATTTCCTTGCAAAATTATATAATGTACTAAACCGGTTTTGATTCATTTCACTTCTCATGCGAATTCATGACAGACGTCAAATTAAAAATATAGGTTGTCAGACAATAAAAACAGAATACCTCAATTTATTCCCGCGACAATTTTCTAGGTGGAATATTCCCACTATTGATTGGCCAAAACGTATATGAATTATTTGAATTGAACGTTTCCATTGGTTTCTAGCAATGTCAAAAAATAATCACTGTAATTTCAATGTTTGAGAATGTAGCTATGAATTTTTGGTTTTCAAGAATTTGATAGTAGAACATCTCAGATTGGTCTTTTTGATAGTCCTTTTTCAGAAGGATTTACATTTGTTGCGGAATGTCATCCTTCTCTTAGACTCACACTTTCAGATTTCGGGGATTTCTCTGCTACAAGCGCGCCACTCAGCGGACACTTGTCAACACCAATAAATAGGAAAAACAGGTATAGACGGGCAAAGTGTTTGTAGAATCGGCAGAAAAATAGTCAACAGAATTTGAGCTTTTGTTCTATTATGGAATGCGCACAAGGCTCTTATAAATAATTTGATGCAATCATATTCATAAATTGAAATATAATTTTCTTTTGCTTATTATTATTGAATTTCATTGTGTGTCTGATCGCTTGTGTCATTCGAAGAATACATCGACAGAAAATACTTCATTTAAAAAATATATATATATTTTTTAATTTAATTGTTCTTGTTTTTACAGCTAATTTCGATACGATATAATATTTTGTATAATAGTATCATGTTTTACTTGGTGATTGTTTCTCGCATATACACATGATTCATCAGATCGAAGATTAATATCAACCATGGATTTTGACAAGGATACTAAACACGTTTTTGAATGTTTAAAACGAAAAATGAGACGAAAAAGTGGGAGAACTGCTCTTTCGTTGTCAGATTTTTTATATATAATTTTGGATATCCTTCGGTATTTGTTAGGAAATTTTACCTAAAAATGTATATTGTGGAGGCCCCTATCTTGTGGAGGCCCCGGAGCTGCAGCCCCGTTTGCCCCCCTCTTAATCCGGCTCTGCTGGGGCTATACTAATCCGCAGATTTTTAGGGAGAGACATACTCAGTTTCCTAAAAAGGTGAATGTTTGGGAGGGGATTTTGGGAAATAGCGCTGTTGGACCGATTTTCATCAGAGGCAATATTACAGGAGTTCTTTACAGAAATCTTTTAGAAACTGAAATTCAACCTCGAAAGAGACAAATTGTATCAAACAATCAGGAAGAGTTCGAAAATCGTGAAATCATATTTTAGCAGGATGGGACACCTTTCATTTCGATCGCATGGCTAGAAAGTTCCTCGATACAAACTTTCCTGGGCGATGGATAGGTCGCAGGGAAAGTACAGAATGGCCACCAAGATCTTCGGATCTTACACCTCTAGATTTTTTCCTTTGGAATAATAGATTCATGTGAAGAAATAGATGAACAGACTTTCATCAACGTGAGAGAAGCTATTTATAATAGGGCACTTTATTGTCGAAATTTAGGAGGGGGCCACATTGAACACTTGATGAAATAATTGTTGGGGTTGAAAAAAAGTGTTATTCAGAAATAAATTATGATTTTTTCAGCTAACTAATTCGTTTTGATTGTGAATTTACGGAACACATTCGTAGGCTTCGAGATTTTCCGGTAAGCGGTACTGTTTGTCCTTAATAAACTCTCTTTACGCCTCTTATTAGTCGAATTCATTGAGAGATTCAACTACAAATTAATAACAACATTTAGTTAGCAAAATGTTTCACCGGAAGTGACCAAATTTAATACTTTATTGTAAACCGGAATGTCACTTTTCAAACGTTAATCTTCGAAAACAATTAAATTTAGGAGTGAAGCGTATTAGAGAAAACTGTTGAGAATTATGAGCAGATTTCGAAAATGGAATAATATACGGGGTGTTCTATTTAAAATTGTTATTGAAGATGGCGCTCAGCTGCCATTTTAAAACTTTTAGCTGTGATTTTTTCATGAAAAAGTGGGGTTTTATCTCCTTTTTGGGCTCTCCAAATTTCGTTGCGATATATCAGGTGGTTCAAAACTTAGTAGGGTGCGGGCGGACTTTAGACGAGCACTGTATAATATTTTATCACTATATTTCAACTTCAAGCACATATGAAGCAAATTCGTGAGTTTGTGATGTTGCCTATCGTCTTCGTATCTCTTATGGTTTAGAATATAGCAATGTTAAGACATGATAAAAGAAAAGGTTTATTGATATGGTTGATTCTTCCTGAAGAGTATTAAATAAATTCGCTGGTGAACAGGAAGGAGATCCATTACGATCGGTAGCAACTCAACATGCCATATCTCAACTCATAGTCATCAATTAAAGCTCAAAGAGAAAACATGAAAACGTCAAAAAATTCTTCAAATTATAGGACTACTGTCTTCTCTTCCATGAGTAATCCATTCACATCTGAATTGGATACCATTCTTGTGGAAATGTGAGCCACCCAATAATCATCTGAGCATTTCCATATACAAATCAAGGGACTTCTTTGAGGGCCACCATTTCCCGAATAATATTTCCATTACCAATATTACTATCAGTTTTCCTCTAGAGATCAACAAATTTATTCTGATGTGATTACTATCGTTTTGGACGTCCATCGTCTTAATGTATTCGAAAGGTTTTCACGACGTTTCGAATGCTTGTATCTGCAATCGTCTTCGGGTGAATATTGACAAGTTTAGGTGCTACTTACCAATTTATATGACTGTCGGCGCAATGATGCGTGCAATTCCGCCATGTGCAGCGGTGCGTGTAATTTCGCGCGGTGTGGTGGTGCGTGAAGTTTCGCGCCTCTGCAGCCCGCCAGAAAGACCAATCGGGGGTTTCCATACGTTCTTGATCTCAACGCTTGGTTGACTAAAGGCGTTATTGGCTTCGATGTAGGTGGCCTCTTCGAACTTTCGTTTGAACCAATGCTCCTCTCTATGTAGAGCACTTGCGTCGTCCCATAGAACTCGATGGTGCTCAGTCCAGGCGTGGTCAGCGATTCCCGATTTTGATGTTTCTCCACGTTGAGTCCATTTCTTGTGCTCATCCAATCTTACCGATAACGGTCTCTTTGTCACTCCAATGTAGGAATCTCCGCATTCACATGGAACTTCATAAATGCAGTTCTTACTGATTTCATTTTTGTTGTCAGGTTTGGTCTTGGTCAAGAAACTCCGTAAAGTACTGCCGGATTGGAAGCAGCTCTTGATGTTGAACTTGTTTCCGATCCTTCTGATCTTCTCGGATACACTTCTGATGTATGGAAGGCAGATCACTGTGCTTTGTTATTGCTCTTCAGATGTTTTCGTTCTCCGGAGTTGTTTCAATACTTCTTCTAGGAGTTTCTTGGGATATCCATTCCGGTGGAGGTCGTCTCCGATGTGCTTTAATTCGGCATCTAGTGACTCCACGTCGTTGCATATGTGCGTCGCTCTCTCTACCAATGTTCTCACGATCCCTCTCTTTGTCGAGCTCGGATGGTTGGAGCTGTAACTGAGGTACTGCCCCGTATGTGTCTTCTTTCTGTAGACGGAGGCGCGGATTCCATTGCCTTTTCTCTCAACGTTCACATCGAGGAAGAGTAAGGCACTGTTGGTTTCCATTTCCATCGTGAATTTGATCGAATCCCTGGTTCTGTTAATTCTTGAGAAGAAGTCCTGGAGATGTTTGTCTCCGTGATTCTATATAATGAAGGTGTCATCCACGTACCTCAACCACAGCTTTGGTTTGTATTCTGCCTCCCGTATGGCCAATTCCTCGAACCACTCCATGTACATGTTGGCGATGATTGGATAAAGGGAAGATCCCATCGGGAGTCCGTCGACTTGAGAGAAAAATCGGTCCTTTTCCTGGAAATATGAGTTCTGTAGGCAGCACTGCAGTAATTCCAATATTGCGTGGGTAGGAAGGTCAGTCCCCACGTGCAGCTGGTCATCCTCTTCGAGTTTCCTTTTGATGATACTGAGAGATTCCCCTATAGGGACATCGGTGTAAAGGCTCTCCACGTCGAAGCTGATGAACCGATCTTCTGGTCCAAGTTCAACATCTGTGATGGTGGAATTCTTGACGTATGAACTGCTATTTCCTTGTAAGGGTTGTAGTATCGGTAGGAGGTATTTCGATAACTTGTAGGTTGGTGAGTTCCGTGAGCTGGTGATCGGTCTCAGTGGCATGTCTGGTTTGTGTATGTTCGGAAGCCCGTAGAGATGCGGTGGTTTGCTGTAGTGTGGCGTTAGATGTGATCGTTCGTTGTCTGGAATGAAGTGTTTGAATTTCCTCAGAGTGTTGTAGATCTTCCTTTCTATAGTGGGTGTCGGATCCTTCTTAACACTAGTTACCCTAGTTACCACATCGTCTATAACCTTCAAACAAACGTTAATCTGATGTATTTTTAATGCATGATAATCAAAACTTCGATATCTAGTTCGTGTCATTAAAATAAAAAATCTCTCCACAGGGAAAAACTTCGGCCAGAGCTCCCAGCACGGCTCGACCCTCCGCCAAACAGAGCGCTCGTTCGACTGGTGTCGTGCGCGATGATTTGGCCGAATGCACGTATTGCAGTCGCAGATTTACGTCGGACCGCATCCAGAAACACGAGGAGGTCTGCTCGAAGACGGGGAAGAAGAAGAGGAAAGCGTACGACGCCACCAAGCACCGGGTGCTCGGCACCGAGTTGGAGACGTACGTGCTGAAGCCTGGAGGCGGCAAGGCAAAATCCACGAAGGTTAGTATTTCCAGGGTAGTTCCCACAGTTCAGTAGACTGGTTCACAAGTGCCATTTTGGAGGTCCTGGAGGTCCCCACCAAAAATTATGATTTAGGGCGCATTCGATTCGAAATGGCATCTGAAAAAATATTAAGCTGGAAAATTGGGGCCGGCAGAAATTACCTCTATTTTTTACTTAATTATGCCTTTGTTAATTAAAAAATTTTACTTGTTGAAAATTATTATATAAACCCTGATAATTGATGAACTAAAAACCTAGAATTTTTTTTACTCCTTGGAGCTGTTTCTCTAAGGCTTCAAAAAAGATCCCTGTTGGAAAAATCGAAAAATTTTGATGTTTTACTTTTTTATTAACAATCTAAAGTATAAAAAAATTCAAAAACGTATATTAACTAATTAGGGATTTTTTTTTCTACCAATTTGTTTTCTTATTGCTAAAAGCAATATAAAAATAAATTTTTGAAATTTTCAACCCTTCATATTTAAAAAATTGTTATAAACAAATGCATTGATTATTAGATTTAAACAAAATTTTCACTGGGAATCTAGTCATTGATAACAATAATGAATTGAAAAAATAATTTCCTAAATAAATTTCCTCATTGCAAAAAACGAACTTGCCAATTAACATTTTTTTTTGTTGTTGAATATGAATATTGAAAACCCATTTTTTTATTTATCACGTTCTCTCAAATTATGAAAAAAAAATGTTTCTTTAACTTTTCATTTGTTTATTAAACAAATAATTTTTTATAAACAAAAATCCGGATAAAAAAGTTGTTGTAATTGGGACCGACATCGACCTTGCAGCGTCACTAATTGCGTTGACACCTGAAGACTTGAATATCATTATGTGGAAACCGCGTGCTTCAACAATACAACCAGATAAAATCTACCAAACCAAACAGAATCAACATTTAGAAAATATTATTTCATTCGTTCATGCTTTTACTGGCCGTGATACAGTCGAATCATTTTTGGAAAAGGCAAGAAAAAATTATTTGATATAATTCTTAAAAACGATCAATTATGCAATACGTGGAAGTATTTTATAATTCCAACGCATCAGCTGAAGATATCAAAATAGCCGGAGAAAAAATAATGTTATCATTGTATGGAGAGCTAAATACCGATGTGACTACAAGCCAATGTCGTGTTTCCCGATTTATGAACATCATTAGTAAGTCGAAGAGCGCAATCAACCTAGCGACTCTACCACCAACGTCAGCACCTTCACTCCTTCAGGACCTATTACCAATAGTCTAAGAGCACCGTTTTCAAGAGAGAATTTCAGGTAGGCCAGTTTTTAGATATGCTATCTCTCTCACTCTCCCGGACGTCATACGGGCTACCTGGCTGGCGGTAGTGGTTGCGTTCATCAATGCGCATCGTATCTGTACAGGCAAAATATCAATTTTTCAAATAATTTTAAGAAGGTTCCTTTTTTTATTATTTCAATTGAACTTTTTGACACATGAATCTTTTATTGCCAGATATTTTTATTGTTGTTTAAACTGTGCCAGACGCTTATTTTGAATTAAAAAAAAAACATATTTTAGTATGACTGAAATTTTTATATGATGTTATTTAAGTATCTAAAAAGCCAAAATTAATTTGCCACACAATAATTCAATTGTTTAACCTTCAGCCAGATCGATCTAAAAGTAAAACTGATTGGGCATGTTGGAAGAGTACAGACTAGACGACAGCAGCTGTTCGTAGTCAAGATGGCGTCAGTTCAGTCACATTGGTGTATTCGTTGCTGTTATTTTTAATGTTTTTAAGGAAATTGTGTTACAATGGCTAGTGATAAATTAAAATGTGTTTTTTGTAAAGACAAAAATGGAAAAATAATAACTTTTGTAGAAGATGAATTAAAAAAGTGTAAAGAAGTTTTACAAATACGTGTAAATTTTAAACTCAAATATGATAGTGTACAGTTACCAGAGCAAGTTAATGACACTGATGGATATCACAGAAATAGTAACAGCAGTTTTGCAGCTTTAATGACAAAATACCGTAATTTTTCTGAAATTAATTTCTCGTCAACAGTAGATCTTCCCAGCACATCTAGTTCAACTCCGATATGAAATACTGCAGTAGATATTAGCAAAACCCTGCCAGATAGTACGTCTCCAAATCCACATACAGAAGTTAATATCTGAGAAATTGACACGTCTAAGAGCCGGTGGGAGGTCGATCTTCACCGATCTGATAACTCGATGAGACATATTTTTTATCAAATATAATTTATGAACAAATATGCCTATGATAACTTGCCTATCGAAAAGTGTTCATAGCTATTTTTAATTGAATTAATTTCAATCAATTTTCTTTCATCACCTTCACTATTTTGATAACCGAATGAGTTTCATCTCAACTGATAGTTTTTAACACACAGAATATGCCTAGGTAGGCTTGCCTACTTATTTCTGTGCATGGCTACCTGGCAAGCAGATGTGAACAGGTAAGTCAATATAGGTAACTACACCGATCTGTTAACCAATCGAAATTGATATCATAGATATGATAATTTAATTACAAAACAAATCGTATAGGCTTGCCTGCAAAAAATCGTACAAAAAATAATATTGCCAAGCTATGAAGTTTTAGAATTTTAGCTATTTGATAGGTGCGAGAGAGAAAGTAGAGCGTCCGAGGTCCGTGTGATAGAACAGGACACAACATAGCAGCTGCACGCTACCTGACCGTTGAATGTATCCGAGTGCGCATGCTCGTGTACATGTGAGTGACGGTGACAGCATTTATTTACACTCGATAGTGATTTTGAACTTATTTATTATAACTCTAATTTCGATCACAATTTTTGTATTATTTCACACTATATACTTACAGCTATGAAATAATCAAAAATAAATAATTTAATATATTAATAAATGAATAAAAAAAGACAACAATTTATTTTTTCATTTAAAAGCTAAATTATGAATTTTAAAAATGATAGGAAAATCTATATTTTTTATTTAATATTGAATAAAGGATTATTTATTCATTATTTAAAATCAAATAAATGAGTGAAGCGGGAAAAAATAAGTGTTACCTTTAAAATTTTAGTGTCGCTCTACTTTATCTCTCGCACCTATCAAATAGCTAAAATTCTAAAACTTTATAGCTTGGCAATAATATTTTATGTACGATTTTTTGCAGGCAAGCCTATACGATTGGTTTTGTAATTAAATTATCTTACCTATGATATCAATTTCGATTGGTTAACAGATCGGTGAAGTTACCTATATTGACTTACCTGTTCACATCTGCTTGCTTGCCAGGTAGCCATGCACAGAAATAAATAGGCAAGCCTACCTAGGCATATTCTGTGTTAAAAACTATCAGTTGAGATGAAACTCATTCGGATATCAAAAGAGTGAAGGTGATGAAAGAAAATTGATTAAAATTAATTCAATTAAAAATAGCTATGAACACTTTTCGATAGGCAAGTTATCATAGGCATATTTGTTCATGAATTATATTTGATAAAAAATATGTCTTATCGAGTAATCAGATCGGTGGAGGTCGACCTCCCACGGTCTCCTCTACTATAATGCAAGTATTAAGCCTGAAGGTGTGGAAAATATAGAAACAAATTCAAATGTCAAACGAGTTTGATTTTTTTGTGGAAAAGATCGCAAGCAATAAAAAGGTGGACAACAAACTTTACACTCCTCAAAATGATGCAAAAATTTATAAAAAAATAACAGAGTGGAGTGGACAAAATTAAGTAACCAAGAGTTGCTAGAAAAAATTGAAAATTTACAGTTAAAAAGTGAAATAATTTTTTATCATCATTCGTGTGAATTGGGGTATTTAAATTAATCAGCCAAGTTACAATCGGGCCCAATCAAATTCGTCCACCTAATTTTGTAGCTGAACTTGAAAATATGTATTAATTTTTTTAATGACCATTTGGCTGGTGATGAAATGGCTCCTTTCATTGGAACTAAAATAATTTATGTGAACTTCAACCAGTGCTATTCATACCGGGTTGAAAGTAATAAAGTTATTAAAACTGTTGACGATTCATTAGCTTGTGAAGAACACGAAGAAGCCGATTCTCGAATAATATATCACATTTGCCAAATAAATGTCGATGCCGAAGTTGTGATACGCTGCTCAAACACATAGTCTACTCGACAAGTTGAAAATGGTCTAAAATAGAGATACTGCTCCTAAAATTATGTGTGATAGCTCATTGGATCCGGAATAACGCCTAGAAAAATGTGCCAGAAGCGTGTATTAGCACATAAAAAATTGCAAAAGTTATAAACAATTGAAGATGAAAAAAAAATGGCATTTCGTTTTTTGCCAATATTCCATAAACTATTGATATTTAAGAAATTTCAAAAAAAAATCTGAAAGAGGAGAAAATTCCCGAAACTCTATCTCCATTATTTATAATTTTTATTCAACGCTGAAAATGGGTCTCCGAGCGACATTTTTAGGTTGCGCGCGCGGCGTCAAAAGCGAGTACGACACATTAATTAATTTATTTAAGGTATTAAATTTTTTTTTTTTATTTGAAAAAATTATGGTGTATTCGGAACACTATAAATAATTTATTCCCGTTAGCAATTTTACTTGAAGTTGATTTTTCAACAAGTTAAACGATTGTTAACCAACAACATTTTCTCTAACTTCTGTTTTAATAGTAAATGAAAAAAAATAATTGTCGTAAAAATTTTTCGCTTTGTAGAGTTTTTCTTATATACATACTTAAAAAAATATTCCTACTTTGTTTATAATAATTTTTGTGCTTGAACAAAAACTAAAAAATCCAAATAATGTTGTTAAAAATTATTTTTTTCTCAATCAAAATATTATCGTTTTTTCATTAATACAAGATCCCCCTTTTTAAAATTTTTATAAACAAATTGATTATTTCAATATTTTAGAAAAAAAATTTTTCACAACTTTATTATATTACAAATATTATGATTTTTGAAAAAAATAATTTTCTTTAATAACAATTACTAATTATTTATGATCGTTTTTTTTATATTTCTATTGTTCAAATAATTAGTTGAGAAGTTATTTTTTCTCTAAAAATCATAATTGACAGTCCTCTAAAGTAAAAAAATATTTTTTTTATCAATAATTCCCTTGTTTATTAACTTACCAATTTGTTATAAACAAATTTTTAACTCTGTTAGATTTTTTTACTGAAACTTCTAAAATTTACAAAAACAACCATATACAGTGACCGGCAGAAAGTACGCATCATATGGGAATTTTTATTAATATAATATTTTGACAAATTTCGATACATGCAATTGCTTCTGCATCAAAAAAAACCCCAGAAGATGTTGTACAGTGCCGTTCGTCTTTTCTTGTTTGGCGGGAAATTTAAAAAATTTGAAAATTATGTCTCAAAACACATTTATTTGGGAAAATATTGAAAAATGTTATTCGGAAAAGTTGTTCAGAACGACATTTTATAGCAATGTACAAGTTTTGAAAGAAATCTAAGATGAAAAAATAAAAATCAATTTTTTGCCATAAAAAAAAAATCAATTTGGAAAAATACATTTCTGACATTAGTAAAGCCCAAGAGTAATATTTTGAATAATATTTTGTAAAGATTCACCAGCTACTTCTATTTTATTCGAAGAAAATTTTAAATCTGTGGATTTGCCATGTGTTCAGCTGCTTCATAAGAGGTCACAGAAATATCTTCAGGACATTATAATCTCGATACTGTTTATTATTGACAAAGAACCATGTATCTACAGAATTTTAATATGATTTTTTTATTAGAACAAAAAATTGATTCAATTTTTTACATAATTACATTTTATAATAAAATTAGAAGCTGAAATAATTATAAACCAAACAATTTAATGCATACTCGAAAGTTTGTGAATGTCCATTACTCGACGTGTCTACCCTGACGTTCAATACATGTAGTTTTTCGGGATTTCATTTCTCTGGACACATTTCGCAGCATTTGTGGTGTAATGTTATTGATACATTGTCGTATTACTTCTTCTAAATGGTCGATATTACGAAATGGCCGATGTTTATAAACCCTACTTTTAATGTACCCCCATAAAAAGAAATACAAGGGCGTCAAATCTGGGGATCTTGCAGGCCACGGGTTCTCTGAATATCGTCCTATCCATTTATGAGGAAAGTGTTCGTTAAGCCACGCTCTGACTCAAGGGTACTATGTACTGACGCTCCGTCTTGTTGGAAAAAATATCATTCCTTCTTTGCAGCGGTAATCCATGTAAGAAATCAAAAAACACATTATTTAAAAACACTAAATAATTTCTCGAATTAAGGTTGCCCCTAAAAAAGTAAGTCCCAACGATCTGAGTATCTAATATGCCGCACCAAATATTAGTTTCGAAAGAAAATTGACTTTTTGCCTCTATCTTCCAATTTGGGTTCTCATCAGCCCACCATCTACAATTCTGGGAACTGACAGTACCGTTTGATGTAATATCAGTAAATAAAATGTTTGTAGGAAAATGTTGGCATTCTTCAATCATGCCTTGGAACCAAAATGAAAAATCTAAGCGTGCATCAAAATCTCTATCGAGTAAGGTGTGGATTAATTTTGGTTTGTATGCACGAAATTTATTATTCTTCAAAATTCTTCTTATGGATTTTTCAGATATACCGGTTTGTTCCTGCCTCTCCGATAGTGCCATCCGTGGATTTTCTGTGACCGATAACAAAACATTGAAGATATCTTCCTCATTAGGGACGGGCTTACTATGTGGAATTTTGTAACGATTTTCTACACTGCCTGTAGCTTTAAATTTGTTCAAAATACGCAACACAGTAGATCCATGGATATTCTTATTTGGATAACTAGCATTGAATATATCTGCTGCTCCTCTGGAACTATGAAAACGCTCACCACATATTAAGACGAGCTCAATTTTTTCTTGCAAACTCAGTTTTTCTTGGGGCATCTCTAATTATTGTTAACACACAACAAAATGTAACTTTTACAATGAAAAAAACTATAGAATAAAGACGATAAAAACACCTGGATAAATAATAACACTACTAAATCGTTTGACAACTCTTAATAACACATTGTAATTATTAGTCAATTGTTTCATGGACTCTTTGATCATGAGGAAATCTGTCGATGCACGCATCAACAATGATAATATTGTATGATTCCAACAATTTGCCAAAAATCAATTTATTTTTTGTTTGAATAAAAAATTCAATTTGAAATTATGTAGATACAAGGACCTTCATTAATAATGAACAGTATCGGGACTATAATGTCCTGGAAGTATTTCAGTGACCTCTTATGAAGTAGCTGAATACATGGCAAATCCATAGATTTCAATTTTTTTCCGAATAAAATAGAAGTAGCTTGCGAATATTTACAAAATATCATTTAAAATATTACTGTTGGCCTTACTAATGAGTTTCTTTGTCTGAAATGTATTTTTCCAAATTGAAATTTTTATTATGGCAAAAAATTGATTTTTATTTTTTTATCTCAGATTTTTTTCAAAACTCGTACATAGCTATGAAATGTTGTTCTAAACAACTTTTCCACATATCATTTTTCAATATTTTCCCAAATAAGTGTGTTTTGAGACATAATTTTTAAAAAAATTAAATTTCCCGCCAAACACGAAAAGACAACGTCTTTTGGGGTTGCTTTTGATGCAGAAGCGATTGCACATATCGATATTCGTCAAAATTTATTAACAAAAGAATTTCCCATATGATGCGTACTTTCTGCCGGTCACTGTATAACAAAGTAAAGAAAAAAGTTTTTCCCAATTTTTCCCAATTCCAATTCCCAAAGTACAATAGAAAATTGGAATTTCTTTTTTCTATACTTTGGTATATATGATTGTTTTTGTTAACTTCAGAAGTTTCAGAAAAAAAAATCTAACAAAGTTAAAAATTTGTTTATAACAAATTGGTAAGTTAATAAACAATGGAATTGTTGATAAAAAAATATTTTTTTTTGTTTCTTCATAGAGGACCGTCAATTATGATTTTAAGAAAAAAAAAAAATCTCAACTCATTATTTAAACAATAGAAATATAAAAAAAACGATTATAAACAATTAAAGATTGTTATTAACGAAACATTTTTTTTTCAAAATCATTATATTTGTAATATAATTAATTTGTGAAAAAAAATTCTTCAAAAATATTGAAATAATCAATTTGTTTATAAAAATTTTATCAACAAATGGCGGGAATTTTTTTTGTTTTTGCAAATCAATTTATATCTTGTATAATTAAAAACAAGATAATATGATAATTAAGGAAAAAAAAATGTTTCAACAACATTACTTGGATTTTTTTGTTTTTGTTCAAGTACAAAAATTATTATAAACAAAGTATGGATATTTTTCCAACTTTTATGGCGTGATCTTGTTGAGTATGTATATAAGAAAGGCTCTACGAAACTAAACATTTTTACGACAATTATTTAAACATTTTTTTTCATTTACAATTAAGACAGAAGTTCGAGAAAATTTTGTTGGTTAACAATCGTTTAACTTGTTGAAAAATTAACTTTTAAGTGAAATTTCCAACGGGAATAAATTATTTATAGTGTTCCGAATACACCATAATTTTTTCAAATTAAAAAAAATTTAATACCTTAAATAAATTAATTAATGTGCCGTACTCGCTTTTGACGCCGCCCGCGCAACTAAAAATGTCGCTCGGAGACCCATTTTTAGCGTTTAATTAAAATTATAAATAATGGAGATAGAGTTCCGGAGTTTTATTGAAAATTTCCTCCTTTTTTAAAATATTTTTCTGAAATTTCTTAAATATTAATAGTTCATGAAATATTGGCAAAAAACGAAATGCCATTTTTTTTCCTCTTCAATTTTCTTTTGCAATTTTGTATGTGCTAATACACGCTTTTGGCACATTTTACTAGGCGTTATTCCGGATCCAATGAGCTATCACCCATAATTTTAAGAGCAGTATCTCTATTTTAGACCATTTTCAACTTGTCGAGTAGACTAACAGATATTTTAATGATACTTCTTGGTAACATGGATCATTTGAATGCATCACTGAAACTCTGGATACATTTGGGTGTGTGGAATAATGAGCGATGTATGAGCGTCAATCAAGTATACGAAATTCTAGGGAATTCTGTATCGAAAGCACTACCGTGCTTTCACGCACTCACAGGATGCGACTACACACCAGCTTTTTTCCGGAAAGGTAAACTTCTACCTTTTAAACTGTTAGAGCAATCAGAACAGTATCAGTCAGCCTGTCGAAATATTATAACAGATGATGAAGAATTGCTGGATGAGACATTTAAGATCTTAGAAAAATTCATTTGTCATATTTATGGAGTTTGTGATTTTTAGAACGTCAATGACGTTCGGTTCCATCTGATTTCAAACACTTACCGTAAAATCGACCCATCAAGCCACCCCCATGTAAAGCTGAATTGTATCAACATTTACCACGAGTTCGTTACAAAGTTTTGGAGAAATGCTCATTCAAAACACCCAACATCTCTATCACCTCAAACTTCCGGCTGGACCATGAACGACGATGAATATGATTTTATCTGGTTTGTTGGAGAGCAATTACCATTATCAGTTGCCGACATTATTATTAAAGGTAAAAATTAAAAATAAAATACTAATAATTTTTTTTGCCGAAAGATTATAAAATTTTTCATACTATTACAGATAATAACTTATTACTAAACGATAACACTTCAAAAGACGATGATGACAATGAAAATGACAGCAGTGATGAAGATGATGATGATTATCAAGATGTCTCCGTTTTGTGTGATACAATTAGGGATTAAAAAATAAAACCTTAATTTTCACGTAACCATCGAAATTCTTGTTTATTTTCATACTTGAGGTTGATCATTATCTTAATTTTGTACAACAATTATTATTTTGATACCGTATTAATCCACAAATTGATTCAATGGTTTTTAGTCCTTTTTCTGAAATTTATTTGACAACTATTTCTAGACCAAGCAAAATGATACCACATCACTTTCCACTTTTAGATCGGTCTGGCTGAAGGTTTAACAATTGAATTATTGTTTGGCAAATTAATTTTAGCTTTTTAGATACTTAAATAACATCATATGAAAATTTCAGCCATACTGAAATATTTTGAATGTTTTTTTTCAATTCTGAATGAGCGTTTGGCACAGTTTAAACAACAATAAAAATATCTGGCAATAATAGATTCATGTGTCAAAAAGTTAAATTAAAATAATAAAAAAGAATAAACCTTCTTAAAATTATTTGAAAAATTGATATTTTACCTGTACAGGTACGATGCGCACTGATGAACGCAACCACTACCGCCAGCCAGGTAGCCCGTATGACGTCCGGGAGAGTGAGAGAGATATCTAAAAACTGATAGAGAGAGAGATATCTAAAAACTGGCCTACCTGAAATTCTTGTTTTCCCGACGTTGCTAGCTCTCGTACTACAAGTACAGTATTGGCTTGGTCATCAATTGAATCCGGAAAATTGCGGTTGGATAAAAGCAGAGACAATGTATCTGTCTATAAAAACAACTGAGAAATTAGCTCCTGAAGAATTATTGAAATTAGTTCACTGTCCTTGTACAAAAGATTGCTCCAAAAGATGCGGATGTAAGAAGGTCGGACTTCCGTGTTCGTCTCTCTGCAAGAATTGTAAAGGTGACAGTTGTTCAAACAGTGAAAGGAAAACGGTTGACGATGATAGTGATGATATGAATGATGATGAAGTTCCTATTGGTTTACAAGATGCAGATCAAGACGGTTTTATTAATTATGAAGATGAGCCGACAGATGATACGGTGTATTTTCAACAGTATGCCGAAACATCACTGGAGATAGAACAGATGAGAAAAACGTAATTGAACCACAAGAAGAAGAACAAGAAACTGGCAAGGAAGCTGACAATTATGAATCACCACCACCAATACGCTCCAAAAAATAATCGACAAAAACAAAAAAATAAGTAAATTAAAATGGTAAAATATAAAAAACAACAGAATCAATAAAGCTTGTAAAATTATCCATTTTGTAAAAATTACTTCCAGTTCATAAGATACTTAGGTTAAAAAAACATTGGAGATTTTTTTTTAAATATTTTTATTCATAATTCATGAAATAATTGAGTTAGAGCTTCATTTAAGTGCTCAATTTGTTCATTACCTTTCGAATAATAAAAAAGACTCGAAGTGTTATGTTCGTATTTTCAATATTAAGGGAATTATATAAATAATATTAAAAAAGTTAATAAACAATTGAGTTAGGGCTTTGGTAAAAAGCTAGTTTGTTCATTGATCAATGTAGAATGAAAAAGACTTGGAGTGACTTCGTCGTATCTTCAATAGTTTATAAGTTATTTTATTAGCAATGAAGAAAAACAGAAAGGAAGCGACAAGTCAAAGTGCACCAAATTTTCAGAAATTATATAAAAAATATAGAAAAAATGTTTTCTATAAAAAACGACACATGGTTGTTTCCAGTATTTTTTTTAGTATTTAAAAAATAGCGCAGAAAATTTTTTAAAAATTTTTTTAATAAACAAATGAAAAGTAAATGATATTTTTTTCATAATATGAGAGAACGTGGTAAATATTGATTTAAAAAATTTTAATATTATATTTAACAAGAAACAAAAATTGTTAATTAACAAGTGCGTTTTTTAACAATAAATTTTTTTATTTGAAAAATGATGTTTTTCTTATAAATCATTATTTTTATCAATGACTAGATTCCCAAAAGTAATGTTGTTCAAATCTAATAATCAATACATTCGTTTATAACAATTTTGTAAATAATGAGAATTAAAAATTTTAAGTTTAGGTGTCAGATTCGGTCGGTGCGCACGGGAGCTAGCCGCGCGTTTTCAGCCTTTTCTTCGCCGCTAAATTAAAATTATAAATATTGCCTAATTCCCTAATCAATCGTACTAAATCTGGTACATTTGCATTGCAAAAATACGTTAGTACAACAAACCGATAATTGGCTATATTCTGGTACATTTTGAAGATCTCAAAGAACAGCGTTCGATTGTTCGATAGCTACTCTCTCAGTGGAGTAGGCAACAAACAATAAAAATGCGGTTCCCTATATATATATATATATATATATATATATATATATATATATATATATATATATATATATATATATATATATATATATATATATATATATATATATATATATATATATATATTTATATATATATATATATATATATATATTATATATATATATATATTTATATATATATATATATATATATATATATATATATATATGTATATATATATATATATATATATATATATATATATTTATATATATATAAATTTATATATATGTATATATATATATATATATTCTAATTTTAATGGCACATTGGAATATTTTTTTCTTATACAAAATTGTTCAGGAGATATATGTATCCAAATTAGAATGAATTTGTTCAAGGTATTTTGCTTTGCCATACTCATCTGCATCAGCAGAAAGGATTTTTTCACAGATAGATCTGATAAAAACAAAAAACCGAAATAGGCTGAATACAAGAACATGTGATGCTTTGATGCATACCAAAAGTTTGATAGGCAGCTCTAATTATTTCAATTTTGTGCCTTCAGATCATTTGCTTGCACTGAATCCCAAAACCCTAACACTATCGGATGATGAAAATGATGTTACTTATTGATTTCAAGCCATGTGTCAGTGTTTCACTTCTTTCCTATATTTCCTAACTGGAGTTTATTTTTCATTTCCAGTTAGTTTTTATTCTGTGATATTCATATACTTTCTTATTTGTAATTTTTTTGTTGGAAGTATGTTTTCTTCTATTTATTTTTCTGCATCATAGTATTTTCATTTCCTCATGGTTATCCATATTGAACTCAGAGTTGATCTTTGTATTTGTTATGTTATTAGTTCAATCTCCTGTTATTATTTCTAATTTTACTTTCGTATTTTATTTATTTTTCTGTTGATAAAAATAATTTGATCTCATAATTGTGTTTTAATTCAAACAGTTTAAAACTAGGTATTTCCAGAAAATTACCGCTCATAAAATTCAAACTTTTGAATTTCCCGCCAAATATAGTACAATCTGGTACATGTTGGTTCCGCGATTTAGTACAAAGCCATAGTCCCAAAATCCCAACACTGAGCGCAACGTACTCGCCTCCCTCTCGCGCAGAGAACTACAAGCAGAGTGTTTAGAAATTAGAGACGATTCGATGCCGTAAAAATCAGCGCAAACGTATTCAGGTCCCTAACTTAACTTGAATATTCGGTTCCCAGAAGGAAGGATAGTCATTTGGTAACTTTTTGCCTTTAATTCATGATTATACCAGGTGTCAACGAATCTATTAGACAAGTCATAACTTCTAAATGGTATGTGAAGAGGAGAGTTTTCGCATATTTTTCGGAAATGGCTTCGGTTTTGAATTTTTAAATGGAACATCCTGTACATTTTTGGATTTCTGAGACAATTCTCTATCACAATGTGACATTTTGAAGAGTTTTCACGCCTACTTCATTTTTTTAGAGTCACTTTTAATATTGCATCTAGGTGGCTATGATCGGACGTAAACTAATCTGAGGACCTCAGGTGATGTCAGAAAATTACAATCGCAAAGTTTCAGTGACCAGTATGATAGATAGGAATAAGACAAGTTGGAAAAATTAAATTTTCGTGTTTAACTATTATATTTCAAATGGCGACCATTTTTTGACAAGCATTTTTCGAAAAAAGGATTTTTTGACGAATCCAACGATACTAATTTATTTGCGATTGGATTAAAAATAAGAACATAAATTGAATATTACAAAGTAAAATACTGAATAATAATTTATTTACTTTTGTCAAGTGTTCCTTGGATAGCCATGATGCATAATATTTTGCAGTTATTTTTATCAAGTCTTGTTTGGAAAACAAAACACTTACTTTGGTAACAGGTAAATACAATTTTCGTGTTTAACTATTATATTTCAAATGGCGACCATTTTTTGACAAGCACTTTCCGAAAAAAGGATTTTTTGACGAATTCACTGATACTAATTTATTTGCGATTGAATTAAAAATCAGAACATAAATTGAATATTACCAAGGAAAATCTGGATTATAATTCATTTACTTTTGTCAAGTGTTCCTTGGATAGCCATGATGAATGATATTTTGTAGTTATTTTTATCAAGTCTTGTTTGGAAAACAAAACACTTACTTAGGTAACAGTGACGTGAGCTTCATGAGCAGACACTAAACGTTTTCTAATTATTATGGAATTTCGGTTTAATTTTTCTTCACAATAATATATACACAGAGTGGAAAACTGGATATGTTATTAATATTTGGAGAATGTCATAGAAATTCAAGGAATTCTGCTGAGTTGTATGCCCAGAGATATCCCAATCGGCAACATCCAGCCCATCAGTATTTTCCGTATGTTGAGAATCATTTTAGGCAAGAAGTAAATCGAGAGGCGGAACAGAGGTTTATCATAAATGAACAGTCTGAGGTTAACGTTCTTGCTATGGTTGAGGTTGATGAAACGGTTTTTTTCAAGAGAAATTAGTCAAGAAATGCAGATAAGTCACGAATCAGCAGAACAAATACTGAAAAAGCACGGATATTGAGCATTCAAATATCAATTACATCAACATTTGTATGCTGACGATGGCGATAGACAGGTAGTGTTTTGTGATTGGCTGCTTCAATATCATAGAGTTAACCCAAATTTTATACACTTCATTCAATTTTCCGACGAATCACGATTTAGAAATAATGGTATGTTCATTAGGCAAAATACTCGTTACTGGGCCCATGCAATGAGAGAGGGGAATTTTCAAAAAAGGTTTGGCGTCAATGTTCGGGCTGGTATCGTTGGAAACAGATTAATTGGGCCAATATTGTTCCGAAGTCAGTTAACAGGGGTTAGGTACTTAGGTTTTCTTCAAAATGAAATGGAGGATGATCTTAATGATCTACCTTCAGCAGTTTTACGGCGAATTCACTTTCAGCAAGATGGAGCATCCCCTCCTAATGATAGAGAAGTTCCTAATTACTCAATAGAGCATTTTAATGATCAAGTTATTGCAACCAATGGTCCAGTACGGTGGCCTGCCCGCTCACTGAGCTTGATTTCTTTATTTGGGGATATGTTAAAAAAATGCTTTACTAAGCAATAGCCCCAGCCACTCTTGAAATCTTAGAAGAAAGAATTCTACCGGCATTTAGAAGTATAACGCCTCAAATATTACGAAACGTGTTGGGAGAAACTGTTGAACGAGCTGAAATGTGTCTTGAACAAGGA
Organism: Gonioctena quinquepunctata; assembly: GCA_018342105.1. Classification (NCBI taxonomy): domain Eukaryota; kingdom Metazoa; phylum Arthropoda; class Insecta; order Coleoptera; family Chrysomelidae; genus Gonioctena; species Gonioctena quinquepunctata. The sequence goes on along the minus strand of JAFIRS010001336.1, from coordinate 176,029 downwards.
GGAATGCACTTTGAAACTTTACTACAGTAAATAAATTATTTATCCATGGCACACTTGACAAAAGTAAATAAATTATTATCCAGTATTTTACTTTGTAATATTCAATTTATCTTCTTATTTTTAGTCCAATCGCTAATGAATTAGTATCGTTAGATTCGTCAAATAATCCTTTTTTCGGAAAGGGCTTGTCAAAAAATTGTCGCAATTTGAAAAATAATCGTTAGACAAGAAAATTTACTTTTGCCGACTTGTCTCATTCCTATCTATCATTCTAGTCGCTAAAACTTTGCGATTGTAATTTTCTGACATCACCTGAGGTCCTCAAGTTATTCCGATCATGGCCACCTAGATGCAATAATAAAAGTGACTCTGAAAAAATGAAGTAGGCGTAGAAACTTTTTAAAATGTCACATTTTGATCCTGAATTATCTCAGAATTCAAAAAATGTTACAATATACAGGGTGTTCCATTTAAAAATTCGAAACAGGAGCCATTTCCGGTGAAACCAGAAGTGAGCGGAAAGTCAAAAATATGCGAAAACTCTCCTCTTCACATAGCCTTCACCTGTACCAAATCTCATTTTGATACACCTTATATTCAAGAAGTTATCAGTTGTCTAATAGATTCTTTGACACCCGGTATATAATTTAAATGAATTAAAATGAACATGATCTGGAATTATAATATCCCTTGATTGAATCTGTTTTTACACAACTAAAACAAATTGCCTCCGAGAGATGTTACTGTTGCAAGATCTAAAACAGAATTGATCCTCTTAAAAAATATATGAACACTTTTCTCCTTTCGGTGATCCTAATTGAGCTCTTCTTGAACTGTCTCTCCAGACTAATCTAAGCCGTTTGCCATATGTTCTGAATTCAGGCACCCTCCAACTGAGCATTTTCGCTGAAATTATATGTTCAAATCAAACATTTGTTTCCATTCTGTTTTTTTGGTTTCACACATTTTTCTACTCTATATTCTATCTGTTATTCTTGGCTGTTTTTCAAAGCTTGTATTTCATTCATCAGTTGCAGTAGAGCAAACAACAATAATTACTCAAATACTCATTGAACAACGAGTATCCACAGAATAGCCTTGTTAGAAGGATGGAATCAGACGTCTTGAAACAGTTTCCTCTCGGAAAAAAAAAGCAATTGAAGCGTCCCTTCTGATAACCCTATCGATCCACACTATAATGAATTCCGTCAAAGTAATACGGGATCAATTCCTCAAGTCATACGACAAAAAGTTCATTTCCATTAACCCACTTTCGACAAACACATCGTGAGTGTGAGTTATAATGCAAAAGGAGATAACATATTGCGTGAGAATGTTGTGGGATCGCCGGGCAACGATTTTAATCATTGGGGGCGTGGTGCTCTAAATGGTTTTATTCAACTCGAAGCATTCCATGATTATAGTGTTGATGAAATGAATCTGGAATTCCATGCAATGGAATAAAGTTTTCATGATAATACTTTTCGTTTCCCAAAAAAAAAATTCAGCTATATCTGTAGCTTAGCTAGCATGAAAAATTAATGTCCTTATGGTGAAATCAGCGGGGAATGTAATAATAAATGGTTTTGTTGATTGAAGGTATCAGCCAGTACCAATTCTAGCAGTGGAAGAAAGAAAATCATAAATCAATAAAAAATTCAAAGTTTGGGTGAAAAGCTCGTTGATGGGCCAGAGTTCAACATTATTGTTGTTAAAATACATATGTGACAAGAGCATTATATATTTGGAGGATATTTCTTTAAAAAAATTGTTGATGCGCCTGAAATTTCAGAATGAGAATGAAAAAAATCAATCGAATGTTTTGAATTCGTTAACTATTATGGTTAAATATTTATTTATTTACTCAATTATACATCCAGCAGGCTAATCCCAATTTACAGGTGTATATAATTATAAAACAATTGTTAATTGTTCCAACATAAAATATAATCAAGGTAATATAAATAAATGACCCTGACATTACATGACTATTTATGACTCAATATCAATCAAACTGTTATATATGTATATGTTTAACTCACCTTATGTTGATTCTGTGGATGGAAATTGTATAACAAATACAATTTTTTAATCACAAAGAAACATCGATATTCATTAAAGGCATCATGATCTTTCGAAAATATAGATGAAAATGTTTAGGAATTTTTCGTTTGACATGAATATGTTGTTAATAGATTTTTTTTCTCGAGTCATTGGGTAGGTTGGTGTACATGAAACATTCAGTATAATTTTTTTTTCTTCAGTTTGTTAATTAGGCGGTATATCATCGTGTGCATCTTCTAATATCAATGTTTTTTATCGATGAGAGAATGTATGTACATATGTGGAAACATAATATCCAGTAGATATTTGGAGCATGTGAATGAGATGGAAGATGATTAAAATTAACATTTCGTTCGTTCGGTAGGGATTCAACTGAAGTATATATATATATATATATATATATATATATATATATATGTATATATATATATACTTCAGTTATATATATATATATATATATACTTATATATACAGCGAGTCTGCTTAAGTTGGCTACATATGGGAAACTTTTTTATTAATAATTTTACTAAAAAAAGTTATTTCTCATAAAAAGTTCTGCATGGTCTGAAAGCCAAGATGCAGCCATCAGATATCAAATTCTATCAATCTTTTACGAAATATGTCAAAAAATATGAATTTTACTCAGGAGTAAAGTAACTTTATATTTCACAATGTCGAAAATTGTTATTGTGAAAAGTTGTTCGGAATTAAAAATCACGTTCAAATATGCAGTTGCATTAATTTATAGTTTTTTTTTATTTCTCGAAACATCTCTACAATAACAACGAAAATTTTACTGTAATCTAGGATGCTCTGGCAAGAAATGTCAGACAGTAAAATGTTTGACAGTGACATTCAAAACATCAGTTGTATTTAGCGAAATTTGATAGAAAGTATCATAAAATTTGGTAGGAATTCCAGTAACATTGAGTACTGAAGATAAAATTGAAATTGTGTTAATTGTGGGTGAGAATTATAAAACTTATCGTGAAGCTGCAGAAATTTTTAATAACCGACACCCAGAGAAAAATCTTCACTACGGCACAGTAAGGAAATTATTAACAAAATTTAAGACTTCTGGAGATGTAAAAAATAAATTTAGCAACAAACGCCCACAACGGATTGCAAATGATGACATGGAATTTGAAGTAATGATTTCAGCAATCCTGAAATATCCTTGCGAGAAAGGGCAGCTTCGATGCAAAATCCTATTAACAAAGATACGGTTTCAAAAATTTAAAAAAAGAACAAGTTTCACCCATACAAGCCCCAATTCATTCATACGTTAAGACCAGGAGAGCATGATAGACAATTTGAATTATGTTGTAATATTCAAGGAATGTTAGGAGATAACCCATTTATGGCAAGACATATTCTTTTCTCGAATGAATCAACATTTACATCAAATGGAACAGTCTCTAGCTACAACTGCCGTTGGTGGAGTGATACTAACCCAAATTTTACCATCAAAACTCGGGACCAGTATGCATTCAAAACAAATGTGTGGTGTGGAATTTACCGAAATAAAATAATTGGACCTCTTTTTCCATGAATCTTTGAATGGGAATCGTTATTTGCTTTTTTTAGAGAATGAATTAAACGATTTTCTTGATAATGTTCCCCTCCTTCAGCGTCAACAAATATGGTTCCAACAGGATGGTGCCCCATGCCACAGTAGGTTAGATATAAGGCAATACCTTGAAAATCGTTTTAATGGAAGAGTTATTCATCGGTTTTCTGAAATTTTTTGGACTCCTCGGTCTCCCGATTTGACGCTACTCAATTTTTTCTTGTGGGGTTACCTAAAGGAAGAGGTGTGTGTATCTTCGAAGGCCATGTACAGCTGTTGCTCATTTGGATAGAATAATTACCTGTATTGAAAGAGAAGGCGGATATGTTGAGGCATTAGTCAATTGAGGGAGCTAATAATGTTCGTTAAATTATTACTACAAAATGAATTATTATGGTATTATTAATTCAAATGCATCGCTGAAATGTTACAAGACAGACATTAACTAATTAAAAGGTTATCAACTGTTCAATGATTAGATTTTCAATAAATTTTGTTTTGTGAAAATTTGGTTATTAATTTGTAAACGGAACGGAAAGGTTAACATGTTTGTAATAAATAAAAATGATAAATGTTCGGTATTGAAAATTTGAGAAATATTCGTAAAAAAAGACATTTTTCAATTAGAAGGATGTATTTGCATATTAAAACATAGTTTTCACTCCCTAACAACTTTTGATGATAACAATGTTCGATATTGTGAAATATAAAGTTACTTTACTCTTGAGTAAAATTCATATTTTTTGACATACCTCGTATAAGATTGATATAATTTGATATCTGATAGTTGCATCTTGGCTTTCAGACCATGCAGAACTTTTTATGAAATATTAATATTAATAATAAAAAAGTTTCCCATATGTAGCCAACTTAAGCAGACTCACTGTATATATATATATATACAGGGTGTCTCTTTTTCCTTCGGGAATGTATAGATGAGGTCAAAATATCACCAGTACTCCATATAACTTTTGTTCCTAAAAGCTTTCGTTACCAAGTTACGGGCCCTCAAAGTTACAAAATGAAAAATGTTTTTCTTTGATAACTTTCAAAGTGAATATTCAAAATAATCTAAATTTTGGTGATTGACTAAACAAATGGATTCCTTCGATGAGCTTTCATGCAGGAGTCAGTTGTTCTGCTACAAAGTCAGGAACGGACTACCCCCGATGGTCCACACCCCAAAACTTTGAAATGACTGGGATTTGTCAATATGTTTTGACAGAACAAGGTTATCTGGACAATTTCCTAAATAAAATTACCCGTGTGGAAAATCGATCGGAGTAACGATTTTTGATAAAAATGCATTTTTGTTCGACGACATCCAACCTGAGATGTCTATCCCTCTTATTTTTGGAACGATTATACATAAACAAGTGAAATTTGGAAACTGAATATTAAAGGTTGTAAACTTCCCTACTAGTGATGATAGGTGACGAAATCGTCAAAGATGACGTCACAAGGCCATTGTGACCAATAATTTTAAATGAAACCCTACGGCAAGCGACACCTCTTTTAAGAGGTATCGAAAAAACCTATTCAATGATACTAATTTTGTTTATGTGTGACTTGATTGCTTGTTGGCCTCGGTTTAACGCCTCGGCCAACAATTTACATCGTCATCTGGGAATGTATTGCATTTACTACTAGATACACAATGTACTATTTTTCTCGCTCTTTAAAAATTCGTAAAAAAATCATGGACAGGAATATCGGTCTCAAAATCTGGCTACATATGCAGTAAGAATTGGAAGAACGATTTTGGAAAGAGTTTTCCAGAAAAATTCATTTTTACACGATTTTCCGTAAAAATTCGTTCCTTGCTGGAGAACGGTTGGAGATAGAGAAGTTCTGCGAACGCCAATCGATACAGAATGGCCGAAAGGGTATTGAAAAAAAAATTCGTTTCGATCTTACAGAAAAAGTTGAGAAGTGAAATTTTCTAAGCATTTCATCGAAAATCCAAAGTGGTCGAATCGATCTTCGGTTTGAACCAAAATGTTGGAAATCTCGCGTAGATTCCGAAAATATAGCACATGACACAGATTGACCGTGAAACGCAAAAACCCGAGAAAAATCACAGAAAAGTTACTCCCTTCAGAAAAGGTAGCAGCTGTCACCTGTCAAATATGTCAATCGAAAGAAAGACATGCTGCCCTCCGGAAAATGACTTCCAATGTAAAATGGCCCGCTAGATCAAAAAAAGTGACGATCTCCTCGATAGGAGCGCAGTTGAGGGAGTTATGGATATTTTTTCGAGGTCGCCTCGACGTTTCGAGACTTTTCGACATCATAGCTGTGATAAATAAGCGAAAATATTGGATAATTCATATACAAATAGCGAAATAAAACAACCTACGGAGAACTACACAAAAACGCAGTGACCCTTTTTTTGCATCAAGATCGACAAAAAGGAGATAAGCACTTCCGTGAGAAGCACCGTGAGATACACACTTAACAGCGTTGCCTACTCTTTGAAAAATCTTGATATGGAAAAATTATACTAGGAAGTGTTGATTGGCAAGCAAGAAATTAAAAGTGCTATAGAAGCAAGCGAAGATAGAATCTTATATGGAAAGGAAAATAGAGAAAAAAACAAATCGAGATTCTAGATAGAAACAACAGAAAGAATAACGTAATAGTTTTTGGATTATTGAAAAATAAAGAAGAATTCTCAATCGAATATATATGCAACCAATTGAATTCAAACCTTGGAGTACAAATAACTAAAGCGGATATAAGTAATACATATCCACTTGGTAGATCTAACAACTGCCCAATCAAAATTGAATTCATTTCAACCCTTACGCGCATTGATATCCTACGAAATTGCAAGAAGCTGGAAGGAACCCACATTTCTATATCAGCTGATCTCACGAAAGAACAACAGGAAAGAAGTAAAATTCTCAGGAGATATCTGAAGAAACTTCGTGAAAGCAGTGAAGAAAGCTGTTATATCAAAGGAGAAAAACTTTTCAGAAACAACATTGGTTACACCGTGGAAGACATTTTAGAAATTGAAGAGAACGAGTCAGATCCCAGGCAAACGAATAGTGCACCAGAAACTCCTTCCAGATCATTGACGGTAGGAGATAAAACAGAAGAAGCTAGGCAAAAAATAACAGGAGAAAAAATAGCTGAAGAGTTAAAGGAAAATAGAAATAAAACCACCACTAGTAAGCAAATCGAAATCAACAGTTCCGTACACAGAAAACCAGACACCAGAGAAAGGAAAAACTCATCTAAGGAAATCCAAACAAGGTCTCAAAAAAACTTAAAATAGGTTAGTCAGATTAATTCCAATATATATGTGTATATCCGCGATTTTTCTTACAAAATATATATTCTCACATAGTTTCCACATGCATTTTATAAATATGTACAGATAGTTTTTAGAATCATAGTAAACTACGATCAGACGATAACTTCTCAGCTAACTGAAACATGGATCAATATATTAGAGATTTTGATTTGAATACAATAGAGACATTCACCTTGAAAAACACACAAGAGTGCAAAGAAATCCTAGGAATAAACTCTAAATCCACTTTCAAAGTAATTCAAAATAATATTCGAAGTCTTAATAAAAATTTGGATTAATTTAAAATCGTTTTGGAAAAACTGCACACAGACATAGATTGTGTAGTTCTAACTGAAACATGGATTTTGCAGGACCCCAGTCTATACAATATAAACGGCTATGAAATGATCTATAATGAAAGTGAATCCAATCAAAATGATGGAGCTGTGGTATACGTCAAATCAAATCTGGAATACACTTATACATTGAACAGAATTAACAACACAATATTTCTCAGATTGATAATCAAGTTAGACGAAAAAAGTAGTATCGCTGTCACAGCCGTATACCGGTCACCATCATCAAATATTGACGAATTTCTGAAAAACCTCAGTAGTTATTGCAAAATATATGAAAATCATAGAGAAAACTATAGTATTTTTGTTGGCGATACAAATATAGATCTCTTAGATGACAAAGATCAGACCATTGAATAATTAAACGTAATGAATGAAAATGGTTACTTATCAACAATAAATTCAGTCACCCGGAACCAACCACATCAAAAACAGTCATGTATCGATCACATATTTATAAAAACGTTAAAAAATTAGCATATCGAAAATATATTACCTTTAGTAATCGAAACAGACATTAGAGATCACTACACAACCATATTACAGTTAATGATAGACCATCCTAAAGAAACAACAAACAATATATAAAGCATACTAATTATGAAAAACTAAAGGCTTCTTTCAGCAACATATCTTGGGAATCGGTATATTCGGCATCTCATCCAGACACTGCAACTGAATTTTTTGTCAGCATCCTTTCTAACGCAATTGACAGATGCACTGAAACAAAACAAAAACGATATAAAAATTGTAAAATAGCACCGTGGATAACTAATGCTTTAATCAAGTCAATAGACACAAGGAATAAAATGTTCAATAATGTTCGTAAACATCCGAACAATCCGGATATTAAATTACAATATAAAAATTACAGGAATAAACTGTCATCATTATTAGCTAAAACCAAGCATGACTACTACAAAACACAAATAGAATCGAACTCAAGTAATACAAAAGCTATGGGATATAGTTAATGAAATCAGCAGATCCACCACTAAAAACACAACAGAATAAGTACAATAAAAAGTAATATGGGAAATGTTTTAACAAATGAAAAAGAAATCGCAAATGAGTTCAATGATGAATTCGCTACAATAGGTAGAAAACTAGCTAACCAAATCAAAAAAGATCCGAATTTCGTTATTAAAAAATCAACACAAGTCAACTCTTTTGTTTTACTACCAACGGATCCACAGGAATTGAAAACCATAATACATGAATTAAAAAAAAAGAAATCTGTTGGGCTTGATGGTATCAAAGCAGAAATACTTCAATTATTGGCTAACGACATTGTTGAACCACTAGCATATATTCTCAACAAATGCATGAACATTGGCATATGGCCCTCTGCATTCAAAGCTCTGTTGTTATACCACTGTATAAAAAAGGAGATAAAACTATGACGACTAACTATCGACCAATCTCATTAATAAGCCACATTTCAAAGATATTTGAGATGATAATCAAAAAAAGGTTGAATTCAAATATAACAAATATAACATCTTGTCTGACAAACAATTTGGATTCAGAGATAAAATGTCCACCCAAGATGCCATCCTAAGCTTAACCAATTACATAAACACTGCCCTGAATGAAAGCAAACCGTGTTTGTGCATTTTTATAGATCTATCAAAAGCTTTTGATACCATCAGTCACCAGCTCCTATTACAATCTTTGGAGGATATTGGCCTTCGCAACAATTGTCTCGAGCTTTTCAGAAGCTACCTTACCGATAGACACCAAGTTGTAAGGGTGAACGATATAATCAGTGAATCCAAGGTAATAGAGTACGGGGTCCCACAGGGAACTGTTTTGGGGCCCACACTATTCAACATATATATAAATGGACTATTTTCACAAAGGGCAGTGGCGAAATCATCGGGTTTGCTGATGACACCGCTATCTTATACAAAGCAGAAAACTGGGATGATCTGAAAAAAAAGCGCAAGCGGATTTCACTGTAATTAAAAATTGGCTAGATCACAGATTACTAACACTTAATCTTGATAAAACAAGTTACTTACCCTTCAGTTGTAACAAGTCCAACACTCTTTCATTTGACTGCTTGACATTCAATATACATGGTGAACACGTTGTCATAAAACCTGAAACCAAAATGAAATATTTAGGAGTATATATTGATGTTCATCTGAGATGGGACCATCACATTACTTACGTAACAAAAAAATTACAGACCTTACTATATAAGTTCAGGCACCTCAAAAAATCCTGCCAATGTCTCAACTTAAAACCCTATACTTTGCCTTAGTTGAGAGTCACCTGCGATACGGGTTATTAGGATGGGGTGGCACAACTGATACTCACCTGAACTCTCTGGAAGTAGTACAGAGAAGGATCCTTAGAATCATTACCTCAAGAGAACCAACATATCCAACTGATGAACTTTATAAAGATGCCAAAATATTCGATGTCCGACAGTTGTATTACTTTGCGGCTAACTTGAAATATCATCAAACCAAACATATAGCACAGATTCCATCACATAATTACAACACACGACAACGACATCACTTCCTTGTTCCACAAATGACAAAATCACTTTGCCAACGAGCATATCCCTACATTGCTCCCAAAATATATAATTCATTACCTGAGAATTTGAAAAATATTAGTTCTGTAGCAAATTTCAAACAACAACTCAAATCTCACATATTCAGCAAACCTAGAAAGATTATACATATCACCATCGTTTCTTAAATATATTCAAAGTATACGCAAACTAAGACTTATTCACTGATTTCAACGTTGTCGATATAGAATAATTAGAGCGTATAAGTCATTCCAAATTTGTTTTCCTAAATCCACGGGTTGTAATTTTATTACTCCAACGATACTCTCTAGTAATGTACTTGTACTCTTATAATTTTATGTACTTCTATTATTCTTATGTACATCTACTATTTTAACGATTTCTGCATATTATGTACTACGTATAATTTATTTGATATTTATTGTTTTCATCTCAAAACAAGTGTTAAATCACTTACTGAGTACTCACATTTATTCACAGTTAATTGTCATTTTATCTCTTGTAATCCACATTTTTTATTTACCTTTGAATAAATGTATTATTATTATAATTATAGCTGCGCTCCGATTAACGATATTGGATTCAGCGGACTTCTTTACGTCAGATAAAGTTATTTTCCTAGAGGGCTCCTTCTTTATTATTTTTAAACGTCAACATCCACACGGGCGTTATCAAAAATGCGTTTTATCATGTTGCTACTGTGCAGGAACGAAGATATCGTTCTGAAACTCTAGCTTCTTACGGAGAAAATAATTTATTTCCAATATTGAGGAACTCGTGAGGATCGGAGTACGAGAAATATTTTTTTTCCCGATCCAAAGTGGGAAAAGTGATTATGCGGAGGGCGTCCCTGTGCAGACTTCTCTTTGAAAATTCGTAAAAAAATCAAGGACAGGGATATCGTGTTATTTCTCCACATAATATACCGGGTGACATAGGATATCGGGCCACCCCGTTACTTCTGCATTCGTGAACGGATTTCTCTGAAATTTTGTACAGTTATATAAGCAACCATTTCGGATTTGATCACATTACAATCCAATATGGCGGACTTTTGTTTTTTCAAATGGAACACCCTGTATATTTTTACATATTCAAGTTCAACAGGTCAAAACAAGTCCAAACCTTATGTCAAATGTAATTTCGTTAAAACAATTGAAATTAAAATTGTTTTTTTATTTTACCTCGTGGAGAAATGATATTTGGTCGAAGCTATTCACAATGAGTCGCAAATAACAGAAAAACTAAATTTTTTCTGAAAAATCATTTTTTGTGTCACTCACTGGTTAATCAATTCAGTCACATCACATTTTGATCAAAAATTCATTTTTTTCAAATGGAACCCCTATGGGCCACCTACCTGTCCCTCTAGAACATACATTGAGGAAAAAAATTACATATCATTTTTGTATTTCGGTGCATTAACAAATTGTATAAATTCAAAAATCTACAACTAGTTCATGAGTTTCCTTGCAATTCGAATAATTTTTCAACTTAGTAAGCTGTGGAAAACAACATTTCTGAATCTTGTCAACTAATAGTGTAAGTTATACTTATAAGCACGATAATGGTGTTTTTTTAAAATTCTTCTAGCGTTTTCTCGGCTTACATTGCATTGGTATTCCAATTCCCGCATCGAAGCGGTTGGATCAAAATCAACATAAGCAAAACGTTCATTTCTGCCTCCTCACTTACGATCATCTTCTCCATTGTTGGGTTATTTTCTGTGTGGGTATCGTTCAACGTATAACTTACAAGTGGCGACACTGTTTTAAATACATTGTCCGTAAATTATTAACATATCAACCTGTTCACTTCTTGTGAACCTATAATTTTGATTTTACATTTCTACTAAACTAATTCTCGGAAGTTAACTGATTTTCGAGAGTTGAGTTGGAAGATGACAGCGAAACACAATTAGTTGACTTGATTCAGAAATGTTGTTTTCCACAGCTAAGTTGAAAAATTATTCGAACTGCAAGGATACTCATGAACTAGTTGTAGATTTTTAAATGTATACAATTTGTTACTGCACCGAAATACAAAAATGATATGTAATTTTTTCCCTTAATAAATGTTCTAGAGAGACAGGTAGGTGGCCCATAGGGGTTTTATTTGGAAAAAAAGAATTTTTGATCAAAATGTGATGTGACTGAATTGATTCATCAATAAATGACACAAAAAATAATTTTTCAGAAAAAAATAAGTTTTTCTGTTATTTGCGACTCATTGTGAATAGCTTCGACCAAATCTCATTTATCCACGAGGTAAAATAAAAAAACAATTTTAATTTCAATTGTTTTGAAAAAATGACATTTGACATAAAGTTTGGACTTGTTTTGACCTGTTGAACTTGAATATGTAAAAATATACAGGGTGTTCCATTTGAAAAAACAAAGCAACTGGCATTTCCAGAAAAACCGGAAATCCGCCATATTGGATTGTGATGTGATCGAATCCGAAATGGTTGCTTATATAACTGTACCAAATTTAAGAGAAACCCGTTTACGAATGCAGAAGTTACAGGGGTGGCCCGATATCCTGTGTCACCCGGTATTACTTCCTGATTGAAATGTAATTTTCACAGTCACACACAAACTGGTAAAAGTTTATGTGACTTTTCTTGTTTATTACCTGAATTTTTAATTTGTGCTTCTATTTATATTGTACATGAACATATTGGATGGTAATGTGATCAAATCCGAAATAGTTGCTTATATAACTGTACCAAATTTCAGAGAAATCCGTTCACGAATGCAGAAGTTACAGGGATGGCCCGATATCCTGTGTCACCCGGTATTACTTCCTGATTGAAATGTAATTTTCACAGTCACACACAAACTGGTGAAAGTTTATGTGACTTTTCTTGTTTATTACCTAAATTTTTTATTTGTGCTTCTATTTATATTGTACCTGAACACATTGGATGGTAATGTGATCAAATCCGAAATGGTTGCTTATATAACTGTACCAAATTTCAGAGAAATCCGTTCACGAATGCAGAAGTTACAGGGGTGGCCCGATATCCTGTGTCACCCGGTATTACTTCCTGATTGAAATGTAATTTTCACAGTCACACACAAACTGGTAAAAGTTTATGTGACTTTTCTTGTTTATTACCTAAATTTTTAATTTGTGCTTCTATTTATATTGTACCTGAACACATTGGATGGTAATGTGATCAAATTCGAAATGGTTGCTTATATAACTGTACCAAATTTCAGAGAAATCCGTTCACGAATGCAGAAGTTACAGGGGTGGCCCGATATCCTGTGTCACCCGGTATTACTTCCTGATTGAAATGTAATTTTCACAGTCACACACAAACTGGTAAAAGTTTATGTGACTTTTCTTGTTTATTACCTAAATTTTTAATTTGTGCTTCTATTTATATTGTACCTGAACACATTGGATGGTAATGTGATCAAATTCGAAATGGTTGCTTATATAACTGTACCAAATTTCAGAGAAATCCGTTCACGAATGCAGAAGTTACAGGGTGGCCCGATATCCTGTGTCACCCGGTATTACTTCCTGATTGAAATGTAATTTTCACAGTCACACACAAACTGGTAAAAGTTTATGTGACTTTTCTTGTTTATTACCTAAATTTTTTATTTGTGCTTCTATTTATATTGTACCTGAACATATTGGATGGTAATGTGATCAAATTCGAAATGGTTGCTTATATAACTGTACCAAATTTCAGAGAAATCCGTTCACGAATGCAGAAGTTACAGGGTGGCCGATATCCTGTGTCACCCGGTATTACTTCCTGATTGAAATGTAATTTTCACAGCCACACACAAACTGGTAAAAGTTTATGTGACTTTTCTTGTTTATTACCTAAATTTTTTATTTGTGCTTCTATTTATATTGTACCTGAACATATTGGATGGTAATGTGATCAAATCCGAAATGGTTGCTTATATAACTGTACCAAATTTCAGAGAAATCCGTTCACGAATGCAGAAGTTACAGGGGTGGCCCGATATCCTGTGTCACCCGGTATTACTTCCTGATTGAAATGTAATTTTCACAGTCACACACAAACTGGTAAAAGTTTATGTGACTTTTCTTGTTTATTACCTAAATTTTTTATTTGTGCTTCTATTTATATTGTACCTGAACACATTGGATGGTAATGTGATCAAATCCGAAATGGTTGCTTATATAACTGTACCAAATTTCAGAGAAATCCGTTCACGAATGCATAAGTTACAGGGGTGGCCCGATATCCTGTGTCACCCGGTATTACTTCCTGATTGAAATGTAATTTTCACAGTCACACACAAACTGGTAAAAGTTTATGTGACTTTTCTTGTTTATTACCTAAATTTTTAATTTGTGCTTCTATTTATATTGTACCTGAAGAAGTTAGTGAACTATATTATTATTATTGTATATGAATATCTACCCCTAACATTTTGCTGAGACCGGCTATGCCATCAATGGCATCGAAAGAAAGTGTATCACTATCTCAGATTCCTCATTTTTCACAGCAGTTTACCAGTATCGTCGAAAACTTTCAGTCCACGTAGTTTCGCACAATTCTTGTGAAAAAAACTCTCACTTATAACTCATTTGAATCCATTGATAACTTTGGCTCTGCACTTTTCACAAACGACGAGCTGTCGATGCTATCTTGCTCATCTTTCGATATTATGCTGATAACTCTGTTCATTTTCCTTTTTTTATTTCCAGCCCAAAGTGTCCAAAAAAGACTGGAGAAGGACCCACGAAGAATTCATCTCAGCCATCCGCTCAGCCAAAGAAGCGCAAGCCCATATCGCTAGGGGTGGCAAAATCTCAGACTTGCCACCCCCTCCTCCATCCAGCAATCCCGATTACGTGCAATGCCCCCACTGCGGTAGGAGATTCAACGAAAGTGCTGCAGCGAGACACATCCCCAAATGTGACTCGTACAGTTTCAACAAGCCCAAGGGGCCACAACCCAAGGGAAAAATTACGAAGAAATGAACAAGTTGACTGTGAAGTCATAATATATTTTTATACTGCAATATCCGTTCCAAGCCTTTCAAGTGATCTAATGTAATTAATATTTTATAGTTTTAATATATTATTATATTTCGATTAAATAAATAATATACACGATAAATGTATTTTTGACCAAAAAGGACGGAAAATATCTACCTGGCCAGAGATAGAAAAAGGGGGAAGTACTATGCTTTATAAGTTGCTGGGTAGTTTCAGCAAAAATAAAATGAAACTGTGATAGAACCAACGAACATCTCCCGACTACAAAAAGGCAGAGAAAAGATCAATTTCTGGCATTGCACAGCCAGCTCCATTGCTATCAGGGTTGCCAACGCCAAGTGAAGAAAAAGGCACGAGAATTCCCGAAAATTCCCGAAACTTATATCTGATCGTTTTTTTCTTGGCAAATCATCGCCTAGAATTTTATTTGAATGGATAATAGTGTATTATATATTATTTTTATGTAATGGAAATTACATTTATAGGATTCGTTACATGAAAGGATTGACAGGAACACGCCCCTGTTCTAGAATATTTTGATTTGCACATAAATATTACCACCCAGAAACCTCAGCAACAAACTCAGAAATAAAAAAAATTGTCAATGTTTTCAATAATTTGAAATTGAAAACGCCAGTTTACTCATTTTATCCAAAAATGATTTCCTAGCGCCTCTGATGGACGTATGCATCGTTACTTCACACAGTTCAAACTTTTACCGCTAGTTGCTTCGAACTGTCAACTATAATTTCATTCGTCCTCGTTTATATGTTTAATATGTTAATATTTCTTTATTATAGTATTTTCAATTGTTACTGAAACATAACATTAAAAGTGAGTTGAATTCATGTTTGGATTGTGAGAAATGGTATCGTCTATGGATATTCCAAGACAACCACAATTGGGGTGTTTGGGGGAAGTTATTCAAGTGAAGGTCAAATCGAGTTTGAATTGAGGAGCACCTTTAAAGGACCCTGCACTTTTTATATGTAAAGTGACGACCGGTCAAATTTTCTGAAACTTTGGTATGTTGTTGTACTCGATCTACGAACCAAAAGTATCAATAGGCGCAACTCAATCCTATGACTAGTTTCCCAGATACGGGGTTGTTAAAGTTGAAAATTGACCAGTTTTCCGGATTTTTTTTTCTTTAACTTACGAAATAGATTGTATTTCTTTCGCATACACACGTTTACTACATGTTTAAGTAATACATTAGTAAGTACGTACAATTAAAAATATTTATACTTGCAGGGTGATTCACAAATGTATGACGGTAGTTTTTTGCAAAATTTCACTTTCTCTACTTTGACGTCAGGGAAGCATATTTTAGAAAGGTTCTCCCCGATATTGTATTTTGACGAGAAAATATTGCACAGTACACATTTCTATACAGGGTGTTTTTCATAGAGAGAACCACTAGACAATTATTTTTTTTAGTTAATTCAAAACCCTATATTTATGGATTGATTTTTGGGAAACGTAATACCACAAACATATGTGGGTGTCTAATCTCCAAAATATTCAAGGTGGTTTATTTATAGGAAGGTATTCTATTTTGAGAAAAGTACAAAAACCATGAACAACCTGTATTCTAAAATTTCCCTGGTCAAATGTAACTATTTTCTCACAATATAATGATTTTTATAACATCTTGAGAGGTATGAATTCTACATCCGTTTCTATGACCAGTTTTCGAGATACAGGGCGTTAAAATGAAAATTACTGATTTTATCAGTTTTTTCTTCAAAAAAGGCTGGATTGATTTTATGTCGCGCTTATGAGTTCAATATAAGTTTTGGTTAGATGTACATGGAAAGCTTCAGCTGAAAATATTTACTGTTACAGGGTTATTCACGAATAAATCACAATAGGTTTTTGCAAACACTCAATAATTCTACAGTTCCGACACAGATAAATTATTCCATAAAGATATTACCTAGCCGTTTACAATTTTGAGTCTAAAAGATTTCGCTATGATTACTTTTCATACAGGGTGAGCCATACAGCAAACCATACCAAAAATAATTAGGCTTTAAAATTACTAAAACGAGAACTTTTTTAGTGACTTTTGAGTAACTTTATAACATTAACCGTAAGAATTTCAAGTATACAAGGTGATTTAATTACAATTACCTACATCTTTGTCCGATATAAGTATTCGACAAGTTTTTATAAACGTGGCAACAAAGATGATAATAAGAAGATAATAATCCATTTTCGTGTGTAGGTATTATTCAAATACTGGGTACCTATTTTGTATAGGCGGGCACTTCTAGAGCACTTCTAGAGCGCTAATAACTAAATAAATGCACTATTTTCAGCAGAAAACTATGTTGATTTGGGATCATCCATGCAGGCAAGAATTATACCAAAGGTACAAAGGTATATTGCAAAAATTATCAGAAAAATTAACCGAAACTCATTTCCACACCACCACAGAGGTAGAGGTTTTGGCGCGTTTTTTTTTATAGTGGTTTCCACGTAATTGAGACAACATTTTTTTTGTTAGAAGTGCGAGTTAAATTGAGAAAGTTCTATAGAATAGGGAACATAGTAGCGAGCATATGTTTTTAGCTGAACCTTTCAATGTACATCTAACCAAAACTTATATTAAACTCATAAGCGCAACCTAAAATCAATCCAGCTTTTTTTAAGAAAAAACTGATAAAATCAGTAATTCTTCACTTTAACGCCCTGTATCTCGAAAACTGGTCATAGTATCTGATGTAGAGTTCATTCCTCTCAAGATGTTATGAAAATCATTAGATACTGAGAAAATTGTTACATTTGACCGGGAAATTTTAGAATACAGGTTGTTCATGGTTTCTGTACTTTTCTCAAAATAGAATACCTTCCTATAAATAAACCACTTCGAATATTCTGGAGATTAGAGATACACATATGTTTGTGGTATTACCTTCCCCAAAAATCAATCCATAAATACAGGGTTTTGAATAATTCCTAAAAAAAATTGTCTAGTGGTTCTCTCTATGAAACACCCTCTATAAGAAATGTGTACTGTGCAATATTTTCTCGTCAAAATACTATATCGAGGAGAACCTTTCAAAAATATGCTTTCCTGACGTCACAGTAGAGAAACTGAGATTTTGCAGAAAACTACCGTCATACATTTGTGAATCACCCTGCAAATATAAATATTTTAATTGTACGTTTTCACCAATGTATTACTAAAACATGTAGTAAACCTTTGTATGCAACATAAATTCAATCTATCTCGTAAGTTGAAGAAAAAAAAATCCGAAAGCTTGGCAATTTTCAACTTTAACACCCCGTCTCTAGAAAACTAGTCGTAGGATTGAGTTGCGCCTATTGACACTTTTGGTTACTAGGTCGAGTACAACAACATACCAATGTGTCAGAAAATTTTACCGGTGGCCACTTTACATATAAAAAGTGCAGGGTCCTTTGAAAACATCGAAAAGAAATTGGAATTTGAGAAATTATTTTCACAAAATATAACTGAGGCAAAGAAAAATTAAAATAGAATCATGCGATTTCCGTTACTTGACAGTGGACGAGCGTCAAATGTTATGTCGAGTTCACAATGTTCACATAGCAGCTTTTCACGTTTCAGCTTACGGCGTCCTATTTTCTGACTGACTGCTCCATATAATGAACTGAATGCTAGATAACTGACATAGTGTGTAACGAATAAAACGAAAGTTACGAATAGTAATAAAATTCCGGGTTTTTCCCACAATTGTAAAAATCCGGACACAATTCCCGGCACATGTTGAAATTCCCGATTTTCGGGAGAAATCCCGGTAATTGGCCACGCTGATTACTAAAAAACTAACTACTAATTTGAATTATGAGGTCTTTTGATAGTATTTTACACTGAGTAAGGAGAAATAGGCGGCGACAGTTGGCTGTCATCATTTCTACAAAGCTGATTATTTCTTTTTTTTGTTGTGTGTGTATCACAAGTGAACAAAGCGTTGCCACATAAGGTGTTGGAAATAGAAATTTGTTTCACTCATTTCTACAAGGCTGATTTTTTTTTCTCCGCTAGTTTATTTAATAAAATGACCAGAAAATTTAGTCTACTGGAAATCTGATGTTGTTAAAGCCTTGGTAGATTCAACGGAATGCACGATCTCCCGACCGCAGCCGCTGCGCCGATCCGTTACAGGACGCTCTGAATTATTGCATTCACCGGCATCAATTGAAAATCTTCAAAGCTTTTTTTACAAGCTTTTATGTGCTTTCATTTGTTAGTTCGTTCGTTTGTTAGTTCGTTAGGGTCAAATCTTGCAAGTAATTTTCGTCCGAATAATTTGAAATTTGGCAGATGTTCATAATTCCGGTGACAATAAATCATGGAGTTTTTGTTAGAGAAAACAACAAAATGGCGGCTCCAAGATGGCGGAGGAGATTTGTAATTATAGTCCGATTTGATTAAAAATTGATATGTGGAGGTTTACGGGGTCGGAGATTATGAATTTTTTGTCAAAATTCATAAATTGAAGATGGCGGCTCCAAGATGGCGAACGAGTTTTGTGATTATGGTCCGATTCGATTGAAAATTGGTATGTAGAAGTTTTCGGGGTCGGAGATCATGAAATATTTGTCAAAATTCAAAGATTTAAGTTGGCGGCTTCAAGATGGCGGACGAGTTTTGTGATTATGGTCCGATTTGATTAAAAATTGGTATGTGGGGGTTTTCGACGTCGGAGACTATGAATTTTTTGCTGAAATTCATAAATTCAGAGTCGCGGCTCCAAGATGGCGGACGAGTTTTGTGATTATGGTCCGATTTGATTAAAAATTGGTATGTGGGAGTTTTCGGGGTCGGAGATCATGAAATATTTGTCAAAATTCAAAGATTTAAGATGGAGGCTTCAAGATGGCGGACGAGTTTTGTGATTATGGTCCGATTTGATTAAAAATTGGTATGTGGGGGTTTTCGGGGTTGGAGACTATGAAATTTTTTGCCTAAATTCATAAATTCAAGGTCGAGGCTCCAAGATGGCAGAAGAGTTTTGTGATTATGGTCCGATTCGATTACAAATTGGTATGTGGGGGTTTTCGGGGTCGGAGATTATGAAATATTTGTCGAAATTCAAGAATTCAAGATGGCGGACGAGTTTAGTGATTATGGTCCGATTCGATTCAAAATTGGTATGTGGGGTTGTCGGGGTCGGAGATCATGATTTGTTTTAGCTCAAAACTCACAGGGAAGAGACCTTATAGAAACGATGCTCTATTAGAAATGAACAGATAAAGCCGAACTACCTAAATTAATTAAAGAAGAAAATATCTAATAAAAAAACTTTTCAAAGAAGCTTTTATTGAAGCCGTGTACTGAAACTTATAAAATAAATTTAAGTCATCGCTGACAATGATTTAATAATTTTTTGTTGAATTATTTGGTTTTAAAAAGCTTGTCGCGCTAATTGTAATAAAATTAATACTTGTTGTTACCAACCATTCATTATCCAATGAAATTAATTGGTATCTACTTTCAACTAATCACTGCCCAATCAAATTAATTGGTACCTACTTTTATGAACACTTCGCGCGACAAGCTTTTTGAAACCAAATAACTCAACAAAAAATAATTAAATCATTGTCAGCGATGACTTAAATTTATTTTATACATTTTAGTAGACGGCTTGAATGGAAGATTGTCTTTAAAAAGAATTTTTTCCTAGTTCATTTAACTTATTGTTGAATAGGTTTGCGGTTTCACTATCCAACTTGGTTCTCATAAGTTCTCTTATATATATTTTTTATCAGTTTCTATGAGACATTTTTAGCAGGACATTCGAACGTCTTTCAAACAAAATCAGTTGCATTACTAATGTCGATAATACAGTTACCACTAAAAGCAATGTTGCAACTTCCAAGGAATCGATAGAACTTAAATTCAATTATCAACCCAAATTAAATGAATAGAAAATACTGCTGAGGTTCCAACAACTACTGTAGTACAACAATTGGGTGGTTTACCCTACCAAACTACATCTAAATTTTTTCGTTTCTTTGAACGCAAATGGTAGAGCAGCTCTCTGATTCATCTCACATGAAGTTTTATCGACGGAATAAGTGAGAGTTTACTCCCTCACTGATAGATGACGACACTATATACACCAAAAATTGTAGTAGCCCCTAATAAATGACTTGCCCATGACTTCGGTCCCATTTTCATAGGTCAACGAATAGTTACAAAAAGATCCATTACATACGTACAACTTGACTCTAAGACGAAAAAATTATATTCAATCATAAGAAATGTTGATATTGACAATATCCCGATCCATTGATAGATTTTGGGATTTCTACACAAACGCTTTGCGTAACAGATTTGCTCAAAAAAAGCATTTTTACCCCAAAAATCATAATAATTGAAATCCTCAACAACATTATCTTAATTGTTTGCACTATTATCCAACGTATTCCTCCTGAAAACTCTTTTTTTCTGAAGTTAGATTATGGACATCTATGGGGCATCCATTATTGTTTATAAAAACAAACGCTCATTTGTCGATAACAGAATCGACCATATACAGGGCGAGTCGAGAAGTACTTTGACAATCTTCAGGAGGTGATTCCTCACAATATTCTAAATGAATTGTATAAATGAATATATGTCCGGAAACGCTTCGTTTCCAAGATACAAGGTGTTGAATTTTTATTTTTATTTTCGTTTTTTTTAATAACATTCGAAATACTGACCTTTATTAAACGAAAATTGGTATTGAGAGGTTTTTTGAGGTTTCAAATTCGAACCTAATATTATTCTTTTTTGAAGATTTATAACTTTTTTGAGCGTACTTCTAGCACATGTTTCAGTAGAAAAATAAATTCCTTTATTATATTTACGTAAATAAGCTACCGTCGTTACAAGCGCTATAAGCAACCGTTTTCTAGATATTTGGACTTAAAAATTTCAAGTCGATTATGTGATAATCAATGCGCGTTGAAGTTATTACCATTATTTTGCATTTTTCACAAGAATGCTTAGGGAATGAATTTGAGGTTTAGGTAAGTAGTTTTGCTTTTTTGTTGGGGGTGCCACCTATTCTATTTATTTTTACTCGTTTGAAATAGTTATTTTTGTATCAAGGGTGCAAACTCTGTATTTGTTTCAATAAAATTAGCAAGAAATATCAACATGTTATTTCAAGAAATTTTGAATATGTAGAATAAAATAAAATGAAGGAAACTAAATTATATCCAAATATATTGTTCGAAGGGTCCATCTTCAGCGAAAATACGAGCATTCAGTGTTCTAGTCATTGAATCTCGTTCCCGCTCAAAAATTATTGGTGTGTTTCTTATTGTTTCACAGGCGTCTACTATTCGGTTTCTTAGATCTTCCTCGTTCGCTACTGGAGTTTTATAAACTAGTGACTTCAAATATCCCCAAAAATGAAAATCCAACCGGTTTAGATCTGGGGACCTTGGTGCCCACGCCTGGTTAGGTTCTTCTACACCCCTACCGATCCACGATTTGGATAGTGTTAAGGAATTCCCTGGCTACAACGCTAAAATGGGCCGGAGCCCCATCTTGCATAAGCCACATGCGAATACGAATTTCTAATGGTACATTCTGAAATAGTCCTGGCAATTCATTTTCTAAAAAGTCTCTGTAAGTTGCGCCATTCAGTCGGAACGGAAGAAAGAAAGGAGCTATCAAGTAATTATCAATTATTGCCGCCCATACATTTACAGAAAATTGATACTGATAATGTGTTCCACTAAATACGTGCGGATTTTCCAGAGCCCAAACATGGTTGTTATGAAAGTTTGTGATAGCATTTCGGGGGATGTTTGCCTCGTCCGTGAAGAGTACATATCTTAAAAATTGAGGATTTCCAACCAATTTCCTCAAAAACCACTGACATATAGTAATGCGTTGGGGAAAGTCTCGTGGCAAAAGAGCTTGTACCCTTTGAATATGGTTTGGATAAAATTGTTGATCGTGGATAATTCTCCAAACTGTGGACTCAGTAGAATTGAGAGCTTCAGCAATTATTCTTGTTCTTGTTTCTTTATTCTCCTCGAGATCGTTCAAAACATCTTCTTCCAGTTCTGGGGTTCAAACTTTTTCCATCTTTGCAAAGTGAGATTGCTTCTTGAAAATGTGTTTCCCATTTCTTCCGGTCTTCCTATTGTATTGAAGACCTAGTGAAAGCGATGACTCTCTTGCGTCAATACTACGAATGATTTCTGGTGAGTACTCTTCTTGGAAAACATTCTTCTCTGCCTCATTCATCTTTATGAGTTCTTGATTAAGGCTGGAATAGAAAATCAAATAATTATCTGAATGAAAATGCAAATTTTCAATTTCAGATTTTTTCTTTTGAGTTAGGGACTTTTCAGAATATGTATTAGATGTAGTTCAATGCCCAGCGTGGCTTTAGCCGGGAAAGTAGTTTTTTTCTGTTAGACATGCACAAAAAAGAACTTCATTCTTATCGGTGATTTTTCAATTCACAGACAACTCTTTCTATCAATATTCAATTGAGAATGTTTCCCTTTTCAACAAATTTACCTGATATCAATACAAACATCGAGTGTAATTCGGCAGGACAATTTAATGAATGAGAAATTTAGAAACATATCAATGCAAACTTCATTTATGAAACATTAAAAATAAACACATTTTTATTTAATGTAGAATTATTAAAAACGCAGTTATTGAAATTCATACTAGGAACAGTGATGTCGCTGCGGATGCCACTAATAGTTTCTGTAGTAAATGTTGAAGTTTTTTCTTTTTCCAAACGAATTGATTGAATACTGCTCGAATGATACTCTTTGTCAACTTGTAAGTATGGTTTTATTGATGATGAATGTCCTGTTATTTTTATTAGAGCTTGTTCTTCAATTCCGCTTTCATTTAATTCGCTAACTGCTGCCGCTCGATTCCAGTGATTTGTAATTTTGACACGTTTGACATCTATACCAATACGTTGTGCTGAGCATTTAGTCCATTTGAGAATTTCATTAATTCCAATCGGCACATTCTTATACTAACCTTTAGAATTTTTCTCATTCCAAAAGGAATTTGTTGTAAGAAATACTCTGTCCAATGTTATAAAAGTGTCTCGTTTTTCCATTAACTTTTTAAATAAACGTATTGGGCAAATATCTTCCTCTAAAATATTAGGCGTAATCCATTTGCTGTCACATAATTTATTGTAACCGCCTTGTCTCGTTTTTAAAAATAGATATACTCGATTCGTCCAGTTTCTTTTCCATTATCTTCAATTTCAGATACGAAATAAGCAGTTTTGCAGTAAGCTGCTTCTCCTCCGCGCCAAGCTAATTCAAACGCCAAAATGTGATATAATTTCTTTTGAAGTCCTTCCGGTTCATTTTCGTCATATAATCTGGCCATTGCAAATACTTCAGATTTATTGAGAGCTGATGCACTAGATTCTCTCTTTTCGGGTTGTGCTTGTAGGATTTTACGTTTAGCATTAAGTGCAGCCCGTGATGAATTAAACTGAACGTCGGTGAAAGGGTTAAATACAATATTGAATTCGTTATAATATTTACTTTGTAGCATTTTAGCGGTGGTGTTCCAAATTGTTTTAACTACCGCTTCTTTGTAGTCTTCTCCGTTGCCTTTCCGCATATTAAATGCCCAATCTTGCAATATCACATTCAATTTCTCGATGGAACTATCTGGCTCAAATTTATATCTTTTTGCATCGCATCGCAACGTAGAAAATTGTCGCCAGATTGATGATTACGTCGCAACTGTATTAGTAGGCACACAGGTATTAACGATTTGACTAATTTCGGCGTTCGTAGACTCAACAAATCGACTCATTGTTAGTGCTTAGAAATTCAATTAGATGTTGACAAACATGTCAAACTATTTATTTTGGCAACCAACACCGCGATAATTGATAAACAAATGAATAAATGAAAAAACCACTAGTGCATTTGTCGCTGTAAAAGTTGCAGCAAAAGTCGCTGTCAAACTGACGATTGCACTGTGGTATATGCGATTTTTTATAGATGAGTTGAATTGTAATCAAAAATTCAGTTCTTCCGAAAATTGGGTAGATGTGACCCATTGAAAGAAAAATGCAAATCATTCTGATTGGGGATGGCAAGAAATATTCATGTTGTCAGGGAAATATTTAGATTTCTATTTCCCAATTTTGTGTGAATAACATGACTCAAGAGCCATATCCGCATATTCTCACTCTATCAGAAGCAGTTCTACTCAAAAGCATCGAATTTGTATCGATCTTCATCTAGTATTTGTTTAATTTTAGATCTTAAGAGCTGTTCTTCCACTAACATAGAGCATCTCCTATATAGAACCTGGATATAACTACATTCCAATCGGATATAACTAGAAAAAAAATTCATCCCATAATTTCAAAAATTGTGATCACTTTAATTCCCATAATTCACAAAAAATCTATTGTACACAAACTCGATCAGTCAATCACCAGAAATAAAAAAACATCGTCCATATGAATCACTTCCACCCCATTCTGCAGAGAACCAATCAACATGTTCACACCCTGTATCCTTCGTCCTTCTTGTCACTTTCTGCTGAACGCGCAATTTTCCGGATTATCGTAATCCATCTGCTGATTCGGTTTTCTCTTCTTTTCCCATCACGTTATATCCTATGTCATGGTATCGAACGGGATAAGTTAATTGATTTCCTTTATCCCAGGAATACAATTCCTGAAAAAAAAAACGTCTCTCAATTGAATTGAGCTAGAAGGTAGTTATGTCGGAACGGAGATTAGGATTGAATGAGTTTTATGTTTTATTGATATAAATGCTTTCGAACTCTTGATGAGAGAGATGTTTATTGTACATGAAAAAATAATATTAAAATTTATTCTCGTTGACAAACACAGATATAATTATAAATAACACTGGTAAAATACATCAACTCTTTCTGAAATATTGCTGGATAATAATAAAGCGGCCAAGTATGTCATGCTGTAAATATGTTGAAATTTTAAATTAAAAAAAATATGTTAAAAATATATTTTTTTTTAAATATAATAATATAATATATATTTATTCATCTGCGCGATATATAAACAATAGACAATAAATTGTACAGACTATTGATACTAAATTTTTACATATAACATTTAAATATAGGCGTATATGTGAACAAATAAAACTTTCTAACAAAAAATTAAACCAACGAAATATGGAACTGAAAAGTAAAAAAATTTTCAACAAAAAATTAAACCGACGAAATACGGAACTGAGAAGTAAAAAATAAAATAAACCTTCTTAGTCTCAATAACTAAGCTCCTAAACTAATGTAAGTAACTAATTTTGAGTCGGCGCCAAACAAACAATCAACAAAGATCATTGAATTACTTCAAAAAAATTATCAGAATGTCACCGCCCAACTCGATGCCATCATTTACGCCTTACCTAATTAATTTGCTTGTTTGTTTGGCGCCGACTCAAAATAAGTTACTTACATTAGTTTAGGAGCTTAGTTATTGAGACTAAGAAGGTTCATTTTATTTTTTACTTTTCAGTTCCGTAATACGTCGGTTTAATTTTTTGTTAAAAAGTTTTTTACTTTTCAGTTCCGTATTTCGTCGGTTTAATTTTTTGTTAAAAAGTTTTTATTTTTGAACTTGTTTTTTGATTACTTCCAACATATTTACTTACCCATCTTACTTCACTATTACCAGTTAAATAATATGATTATCTATTTTAACTATTTGTTGTTATATAAATTATTTTTTGTTGTTCTGGTTAGTTTATTTCATCACTTTGTTTATCATTCCATCGTCTCATAGAATATAATTATTATGACGGATGTGGAATAATGACAGTAGCGATCTGTCATTGTCAACTACATGTGTGTGTGCAAATGTTCAGAAGTGAAAAATCAATTATCCCCTATTTTTCTACCCGCAAGGGTGAATAAAATCCAAATATGAGGTTTACCCTATCTATTAAAAAAAGAATCATCCAAATCGAAGAACCCAGTACAAAGTTATGCCTGATAGAATCGGTTAACGGCCCAGAATTCAGAGGGTGAGTGAGCAATATCCTTCATTTTGCTACCCTTAGGGGTGGATTTCATCTTTAAAATTCAATTGGGACCAACTTCGAAGTACACCCTATCCACTGAAAATAATGATGATAATTATCGGAATCGGACGTCTCAGTAAAAAGTTATGCGTGATCATACATGAAAAAAAAAATATATATATACGCGTCGACTAGAGAACCTCCTCCTTTTTGGTTTCGTCGGTTAATAAATATAGGAATACACCATATAAGGCGTGGCCTTGAATGGTGTCAAGTTATACACATTCTACCTGAGATTTGTCCCTATTCATAGTACTTATAATGTAGGGGTTCATTAAGAAAAATCGGCGGTTTGTGAATAATGACCCTCCATCAAATATTACACTAAGATTTTTGTACTTTTGTTTGAAGGTTGTAGACGATGTGGTAACTTGATTACTATCGTTTCGGACGTCCATCGTCTTAATGTATTTAAAAGGTTTTCACGACGTTTCGAATGCTTGTATCTGCAATCGTCTTCAGGTGAATTCACCTGAAGACGATTGCAGATACAAGCATTCGAAACGTCGTGAAAACCTTTTGAATACATTAAGACGATGGACGTCCGAAACGATAGTAATCATTTTTGTACTTATTATGTGCTCTTTATAGGTTATCCTCAACGAATTATAATAATAGAATTATAAAAATAAACAATATATAAAAATAAACAATTCTAACAAACTCTTGAGTTGTAAAAACATCTAAAAAAACTAATCTGATCTAGTGTACCTATAGTTATTAATTATATTGCTTTAATATTGGAATGGTAATTATTTCTCACATCAATGAAGTCGTGTAATTTCGATCAAGGAATTTGGAATATCCATTTTTTCATGTTGAAAAGGGAAACATTCTCAATTGGATATTGATAAAAATATTTGTATGAGAATTGAAAATCCACGATAAAAATGAAGTTATTTTTTGTGAATGTCTAACGATGGAAAATAGTCTCTAAAGTTTATCTTTCAGTCGCAGATGATTCCACACCTGATTTTATGAACATCCTGTTCATATTGCCAAAAATCAATCAATTTTTCCACTTTTGTCTTGAATAACTTATCTGAATTTATATTTTTCATTTGAATCGTCAGAAGATTATAGAATTTTGGTCCCAGATAGGTATGACATCTAAGTGCAATATTTTTTTCAGGTTTTGGAATTACTGACGAAAGTTTTTTGTTATAGCAGAATAATTGGCGAGGATCTAAAATTTGTGATTCTTTATATAGTGTATTTGATGGATAATAATCTCTCGTTTTTTTGTAGATGATTTTCAATAAAAATTTCTGCATTATTTCTATTCTTTGAATGAATGTGATTGCAGCACCACCCCATGCTACTACTCCATATGTTGGATGTGATTCACATAATGCGTAATACAGAGTTTTGAGGTATTTTTTCACGAGGCTGTTAATATATGGCTCCCATTTTAGATGACTGTCAATGATGACTCCAAAGTATTTTATTTTGTCTACGGCCGATATTTCGAAAGATTTATTTTGGTGTGAGATTGTAAAATTTTGTAAGATGGAAGATATTTAGAATAAGATGTGAAGGTATGAAGAATGTTTTGCTAAAATTGATAGTCAGAAGTTTCTTATCAAGCCATTTCAATATTTTTGGGAAGTCATTTTCAACTTTGGCCTTGAGTTTATCCCAGGAGGAATCTTCATAAAATATCACCGTGTCATCGGCAAATGTTATGAACCTTCCCTCAGTAGGAATTTTGAATAAGTCATTCAGATATACAATGAAGATAATCGGTCCCAGTACCGTTCCCTGTGGAACACCATATTTCATTGTAGCTGTTTCACTAATTGTTTTGTTTATTTGTACAGTTTGTGTTCGTTCTGCGAGATAGCTTTCTATCAGTTTGTATGGGGTTCCCCTGAAGCCGATTCTTTCCAATGCTCGAAGTAATTCCTGGTGGCTCACTATATCGAATGCATTTTTAAGGTCGACAAAAATTCCAAGAGCTGGTTTTTTCTTATCTATCGATGTGCTTATATATTCCGTTAGTAGAGCAATTGCATCATTCGTAGATCTTTTCTCCCGGAAACCAAATTGTTGATCAGACAGAATTTTGAATTTTTCTAAATATCTCATCAGACGTTTCTTTATCATTTTGTCGAATAGTTTAGCTAGGTTGGAGATGACTGAAACTGGCCTATAGTTTGTAGTGTCAGTTTTATCGCCGGTTTTATAAAGAGGTTTTATAACAGCAACTTTGAAAATCGACGGATAGACTCCCTCATTAAAACTTTTAGTGGAAATACTCGAGAGAGATGCCGAAATATTATGGGAAATATATTTTACCGTTTCTGCCATGATAACATCTCTTCCAGGAGCTTTAATTATTTTTCAACGATAGAATGGTGTCCATTATTTCTGCTGGATTCGTGTCTTCCAGATAGAAAGAGTTTGTCAATGCCCTTCCGTAAACTTCACAGTTATTAACCCCTTTATTTTATTTTTTTGATTTCATTTGGTAGTTTTCTCCAATTTGATACTTCTTGGATCATTTTCCGTGTATATCCCATTTTCCTTTTTGATTTTCTTGATTTCGAGTTATTTTTTGTTTCCACTTGAGATTTCTTTTACACAGCTCCATAACATTTGTGAATTGTTCTTATTTCGATCTATCTGTTTTTCATTGTAGTTTAATTTCGCTTTTTTTATTATTTCATTCAATTTGTTCCGGAATTTTTCAAAAGGATACATCAAAATGTATCTAATAAAATTCAGCTAACAAAACTGTAACATTCCCTATCACTAGGAAGTTCTCTGTTGTGTTTCTGAAAAATATTCTACCCGTTTTCTTTGATTTCACAAGGTAATGCATCATATATTTCCACTCCATTATAGATCAAAAAGTCTTCTATTATATTTGATTTGGTTATGGAAAGTTTAAAGCTATTTTCGTTTTTTTATAATAGAAAAAAATTAAAATGTTTATTCTTTAGATAGTGAGCACAATATAAATTATTACAAGAATTAAATGTTTTACAAAATTACAGATGGAATTCACAATATAATTAGTTTTAGCAAAAGTAATAGTAGTAACAGTACTGAGGAAGTGAATAAACAGATGATATCACAGAAGCTTTAGCTTTCGAAGAAGCTATTCTACTTACTTAGCATTAGTAACTTTTAATAATGTTATATAGTTATATAGTTCATGATGAGGAAATCCCTTGTTGAGAATATTCAGTAGATTTTCCCTTCCAATTTCCATAAGCCATTTTTTTACTTTTTGTTTGAATATAGGTATACTTCTTCGTTCTCTCACTTCAATTGTAATATGTCATAAGCACGTTGACCAAGGTGTGTATAAAATATTTGTCCTATGCTTTTAATACATATTTTTTTGTGATTGTGTTTTTATTTCTGGTGTTATATGTATGGGCATTGAAGGTTAATTTGTCTCTATTTTTTTGTAGGTATATCAATGAATTCAACGTGTATAGCTGAGGGATGTCAAGGACTTTATTTCCGCCAAAAAGTAGTTGGTGGAATAATTCCTAGGTTGATGAATATTATCTTAAAAAACCTTTTTTGGATAAATTCTAAATTTTTTAGGTGAGTTTGAGTGTGTTATAAAGGGGACAACAACTTCTCAGCCTAATCCATTTTTGTAGATTAAGAAAACCGCTGTAATATGAAAATTGAAAACAGTTACCATCCCATATTCCATAAATAGTGGATTACATGATTTCCTCCACTTTGTTTTAGAGAGGTTTCCAATTGCCTGCTTTTGTAGTATGAGCACTGAATAATTACAGGCTCCCCAAAAAGAGATGCCATGATGTAAATGGGATTCTACAAGTACGCAATAAGCAGATTTTGCAGCAGTAAATCCTAATTCATTAGAAACTCTCCCCAAAATATAACAACGACATGCCGAATTTTTATTCAAGTTTCTTTTGTGCTCTTCAAATTTCAGATTTTTGTCCAAGTAAATTCCTAAAAAAAATTGCTGTGTCCTCGTTTTCTCCTCCCAGATTCTATCCAATATCACAGTTTTGGAAGACATAGCGCTAGTATCTCTAGTATTTAGAGAAACTAGATCAGAATCACACCAGTCTTTGATTGAGACCAGTATAGCATTTAATATCATTTATATATGGAAAAATAAAATTGGACCCAGTACAGAGCCCTGAAGTACTCCACACCTTGTCTAATTTTATCTGAGGTAGTGGATAATTTTACACACTGCTTTCCATCAGAGGAATAAGATTTGAACCAAGTCAGGGTGATTCTTCTTTATCCATATTGATTAAGTTTATGCAGCGGGAACGTTATGATTTACATAGATCACAAACATCGAATGGTTTTGATCACAAAGCACTGCCGTGATCACAACTTGGTGCTTTTTCATTTTTGCGAGTAAGGGATGTAGTAAGGCAAGTAGATATCGGTCTGAAGTTGGTGAGATCTCCTCTGTCACCTCCTTTATGGAGGGGTTTTCTGGAATGATGGAAATATTCCAGGTTCAAAGGAGTCATTTATGACTTGTGGCAGAACACTGAGTGCACCATCAGGAAAAATTTCAAATATTTTTATGGAGATGTCATCTGAACCAGAAGCGTTCTTATTTTTTATAGAAAATATTACTTCTTTCAATTCACATGCATTAGTGTCATAGAGTATAAGATTGTCTTGAATGTGGATGTCCCAGAGTTACTCTAATATTTTGGAGGTATACCGGGTGACAATGGGACAATGCCTGTATCTCCTTCACTTAACAACCGACTCGAATGAAATTTTGTCAATAGATATGAGATACAAGTTACTTGGCGAATGGAAGCAAAAACATTGCTTGAATTGTCAGGCACATAAATTCAATTGTAGAAGTTTATATTATAGATGTAAAAGTACCATTCAAGAGTTTATATCTGAGGATACTCATGTGGAGAAACAGATGTATTTTTCTTTATTTCTTTAATTTCTGAAATTTCGGGGAATGGTTATTTTGTTATGAGAACCCTCCAGGATACTTGGGGAATATTACTATTATTGATTTATTGAAAATATAAACAGGATGTTCATAAAATCAGATGTGGAATCATCTACGACTGAAAGAGAAACTTCAGTCACTATCTTCCATCATTTTAATCGTGGATTTTTCAATACACAGAAAAATATTCAATTGAGAATGTTTCCTTTGTCAACATTACCATCATATTCCTGAATTACTTTGAATATTCTCACAATATTCATGGAATATGTTCATGGAATATTCTAGGAATATCCTTTATGGAATATTCATGGAATATTGCAGGTATATCCTGTATATACAAGGAATATTTCCAGAGGATGTTCCAGGAGTATTATTTCTGGAATATTCTGGAAATATTCCCCAGGGAATATTCGAAGAATACCTAAAATTTTCCCCACCACCACATTCTAGGAATATTCCGAAAAAGATATGTGTATATCCCTGGGCCATTTAGTAATAATCCAATATCCCAAAAATAATATTCTATGAATATTCATGGGATATACAGTGCTGTCTGGATGGCCAGTTCGTCGGCTTTTTCGTTCCCTTGGTGACCTTTGTATCCTGGAAGCCATGCCAGGGTCACTTTCTTAGGGTTTACTAGTTCATTAAGGGCACAGGCATCATCCCACACAAGTTTGGAGTTAATTTGTGTGGCATGCAATGCTTTAAGTGTTGCCTGGTTGTCGGATAATATCACAATGGAATGGCCGATCCCATCCTGCTTATTTATTTCTCCGATACAGTAATGTATTGCTGCTACTTCCGCTTGAACTACCGTGGTGTCTTTTGACAGGCTCACTGGGACCATTATCCTTGGTTTTTGCCAGTATATTCCGGCTCCGACTCCTTCTTCTCTCTCCGAGTCGTCTGCTACCATATTGATGATGCGCTAATGGGTGCTCCTCCCTCCCAGGGTTCTCTTTCTGGTATGTCGTTTTTTCTATTCAAGTTGTATTTAGTTATCATGGCGTCTCTGGGCATTCCTGTAGTTGGATCAGCCCTTAGCACTTTTTCTAGCCTTTGAGATTGGGTTCCATGGAGTTTGTTGATGGGTGATGACCCTTGCATGAGTCCGTAGGTGATAGCTTTGCCTCTTCTTGTATGTAAATACGTAATGGTGGTAGGTTCAGGGTGATTTCCATCGCGGCCGTGGGGGTAGTTTTCATGGCCCCTGTGGCACTGAGACATGCTTGTCTTTGTAAGCCTGTTAATAGCCTTTTGATTTCTGACAGCGATATGGCTATGTGATAATAATACGCCAAGTATTTTCTGAGGAGATTTAAAACCAATCCACTATTTTCTTTCACGTTCATTTGACCAGAATACGACCATAATCATTCATATTCAGGCGTTCTGCATTATTATGAGCGGTTCCTTGTAATTTGCATTAGGTCTCACTATAGATTATACTTTATAGTGTATAGTTCTCCTAATAACTTCGGTAGTTTTCTACCTTGAGAATTACTCACGATCATTATTATTTTTTTCTCGCCCTCGAATCTTTCTACTTCTCTTTACTCCTTTCCCCTGTCACTTGTGTTATCCAAAGAGTGTGGTTCTTTATTAAATGTCTCCATTTCTTTTGTTAGATGTTGTTTTTTTGGTGTAAGAGAATTCATTGAAATCAACATATTCTGCAGAATTCCATTTAGTTCTGTAATATCCTTTCCTAATTCAGCGACCCTTTCCTGCATAGAAGTTTATGTTTTGACGCTACCTTTTCTGTGGCCTGCAAGATCTCCAGATCTCGGCCCTTTAGTCTTTTATATTTGCGGTAGGGTGGAAGATTTGGGTTTTTGCTTCACCAGTTCACAATGTAGATGATTTAAGTCTCAGAACTTGTAGCAGAAATTGAATAATAGAAAGTTTGAACAAAAATGGGTCATATTGAACATTTACGTTAGAGTTCTGTCAAATGATTACAATTGTCTTTTGTTTTCACGGCATACTTGAAAAAGCAAAGAATCTTCTGGCAAGATGAGGCATTCCTTGATAATTTTTTTTTAATAATAATTTATTCACACAAGAAAAAATAATTACAGAGTATAATTTAACAAATGCAGCATTATTGTGAATGAATAAAAATATACCAAAATATACCACGGAAGCAGTAGGTACTGCTTGTGTGTGGGCGTATATACGATGAGTAATATACAAACAAATTATTCGAAAATACTATACTAAATTTACTAAAAATAAAAATCAAGAATACAATTATTGTGAGAGCAAGATAAGTATAATTATTAATACAGACTAACATACAATATTCAGACAAATACTCACACGTTCATATCACATTAAATAATCGCAGGTAATATAATTACGAATTATAGATACTGCATATATATAATATAATTGGTTCTGAACTTTCTAAGTGTTAATAATGTAAAAGACTTTCAAATGTATTTATATATATATATATATATATATATATATATATATATATATATATATATATATATATATAATTAAAATAAAAAAAAAAAAAAAAAAAAAATATAAGGAGTTTAAAATATACAAATGTACAAGTACTAAGTGCATTTAGGATAGCATTATGAATATATAAAATTACTTTCAATTTTCAATTATTGACCGTATATAATGACGAGGCGATCGTTTTATAAATAGTTTTAAATCTTTTTTGAATCGGAATGCTGACGTTTCGTTTTGCAGTGTTTCGAGAAGGAGAAATACTTTTGGTACTAAAAATGGACAACATTTTTGGCCTATTGATTTCGAAGCGAAAGGTACTAAATAATCATTTTTTTGTCTCGTAGTATAGGTATGAGAAGGTTTAATAAGTTTGGTCTTATTGGAGAACTGAGTTGTAGCGATGTGGTTAAAGAATATTTGTCTGATATCAAACATCTCAGACTCTTCATAGAGAGCATCACTCGCGTATCTGTTGTTTTTGAAAAGTATCATTCTTAGGAATCGTTCTTTCGTTACTTCAAGTGGCTTTAAATAGGTTTTAGAAACCCCTCCCCATCCAACTATTCCATATTTTAGGTGTGACTCTATCAAACTTTGGTAAAGAATGTTGAGCTGTCTGGCATATAGATAATCTATATGCGAGTTCCATTTGAGGTGCTTATCAATCACTATACCAAGATACTTAGCTTTATCTGCCGACATAACGGTGAAGTTATTACCAATAGAAATTTGATTGAAGTGTGGTGAACAAGTTTTATTGCTGCTGAAAGGTAAATAAATGGTTTTCCCGGAATTAATTGACAGCAATCTATAATTCAGCCATTTTATTATATTGGGAAAGTCATTTTCGATTTTATGTTTTAAATCCTGCCAGGTGTCACTTTCGTCCACAAAACTTATTATTTCACATTCAGCTCCTGTGAAGAATAGATTGTTCAGATAAACAGTAAAGAGTAAGGGCCCTAACACGGTACCTTGCGGTACACCACATGTGATCATTTGTTCCTCACTAATGTGGTTTTGAATTCGCACTTGTTGTTTTCTTCCAGTTAAATATGATTTCATAAGATTGTATACTGTACCTCTTATACCCACATCCTCTAAGTAGAGTGATCAACAGTATCGAAGGCTTTTACCAAATCTAGGAATACTCCGATGGAAGGTTTTTTCAAGTCTATAGCCTTGTATATTCGAACTGTTAGTTTTTTCATAGCATCCTGAGTTGATTTTCCTTCTCTGAATCCCAATTGTGAATCAGACAAAATGTTGTATTTATTCAGAAATGAATTCAGTCGTTTTTTTATTATTTTCTCAATGATTTTACTGAAGTTAGATATCAATGCTATTGGGCGATAGTTAGACATTCCGGTTCTATTACCATTTTTGTAAAATGGAACAACAGTAGATAGTTTGAACGCTGTAGGAAATTCACCAGTATCAAATGGTTTATTGATGATATATGTAAGCGAAATCTTGATGAAGTCTACTATAATTTTTATTGTTTCTGATTTCAAATCGTCGGGTCCAGGCAATTTTCTATTCTTCAGCTCTGATATGACACTTTTAATCTCTGAAGGATTTGTTGGGTAGAGAAAAAGTGAATTTTCATTAATTTTTTCAATTTCTCTATAGCCATCTTCTTCATTAATCTTTTTTGCCAATTCCGAACCTACATTTATGAAGTAGTCATTAAAGTTATTTGCTATTTCTGTTGGTTCTGTTGATAAATACTCATCTTTTGAGTTTATGCTGTTTATTTCAGTAGAGCTGGGGTTTGTGAGTATTTCGTTTACTGTTTGCCATAATTGCTTCGAATATTTTTTATTTATTTTTTCAAACCTTTTTTTTTTAAAAATTTTTCGAAAACTTTTTCGTAATTTCTAAACTCTTTAATCGGATCTTTTTTTAATTTATGATACATTTGATTTTTTATTTGTAGCTTCTACCAACGATTTTGATATCCAATTCTTTCGTTTTCTCTCACAACTTTTCATTTTGATGTACTTCGTGGACTTTTCTACTGTGTTTTGTACGAGACCTATAAATTTATCAGTGGCTTCTTGAAAATTTTCTGTTAGAAGGACCTCGTTCCAATTTACTTTTTTTATATTTTCCAGCAATTTTTTGTCATCCAAAATTTCATGGTATCTGGAATGCTCTTTGAGTTTGGAGTTTTTTTTTGGATTCGAAGAAATTATCTGAAGTAAAATTGTGTAGTGATCGGTGACGCATTTTTCTATTGTCATTGGCAGAATTGTGTCATAACAGTTGTTTTTTGCGTGTATAAAAATATAATCTAGGCAAGTATTTGATAGTTTCTGACATCGTGTAACAGAATTTATTGCTGAAATGGAGCCATTTTCACAAAGTGTCTAGGTAGTTTTGGGAATCATCATTATTGACCAATAGTTCTATATTCA
This sequence comes from Gonioctena quinquepunctata, assembly GCA_018342105.1. Classification (NCBI taxonomy): domain Eukaryota; kingdom Metazoa; phylum Arthropoda; class Insecta; order Coleoptera; family Chrysomelidae; genus Gonioctena; species Gonioctena quinquepunctata. The sequence goes on along the minus strand of JAFIRS010001336.1, from coordinate 139,271 downwards.
TGTCTCCTACGAAAATACTGTAGGTAAAGTTTTTTTGTCTTTTTTTCAAGAGTGTATTGAGTTCATCTACGAATATATCAGTTGGGGTACTTGGTGATTTATAAAAAGCATTTATTATGATTTCTTCTTCATCTAAAACGGTATTAAGTTGTATCATATTTGTCCCACATATTTCTTTTAGTTCATGGGAGCGATATAATTCAGTCTTAATAAAAACTACTACGCCATCATTCTGATTCAGGTTTCCAGAATTGTATATTGTTTTGTACCCTTTTATGTAAAATATTGTATAGTCTGGTATTACCCAAGTTTCACTTAGTACTATGCAATCTAAAGATGAATCTAATTCTTTTATGAAAATATTAAATTCGTCGAAATTTCTTGATATGCTTCGAATGTTATTAAGGATTATTGTCAAATTTAAATGGTTGTTATTTTCATTGAATAACTCGATAGGGGTTGAGGTTAGATATAGAAAATGTTAGAGTAACTGACTCTTAACTTCAATTTTCTTTCGGATGGCATCAACAAAAATAGAAGTTGACATTTGAAAGAAATTAGTTTATGACAATGTTTTAATGCAACATTTGAAAATTGAGCTGTATATTAATGTCACACACATTATTAACTATACTTTTTCGCAGTATACTCTGAGAAATTCTAAAATCTTAAAAAATAACTTTTTTATTTAATTAATACATTTACCCTTACCATACTCCTCGCGTTATATCCCAGCATAGTAGTTTTCTTGAATGGATTGGTGAATGCTAAATTCACATCGAGTAAGTTGTTCTTGTACAAATCGAGCGCAAATCGGATCTTGCTGTTGTTATCCGTGACGCTATCGACGGCGTACAAAACCCCGCAAACTATGAACATTTCGCCAACTTTGTGGTGGTCCAAACTTATGTTCCAGATGTATTGAGCCTTCATTGTTTCTACGTTCACCTGAAATATGTTTCAGATACACGATTTGTGAAGACTTAACTACAACTACAATGATTCCCTATCCGACACTGACACTCTATCCCCAGGTGACAAATTGAATGATTCAGATCATCTTATTAGCCCTAACAGAACTCATTAACGAATGTACAGGGTGATTCAAAATGAAATATTTCCCAGAGAAATTATTCAAGAAAATTATAGAGTGTACCAATATTTATGCACTTCAAAACAATGACATGCATTTTCCACCCACCAATATTAAAGGGCTGAAAGCTTTCTTTGGATTGCAAATAATCACTGGCTGTTTGAAGTTTCCATGACTGAGTATGTACTGGAATGAGTCATTGAAAGTTCAAATATTTCACGAGACAAAGTCTATAAATAGATTCTACAATTCGTCAACAATTTGATTACCAAAATCAACGATAAGCTGTGGAAAGTGAGACCAATCTTCGATTTCATACTCGATAGATGTAAGGAGCTAGATGTTGAAAAGAATGTATGCGTAGACGAACAGAGATGGTCCTAGACTAGGAGGAATCGGCGCATGAGTACCGAAAACTAATCCACCTCAATTTTTCCATGCGATCCCCTTCAAATTGCCCTACTGATGATACAAATGCATGTTGCCATGGGGCAACCCCGTGCCATATTGTTTAAACCGAAATTGTTTAAACAATTGCAAGGAATTGTTATTTTTCGACCGGACAATTTTTTTTATATTCTTTATCAAAATACAAATAAAAAAGGGACCATGACTTTTCACGATAAAGTTAATATTTTTAGAGATATAAATTTTTAAAGGTTCAAAAAATCTCATATTTGGGTACTTTTGACCCATGAAAAATATATTTAAAAAAAAATCGAAATAATATTTTTTTTTAAATTCTCTTTACAATAGTTGATAACATTCTTAATAGAGATTTAAAAAAAAATAATTGATTATACCTGTTTTTTAATTATCAATTTCGCGCGCTCACAAGTATGCATTGCTTACCTTTAAGTATCGCCGTCTCTCTCTGACTCATGTGCTGCATCAGCCTCTCTGTTTCCTGAATCATTAGTCATCATTCATCTTAAAAACTATTAACTTTTTTAAGATTGTTAAAGAGAGCAATGTTATTAACAATTAAATTGTCTACAATTTGTTTTTGACAAATTCTTTTCTGGAATCAATTTTACAAACGTTATTTAAGCATGAATCGGAACATGTAATTAAAATTACGTTTTTATCAGTTTATATTATTTTTTTGTCATTAAAACAGAAAGTAATTACATTGAATAACTTCTTCAAACGAAGGTTATAGATGTAGAAGTATGAAATAATAAAACAAGATTTAAAAAAAGGTATTTATTTATTATCAATATCATTTTTATATATTATATTCTTACAGTCTTCTGAATCACAGCCACATAGAAGTATGCAACTGATATTATTTTTTTTACAGTAACAAACTTTGGTTTTACAGGCTTTCTTACAATTGCACGGTTTTTTAAGATCAGTTGGAAATGGGCTTTTGTTCATAAATAAAGGTAGCAAAGTACTATTCTCCAGTTTGTATCCAAATTCGTAAAATCTAATGTTTTATATTGGGGATTCAACGCTTTTTTCCAAATATGTTTGAGCAGAAGTCTAAGTGCATGCAAATGCAAGGCATCTGATGTGCACGGAATTTTCGATAAATTAATATTAGTTCCAAAGCAACGAGAAAAATAATTTGTCTAGCTTCATCCGCGGAGTTACCTTTTTTACCCAAAATATTTAAATACAATGTTTCTAAGCCTTTCAACTCCTTAGTACTTAATTCTAAGCCATTGCCAAGAGGGACTAAGACATCACGATTTTCTTTTATTTGTATCAGTTCTAAAGCTTTTTTTTTGTGCCAATTTTACTAGTCGTATCACAACCCGTAAATGCGTGTAAAGCAGGTAAAATTTTAATTACATGTTCCGATTCATGCTTAAATAACGTTTGTAAAATTGATTCCAGAAAAAAATTTGTCAAAAACAAATTGTAGACAATTTAATTGTTAATAACATTGCTCACTTTAACAATCTTAAAAAAGTTAAGAGTTTTTAAGATAAATGATAAATAATGATTCAGGAAACAGAGAGGCCGATGCAGCGCATGAGTCAGAGAGAGACGGCGATACTTAAAGGTAAGCGATGCATACTTGTGAGCGCGCGAAATTGATAATTAAAAAACAGGTATAATCAATGAAATTTTTTTAAATCTCTATTAAGAATGTTATTAGCTATTGTATAAAGAATAAAAAAAAAATATTATTTCGATTTTTTTTTTAATATATTTTTCATGGGTCAAAAGTACCCAAATATGAGATTTTTTAACCTTTAAAAATATATCTCTAAAAATATTAACTTTATCGTGAAAAGTCATAGGACCTTTTTTATTTGTATTTCAATAAAGAATATAAAAAATTTGTCCGGTTGAAAAATAACAATTCCTTGCAATTGTTTAAACAATTTCGGTTTAAACAATATGGCACGGGGTTGCCCCATGGCAACATGCATTTGTATCATCAGTACGGCAATTTGAAGAGGATCGCATAAAAAAATTGAGGTGGAATAGTTTTCGGTACTCATGCGCCGATTCCTCCTAGTCTATCCCATTTAAAGGCTACTCGAATATAAAACAGTATATTAAAAACAAGCCACATCCTTGGGGCTTCAAATTATTTCTACTTTGTGGTGCAAGTGGTCTAACGTACAATTTAATCATCTATCAAGGAAATACAACGGAAATCAATCCACAGTTGTGAAAAAACTTTGGGCAAGGTTCTGCGATAGTATTACGAATGTCAGAAATTTTTGCATCACGAAAGCATACATTATTTTGTGATAACTATTCCACGTCTTACAACTTGATCGAACTTTTGAATCAAAAGTCAATTTTCGTGACGGGTACTGTCAGACTGAAAAGATTCTCAAAGCCTCCTCTCACAAACGACAAATATTTTCGTAAAAAACACAGGGGATTTTCTGAAGAAGTTATATCAAACGGAGGAGTTGTTTTCGTCCATTATCTGGAAATGTTTTTGACAGTTCTAACAACCATTCAAATTTTGTCATCTTGTGTCATATGGAACAATTTCACCCAATCAGTCAATATTACACTGATAATTGCATTCAGTGCAATTATCAATCAGTTTGACAACTTCATTCCAAATAAATTTCAAAATGACACGTTTTGGCAATGCGAATGTTCGAAGTATAAATGCGCTAATCAAAGAAAAAATTCCCAGAAATACAACCTACAGTCACAAATATATTTGGGGAATATTTATGGAATTTTGCTGCAAACAAGAATATGAATTAAATGAACTAGGAGCTTAGAAGAATTGGCCTTGATACTGAAAGATTGGGCGGTCATTATGAGAAAGAAAGACGGGACCGAATTTAAAGAAGCAACGGTGAAGACAATGTGGAACGTTTCGTGCAAACTTTTGCAAGAAAAGTACTATAATGACTATAATATTATGATTGACCCGTTTAACAATATAGTATTTAAACCAGCCCGAGATGCTCGTTGCTTGGTAACAGCCCTCAGCGTTCGGCTTGGCTGTTACCAAGGAACGAGCTTTCGTGTGTCATAAAATTATCTCGTCTATTATCAATGTCCTAGGGATATTACTACTGATAATGAACCAGCAGCATTGGCGTCAAATTATGTTGGAATAGGAGACCAGGACAATGTGAAACGCTGGAATGAAAATACAAAATCTCGTATTGGAGTGAAGCAGATAGTGGAGGAATACAATACCTCTCTGGGTGGCATCGACAAAGCTGACGCACTCACATCATTATATCGACCGAAAATCAGGTCCAAGAAATGGACACTGAGGATGATATTTCATGCGGTAGATGGCACTCATAAATTCATGGTCAGAGTACAGAAAATACTCTCAGCTGCTTGGTCGGTCAGCAAAAAAACTCTAGATTTATTACACTTTAGATGGAAATAGGGGAGGTGCTCATCAAAGAGGGAAATTAAATTTCCAGAAAAAAGGTAGGGAGGCCATCAAAAGACGACGTCCCAGTCCAGCCAAGTCTGGAACTGAAGTGAAGGCTCTTGCAGATGTACAGTTTGATAATGTAAATCATATGCCAGAGCACACTGAGGTGTCCCTACCTGGGATATGTAAAAATGTTGGCTACAAGGGCAAGTCTCGATATATTTGCACTAAATGTAAGGTACATTTGTGCCTTCAGGAAAATCGCAACCGTTCTAAGAACTTCCACAAAAATTTATTTGGAATGAATACAGTTTTTTTTATATTTGATTTTATGTAACCATTGTTCTTTCGTTATTCAATAAATATCATAATATGTTCCATCGACTACTGATGTCTACAATTGTAGACACTTTCGTACCACTAAGGATGTCAATTCCCAAAAAATGTTCGAAGTGTTTACAAATATAATATTTAGACCATATATGACCAAGATATAATTTTTATTTCTTGAAACAAAAATTCGTGAGTCAAAGGGCTAAACAGTAATCAAAGCAGTTGGCTTGAAATTTGACAGGTACGTGTATATTATATGTGAAGGAATCTCATTCAGATTCCACTCCTGAAAGACACTTGATACTTCCCATTCCCGATATCAATGCAGATAAACCCCATTCCACTTTCTCACACCCACTCCCGACAATACCCTAGCATCCATTATGAATACGAATTCCGAAGGCGATTGTGATGCAAACCTTCATGACGGCCGTGTTGTTCGAATCTGGCACGCCGAATATCAACCACAAGCCGTTGTCGTCTACGTTGAAATCCACCGTATTGTGCTGGTCGGAGTAGAGCTTATTTGTGTGGTTGCTTGAGCCAGATGCTGGCAGATCGAGGGATATCTGTAACAGAGTTCAATGTCAAACGTATACATGAGCTGTATTCTTTCGGCACAAATGTTATGAACAAAACGCGCTATTATGATCATGATCAAGATGTGCTTGTTCTTTCGAAATGTGTTTCATCCCCACCACACTTTTTTTCCGAACGTGATCCCCTGCCGCTGAGGAACATACCGGAATTCGTGATTCGAATGTTCCGAACAAGGTGATTCAAAAGTACTTGGACACATTTCAGGAGGTGATTTCTCACAATATTCTAATATGAATTGTCCAAATAAATATATGTCCGGAAACGCTTCGTTTCCAAGATACAGGGTGTTAATTTTTTTTTTTTTTTTCAAATAACTTTCGAAATACTGATTTTAGTCAAACGAAAATTGGTATTGAGAGGTTTTTTGAGGTGCTGAATTCGAGACTGATGTTATTATTGCTCTTACTCGTAGGGGGCGCCACCTACACGTCTTTTTCTTTTTTGAAGATTTATAACTTTTTTGAGCATACTGTAACGAACCTAGGCCGGACCTGTCGCCTCACACGTTGCCATCGACAGCGATGAGATCATCCCCGGAGATATTCGAGAACCATCCAGTCGCTCTTCCGCGGAAAACAACGGTCAATATTGAAAACAATTGGAACATGCCGTCGCCAACTGCCGGAATTCGAAAGATCGGGAATCCTGTGACGGAGATAAATAGGTAGCCCTCAAGATGGCACAGACAGGCTGAACGAGCCCATACGATCGAGCTATTCAGTGGCGTAGTAATATAAATTAAGTTGTAGATTAAGTGTGAAATAAATTAGTAGAACCAAGTTAAGTTTATTTACGTTACAATTGGTGTCGGAAGTGAGATTTTGAAAATAAACAAGTGATCGTGGAGTGGATAGTCAGAAAAATAAATTGATAGACCTTTCTGTACGCCCAAAATAGACAGTGGCCCGGTTTTCGCGAAGTGGACAATTGTGCGTGGAATATAAACTGATACGCTGTTCGCGTGAAACAGAAAATAGACAGTGGCCCGGTTTTCGCGAAGTGGACAATTGTGCGTGGGAATATAAACTGATACACTCTTCGCGTGAAACAGACAATAGACTGGTGGCCCGTGGAAAAGAATTCGCGAAGTGTATTTTAACAAACTGATAACTTTTCGTGTAAAACAGACTGATACCCTCGTCAAAGACAAAATGTGTTCAAGAAAGTGCGCCTTGCGGATTTGAAGGTAGCGGAATTGAAACAGGAATTGGAAGAAAGGGAACTGGAAACAACAGGTAAAAAGCAAGTACTCCAGGAAAGACTTGCAGAAGGACTTATACAAGAAGGTGAGGACCCGAAACATTTTTATTCGAAGTTCCGGAGGTGATTTAAGTTTGGTAATGAATAAACTCGAAGAAACTACTAAATCCGTGAAAGAAGAACTGCAACAAAATTCTAGAAATCTGGAAGAGAAACTTCAGGAAAATTCTATAAATCTGGAAGAGAAGCTTTCTAGAAATCTGGAAGAGAAGCTTCAAGAAAATTCTAGAAATCTGGAAGAGAAGCTTCTAGAAAATTCAAGAAGCCTGGAAGAAAATTCTAGAAATCTGGAAGAGAAGCTTCTAGACAATTCAAGAAGCCTGGAAGAGAAGTTCCTGGAAACACAGAAGGCCTAAAAAAGAATTGTGTGGTGTGGCTAATTTTCTAGAAGAAAGAATGGGAACCGTTGAGACAGAGATAGATAAAATTAGGGAGCAAATGAACACGGAGGTAGATAAAATCAAAGATGGGGTCGAGGCAGAAATGGACAAAATAAAGGAAACAATCAGTAAGCTGGAAAAACGAATTAATAGTGCGCCCTCCACAGAGATGGTTAACGAAAATGCAATGCTGGACTTGAGTTTGAACTTGGATAAAGTTCAAGAGGGAATAAAAGATGTCAAGATCAATTCAGAAATAGGGAAGCTTTCCATGAAGCCGCCTCAGTTCGACGGAAAAACTCCATGGGCAAATTACCGCCGGCAGTTTGAAGCAGCGGCCAAAGCAAACGGATGGAATGCAGGGAAAAGAGCTGTAGCACTGACACTTGCATTACGTGGAGAAGCGACAAATATTCTACAAACTCTCACCGCCCAAGAACAGGAGGACTATGATCAGCTGATTAAACATCTAGAATTACGATATGGCCACGCCCATTTGGAACACGTATACCACTCCCAGCTGAAAAATCGCTGTCAGAAATCGGGCGAATCCTTACAAGAATTTGAAACTGACATTGCACGCTTGGTTCGTCTCGCATATCCAGCCATACCGGAAAATGTAATGGAGCGATTAGCGGTTCAGGCATTCTTGGATGGACTCCGTGACCAAGAAACCAGACAAGCGTTGATATTAGCTCGTCCAACACATCTCGTAGACGCACTGGCACGAGCTTTGGAATCTCGAAGCAGCAAAACAATGCTGCAAAACCCAAAGTAAAGTTCAAACGATTGAGGAAGACTCACCGGAGCCTGCTAACTTGGAAGCTGCCATAAGAAAAGTGATGAAGGAAGTGTTGCCTGAGAAAAGACAGATAAGATACCGGAATTGTGGCAAAATTGGACATGTGCGTAGCAAATGTCCAACATTCATCGACTCCGATGCAGGAAAACTAAAAAAGGTCGACGAGAAGGGGCAATCGTCGGCATGTGTCCGGCAAGCCTCGGTTAACAACGCATATGTCGCTATCCTTCAACGACAGAACAAAGGTGTCTTCGTAGACGGTCTCATCAATAACGAGCCTTGCACCATGCTGCTAGATACAGGTGCGACTAGGACAATTCTCGGGCCTTCCTTTGCCAGAACACCGGAACGGATTGAACCGACAACTTGGAAGCTACGCACAGCAACAGGGAAGCCAGCTACTGTATATGGCGAGCTACCGATTGAAATAATTTTGGGCAGCACTAAAGTGAAACATCAGGCACTTGTAGCGGACATCGAAGACGATGCAATCATCGGAATGGACATCATGAATTCCAGAGGGTTTGAATTGGATTTCAAAGACGTCGTCCTACGTGTCAACAGAGAAGAGCTGGTGCTTCATGGGAGAAGTGAGGGGTTGATCCGTGTGTTGTTGGCTGAAGATGTAAGCGTACCTGAGAGGGCTGAAACCATTCTGGAGGCTCGCCTGGACGGGAGTACGAGCAGTGGAAACGTGGTGATGTTCGAGCCCAAACTTCATGATGAGAAAATTGGACGAGGGATTGCACTAGGGAAGACCTTGTTGCGTGCTGACAAATTTGTGCCCGTAAGGGTCATGAATGTCAATTATTTTCCAGTGACCTTGAAGAAAGGAACAATATTGGGGCACTGCTCGCCAGTTTCCTCAGTGATCCGGAGTGTACGAGGTACGATTAGCCAACCCAACAACTTGCCCACAGAACTAGAAAAATTAGTTGCCATCTCTTCCAAAGATATAAAACCAGCTCAACAGCCCAAACTAAGAGATTTAGTTAAGAAGTACCAAGACATCTTCGATACCGGACAAGGAAAAGGAGGTCGAACTAATGTGGTCCAGCACAAGATTGATACTGGGGGTGCCCGACCGATCCGGCAATCAGCAAGAAGACTTCCTCTTGCCAAGAAGGAAGAGGCTGACAAAATAGTCAGCGATATGGGAAAAGAAGGAGTTATCGAACCATCTGACAGTCCCTGGTCCTCTCCAGTCGTACTGGTGAAGAAAAGGATGGATCGACACGCTTTGTGTAGACTATCGCCAACTTAATAATGTCACGAAGAAGGACAGTTACCCTCTCCCGAGAATAGATGACACCCTAGACACGTTGGCTGGTTCCACGATTTTCTCGACCCTTGATCTGAAGAGTGGATACTGGCAAGTAGAACTGGCTCAGGAAGATCGAGAAAAGACTGCTTTACCATCGGCTCAGGATTGTGGCAGTTCACCGTTATGCCATTCGGTCTCTGTAATTCTCCCGCCACATTCGAAAGATTGATGGAAACAGTACTGAAGGGACTCTCATGGAACACGTGTCTAGTGTATCTCTACGACATAATTGTGGTCGGCAGATCGTTTGAGGACCACGTGAAAACTTGGAGGAAGTATTCCTGCGACTGAGGAACTCCGGATTGAAACTGAGCCCTAAGAAATGCCATCTGTTCCAAAAGAAGATCGATACCTCGGCCACGTTGTCTCTGGGGAAGGAGTAGCAGTGGACGACCAGAAGATCAAAGCTGTTAAGGATTGGCCCATCCCAAAAGACATTCACCAACTTCGAAGTTTCCTTGGTTTATGCACATACTATCGCCGATATGTGCTGGGATTCGCTCAACATCGCTAAACCACTGACCAAGCTCACGGAAGGCCAAACAAAGTTCCAGTGGTCCGAAGAATGTCAAGACTCATTCAGGAAGCTGAAAGGAGCTTTGATCAACGCACCTATACTGAGCTATCCCCTACCCAAAGGGAAATTCATTTTGGATACGGACGCCAGCAACGTGGGACTTGGAGCTGTCCTATCTCAGATCCAGGAGGGACAGGAGAAGGTCATTGGTTATTTCAGCAAGACGCTTAGCAAACCAGAGCGCAATTACTGTGTCACCAGGCGAGAGCTGTTAGCCGTTGTAAAGGGAGTGGAACACTTCTACAAGTACGTGTATGGAAGAAGATTCCTGCTTGAGAACTGACCATGCAGCTCTCAAATGGCTCTTACAGTTCAAAAATCCTGAGGGTCAAGTAGCACGTTGGATCGAGAGACTCCAAGAATTCGATTTCGAGATCGAACGTCGAGCCGGAACTAGCCATAAGAATGCAGATGCCTTGTCGCGAAGACCATGTCCAGATGATTGCTCACATTGCCGACGAGCAGAAGAGAAAGAAGCAACACTTTGTAGAACCGCGGCAATGGATGACAACTGGAATGACAGCAAGATCCAGAAAGACCAAGAGAGACCCGACCTTGGCTTAGTCGTCAGCTGGAAGAAGGGCAATCGAAGACCATCATGGCAGGAAGTCGCAGGTTACTCGCCGGCTGTTAAGTCCTATTGGGCACAATGGAACTCTCTTATTCTGGACAATGGGATCCTGAAACGTGTGTTGGAGGCCGATATTGGTGGGGAAGACAGACGCCAAATAATTGTTCCCAGGAACAGAAGAGAGGAAGTGCTGCGGAAATCCATGATGGAGTCGCCGGAGGACATCTGGGAGTGACGAAGACCCTGCAGAAAGTGAGGCAACGGTTTTACTGGGCCAATTGTCAAGCTGACGTCCAGGACTGGTGCAGGAAGTGCGCTGTATGCGCTGCTAGCAATGGACCTCGAATACGACCCAAGGCCCCGATGCGTCAGTACAACGTAGGCAGCCCGTTCGAGAGAATCGCCATTGACATCGCCGGCCCGTTTCCGTATCCAACCACGGAATAAATACATCCTTGTGGCAATGGACTACTTCAGTAAGTGGGCGGAAGCCTATGCCCTGCCCAACCAGGAAGCCATCACCGTCGCCGATGTCTTGGTGAAAGAATGGATATGTCGATTCGGTATTCCAATGGAGCTGCACTCGGATCAAGGCAGAAATTTCGAATCCAACCTTTTCCAAGAAATATGTCTACTACTGAACATCCGAAGACAAGAACCACGGCCCTACATCCGCAGTCCGATGGAATGGTGGAACGGATGAACAGGACGATCAACCGCCACTTGTCCAAGGTTGTCTCTGACCATCAAAGAGACTGGGACCAGTATCTTCATTTGTTCCTGATGGCCTATCGATCCGCAGTACACGAGTCAATCGGTCAAACTCCTGCTAGTATTATAATGGGCCGAGAACTGCGACTGCCTTGTGACCTGAAGTTTGGGATACCGCCAGGACAAGACACTGCGGGAGAGGACTACGTCAGCAAACTTCGGCAGAGAATGGACGACATCCACGAACGAGTCCGGTTGAACATCCAGAGTGCCAGCGATAAAATGAAGAAGACCTATGACATCAAGGCCGACGCTGGAGGATTTAAGGTTGATGACCTGGTTTGGCTGTACAACCCCAAACGTCGTCGTGGACTATCACCAAAGTTGCGGAACTCGTGGGAAGGCCCGTATAAAATCGTGAAAAGGATAAACGACCTTGTGTACCGAATCCATAAGCCACCCCGAGGGAAACCAAGGGTCGTCCATTTCAACAGGTTGGCCCCTTACGCTGGAAACCATGACCAAGTTCGCCCCTCAAGCCACCGGAGGATGATATGACGTTCGAGAAGTTTATGTCCTTGTATTCAAACGGGCAGAAAGTTCTACATGGGGTTACTAGAGAGGAGTCACGAGACCTTTCGAGGTGCCTGCTGACTACGCACTAGCGCACTGTGGCAGAAGATCTTCGAATGTCCAGGGGCATTGCCGTAGTGTTCTCCAAGAAATTTGGTCAACTCCAAACACTGCGGAGCAGAATCCAGAAGTTGGTGGGTGCTACAGTTGAAGAAAGGCCAGAGAAACATCTACTACCTAGTTACCAAGAGGCATTCCCAAGATAAACCGTCCTATGAAGATGTCTGGAAGAGTCTCACCAAACTAAGAGATACTATGGTGGACCAGAATCTGGCGGATCTAGCAATTCCAAAGCTATCCTGTGGTATTGATGGGTTGGACTGGAGATTCATAAGAAGTATGCTGGAGGCGATATTCAGATCCAGCGGCGTCAGGATTTTGGTTTGCTGTAACCCTCTTCCACGACCGATCATGAAGACCGTGGAGTGTTACTTCCATCGAACTTCACGATGCAGATATGGGGAGTCATGCAGATATCGTCACACTCCAAGGATGAAATTTCGGGACGAAATGTCTTTAAGAAGGGGGCAATGTAACGAACCTAGGCCGGACCTGTCGCCTCACACGTTGCCATCGACAGCGATGAGATCATCCCCGGAGATATTCGAGAACCATCCAGTCGCTCTTCCGCGGAAAACAACGGTCAATATTGGAAACAATTGGAACATGCCGTCGCCAACTGCCGGAATTCGAAAGATCGGGAATCCTGTGACGGAGATAAATAGGTAGCCCTCAAGATGGCATGGACAGGCTGAACGAGCCCATACGATCGAGCTATTCAGTGGCGTAGTAATATAAATTAAGTTGTAGATTAAGTGTGAAATAAATTAGTAGAACCAAGTTAAGTTTATTTACGTTACAATACTTCTAGCACATTTTTCACTAAAGAAATCAATTCATCATATCATATCTACGTAAAAAAGCTACCACTGTTACAAGTCGCTATAAGCAACCGTTTTCTAGATATTTGGACTTGAAAATTTTAAGTCGATTATTTGATAATCGATGCGTGTTTTTTTTTTTTATGTTCTGGTTCCCACGAAAAGGGATATCCTGTAATATTCAGAGAACATCGTGGGAACCTAGGAAAGAAGGTAGGAGTTGGTGTTCTTCTTAAATTTCTGAAGGTTGTATGCCTCGGGGAACACCTCCCTAGGCAATGAGTTCCAAAGCCTCGCTGTTCGTTGGATGAACGAGTCTTTGGAAAGTGATGTTCTGCAGGTCTCCAAAGTGACCACGAAGGCGTGTGATGACTGAACTTGACGGGTTAATCTCGAAGAGACTGCCAAAGCAGGAACGATTGTTGATATTTCAGAAGAGCATCGCCCATGAAAATATCTATAAAATAGAGACAAATCGCCAACTTTTCTACGGTGTTCCAGACAAGTGAGCGAGTTTGTAAGCGAGGCATCACCGACGAGACGAATTGCCCTTTTTTGGACAGAATCCAATAGCCTCAGGATATGTTTAGGTGCCGCACTCCAAATATGGAAACAGTATTCCAGGACAGGTCGGATCTGTGCCTTATAGATCATAAGCAGCTGACTGGGGTGAAATAGCTCTTGGCACGAAACAAAAACCAAGTTTTGGGATGCACTTTGGCAATGGACCTCACGTGATTTTCCCAGGAAAGGTTATTGCTGATAGTAATACCAAGCATCGATATGGATGGCTTCAGTGGTATGGTTACCCTGACAAAGTTATGTTAGGCAATAGTGAGATCAGCTTTTCTAGAGAAAAGACATGCTTGTGTTTTGTTTGCATTGAATTCTACCAAGTTATTAGATCCCCATTCGAGAATTGTTGCTAAATCCATATTTATATTATTAACATTTCTTCCTCGTTCATTTCTGGTTTCACGGGCTGATATAGGGCCCTGGAAGAGAAAGCGGTATGGAGGGTACTATCATCGGCAAAGCTGTGTACTGACATGAAGTTGCTTTCAACAGGTCGTTGATGTGAAGTAGAAATAGTGTTGGTGCGAGAATAGATCCTTGCAGAACACCAGCATTTATGAGTAGAGTGTCAGATGAAACTCCATCGACCACTACATGGAGAGACCTGTTTGAGAGAAAACTAGCAAGCAGAGAACACAGCTGAGGGGGCAAGCCATAAGACGGAAGCTTGGCGAGGAGTCCCTGGTGCCAAACTCGATCGAACGCCTTGGAGATATCTAATGCCACAGCTAAAGTTTCTCCATACTTTTCAATAGATAGCTGCCATATATGTGAGACGTAAGCTAGCAGGTCACCAGTTGATCTCTGATGGCGGAAGCCATATTGCCTATCGTTGACAATTCCTGAGTCTTCCAGATATTTCATGAGCTCGATGTTGATGGTTTTTCCATGACCTTGAAATAATAGATAGCAGTGCGATAGGTCTGTAGTTGCTAGGTAGGGCCTTTTTGCCTTTTTTAGGGACTGGCTTTACTCTTGCAATTTTCCAATTGGACGGAAATACCCCCAAATTGTAAGAGTGGTTGAACAACTTGCAAAGAACAGGTGTTAGTTCAGGGGCACATTTCTTGAGAACAATCGGCGGGATTCCGTCAGATCCACAGGCTTTGTTGGTGTTGAGACCCAGCAAAATCTTTCTGATAGTACGTTGGCGAAAGGTAATCTCGGGCATGTGACTGTCAATAGGTGTAATGTTCGGGGGTTGTTCTCCCGATGAATCCAGAGTGGAATTTCCAGCAAATAGGTGCGCAAAGATATTGGCTTTTTCCTGGGCAGTCGTTGCTAGTGTTCCATCTTCTTTGGTTAGAGGAGGAAATGAGCTGGAAGTGAAGTTTCTTCCCACAGCTTTGGCGAAAGACCAAAATGAACGGGATCCGTTAGGACATTCAGCAAGTTTTGATCTTATTTTGGCATTGTGGGCATCTTTTGAGCATTCTATTGTCTCTTTGCATATGCCTCTAGCCTCGACATATGCTGCTCTGGTCTCAGGGCCCGAATTTTTTAGCCATCGATGGTATGCTGCCTGTTTGGAAGCCACAGCTCTAGAGCAGTTTCTGTTAAACCAGGTCTTATCGGATGATGTTCTTCTTTCGGTATTCGGTATGTAAGTTTGCATCCCCAACATGATGATTTCAGAAATTGTCTCAGCACATCGTGTTGGATCTACTGAAGAGAAACAAACTCTCTTCCATGGAAACGCTGAGAAAAACATTATTATTATTACCATTATTTTGCATTTTTCACAAGAATGCTTAGGAAATGAATTTGACGTTTGAGTAAGTAGTTTTGGGTTTTTGAAGGGGCGCCACCTATTCTATTTATTTTTACTCGTTTGAAATAGTTATTTTTGTATCAAGGGTGCAAAATCTGTACTTGTTTTAATAAAATTTGCAAGAAATATCAACAATTTATTTCAAGAAATTTTGAATATGTAGAGTAAAATAAAATAAAATAGAGGAAACTAAATTGTATTCAACTAAATTGTTCATTGTGTCCACCTTCAGCGAAGATACAGGCGCTCAAAAATTATTGTTGTGGACAGACGTCAAATTAAAATATATATATATATATATATATATATATATATATATATATATATATATATATATATATATATATATATATATATATATATATATATGTATAACAAAATACACCAAATTATTCACGTGGCAATTTTCTAGGTAAAAGATTCTCACTATAATAATGTTTTGATTGGCCAAAACGTACATGAATGATTTGAATTGAAAGTTTCAATTGCTTTCTAGTAATGTCAAAAAATAATCATTGTTATATTCTCCATATATATTACAATAGCCATCAGCATTGACAATTTTATGAATCAACATTCAATATGGGAGAAAAAAATGTCGTGCAATCGCACGCGAAGTGAGTATTTCGCGTTCTCAACACAGTCCGCGAAATTTAATTTCGCGTCCGTTACCCATAGCAACGGTCGCCCAACCAAACGTCATTTCTAAATTTGACATTTTTGGTATACGCACTTTTAACAACTTTTGATTTCTGCATGAATCGACATCGTCTTGACATTCTGTTTGACACACCAATCTTCAAACTCGCCGTTCAGATTTTTCAGGTATTGAAACGGAAAGCGCCAAGTTCCCAAGTAGCATACAGAGGTCATAATTCGGTTGTACAGACGTCTACTGGACCTTTCGCAAGAGTCCATGACTTATGTCTTGTGATATGCTAAGACGTCGCTATATATGCCAATACGACAAAAAGGCACACTTTTGCGACGTCACATCGACGTTATAAAGTAGTGGTAATGACTTGCCAATATAGACTTATATAAGCCAGTCGCAAAAGGGTCGTTCTGTGGTCTTAGTGTAGTCATTATATCATTATGCATGAAGGTCATAATCTTTCTAATGTATTACAATATGTATACCATATCAAAAGATTTTATATAATATATAAGTCAGCCTTCCTTTACATGTTCATGATACACTGTAACCATGATAGTTATCGAGATAAAAATGATTTTCATTTATGTGTCTTTAAGAATTGTTCTGAAACTCTAGTGACCAAGCAAATCCATTTTAACGATCAAAATCCAATTCTACTCACTTAAAATTAATGCGCCTCGAAAATGAAGAGAAATAAATTTTTATTTTCATTTCAAACAAACAAAATTTCACCAATGTTTCTCATTAATCGTTGAAATATGTAGACCATATCATGGAAGATACTTGATTAGCACATCTCCAATGATTTTTGAATTGATATAACACCCAGGGTCCCATATTTTTTATTATAAATATTTTTGTTCCAATATGGCTACCAGAATGATGTTATCAATCAATCGAAAACATGGATGCCGTCCTTCTAGTGTTGAAAAGTTGTAATTACTCCGGTATGTACTATCATAGAATAGTTTACGAGTGTCTCAAAGACATCGCAATATCTTATATAAAAAAGTTGTAATGTAGTCGCTGTGACCACAAGTAGCAAGTTTTGTTGTACTAACGTCGTAACGCTATCAAAACAGAAAAAGATATACACTGAGTGCATAAGCATTCCGCTAGTTCCGCCTAATGGAACTGACATTTACAGTAGAGGTTATGTTGATGTTGAACAGTTATATTTAAATATTTTTTATTTATCACTCGAAGTGCACAAACCTATTATTTATGTCTTTCCTCGTTGTGAAAACAATTGAAGGAACTGGATGAACTTAATTTTTTTGCAGTGTCCTGATAGACTGATTAAGTATTTCAGATGTTAATTTTGGGGTAGGCACTCATCCTTCCTCTTTATATTTTTCTATACGCTCCAGTTCTCTTGTAAGGCAGATTGGATTTTTGTTTCGGCATTTTAATAATTCATACGGAACTAAATATTCTACATACATGACACAATATACCTATCCAACAAAACTAACATAACCAACAAAAATAATCTAACCATAGATACATAATGTAATCATTACGACCAAAGTTCATCAGTTAATAAAACTACATTACATGAGTACAATATGTAGTCGTAAAAAGGTTTCAAAAATCTATTCATTAGAACCACATATGCTCATTGTCATAATAATCTAACAGCAACTGCTCTTAAGGCCCGGTTGTTCAATGCGAGTTCAAACCGTTGATTACCTAAACTCGGATTATTAATTAACTATGGATTAGAACGTTATGCATTTTTCAATTAAAAACTAATCACGGATTCCTTAACTCATTGTTTTCATATGTTGGCAACACATTTTTCCGCTTGTACCTTCATTCGGACCGTTCAGAAACATCAACATTAAATCAAACTTAACCTAGGAATTCGTAGTTTTCTCAAAAGTATACAGAAAAATTGATCGAAAACAGCCATGTGTATTGTATAAATTGTTAGGCGTCTCTTAAGAAAAACATTACTCATAATTTCACTCATAAAAAAATTCCAAGATGCTGTAGAATGTAAGAAACGAACGCAGTTACTAATTCGCAAAAATTGAAGTTTGAGCTATAATAAGTAATTAAACAATACCATCTGCGGAGGTCCAAAAAAAAGGAATAGCATCTTAACAATAAAAGACAAAATTTCTACTTGGGCACTGTCCAAAGCAGATTTTGTAGATTTACAAAAACGATCATTCGAAGAAGTTGAAATTAATATACATGAAAAAAAAACACCAACTCTCCTGTGAACTACAAAGGGAGGAGAGTAGAATCTAGAAAAAACCCATATGATTGAGATATATAAACAAACATTATCTTTGAAACATAACTCATCAACCATCAATAAATCAACATTTGCTTGAGATTCCTGAGAACAGATCATGTAGTTTTTCATTTTGCATTTGTGATGATTTAATTTTAGTTTTTTATGTCAAACGTTTTTGGTATGAAAAATTTTTATTTTTTTTTTATTTGGAAGTTTATTTTTTGTTACGATTTTGCCTTTGTAGTGAGGGGTGATTTTTGTATTTCTGTTAGTTGCGGACGATTTCTTTAGGCAAGCGAAATCTATTCAAAAATTATTTTTCTGTCCATTCTTCCAAATGGTTTCTAAGTACCGTAATTTCGGGTGACTTTGGCTTACTTGAATTCAAATAATGTCTAGGATCAATTTGTAAAAATAAATTGGTATTATTATATACCAAAATATTGATCTTTGACCACTCTCTCAAAGTAGCTATTTCAAATTGTGATTAAGACTTTGTATGTAGATATATAAAAAACATGGTGTTCAAAGTCACCCGCATCTTGAGGGCTGGCTTTGACCCATGGCTTAAATTTTGGGTGATTAAAAAGTAATCCTACGGATAAAATAAGCAAAATAAATTTGCCTATAAAAACGTTATTTCATTTGTAATCATCATAAATGAGTAAAAAAACATATTGCTAGTTGCAGACAAATTTTATGCAAGTTGAATTTGGTGGCAAATGACTCCTAAATTGAATACATTGTTGCAGGTATATATACAATAGAATAACGAAAAATCAATCAGATAAAAAAACAGGCTTACATTTTTCATAATTAATAATGTATATTTCTGAAAATGAGCCAAAGTCACCCAGCTGGGTTAAAGTCACCCGAAATTACGGTACATTGTCTAAATACGGGTATCTTTCTTCTTGGGGCAATAATATCAGAAATTTCAAAAAAATCGTCTGTTATATCTACGAACATATTTGCAGTCGGGTATGAAACAAAAATATTCAACACAATAATAATTTTCAGAATAGTCAATGTCTATTGAAATGTCAAACAATCAAATAGGTTAGAATCGCCAAATTATCTCCTTAAACCCCCGAATTCATGAGAGTAACTTAAACCATGGTTAAACGAGGTTTATCTCATAAACCCGTATTGAACCACTGAAACAAAATTGGTAATCCTGGTTTAAGCCAAATCACTTGGTCATCCTCGATTGAACAACCGGACCTAAGTTATACTCAACGACACATACAATTTATTTACATACAAACCACAGTACAACTTCATCTCGAGAATTCTTTTTTGTACTCTCGTTATATCTACTACACGACGTCATAGCAACGCCTGAAGGTTATTAAACGCACATTAACTTTTTGGTTTTAAAACATACAAATACGTGGTCTTTTAGACGGTATAAGGAGTCATTATGTTAATTTTATGACTCTGTGCTACTTGGGTTAGCAATGCTTTTTAACTCTGGAGGAGTGTGAGATACTGAAATATCACTATCAGTATCAGACATATTTGCGTTTTGTCAAGAGCTGTCAAAATATTTTGTATATATTCAAACATATCATTTCCATAGCAAACTGTGACTTTGTTTAATTGAATTGAACTGCTGTTGATTTGAAAGCAATAATATATTCATTTGGAATTATCTAGATCAATAATTTTGACGACTGCACGAAACATTGTGTGTATGCCATGGTAGCAAAACTTTTTAGCGACCTCAAGATTATCTTTTTCCTTCGGTACGCTAAAAAGGTATTTCCCGGCCTTGGCCTACAAATAACTATTTCGTGCAATCGCACGCAAAGTGAGTATTTCGCGTGCTCAACACAGTCCGCGAAATTAAATTTCACGGCCGTTACCCAAGCAACGGCCGTCAAACCAAAAGTCATTTCTAAATTTGACATTCCTGGAATACGCACTTTTAAGGTAGTTCCGCCACGAGTCAGTTGAATTAGGAAATCATTAAAATTCGGCATACGTATTGTTTAACATGTGAACAACACCTCTATAAGATTTTAACAAGTTTCACCATCCCGAACCCGAGATATATATAATTTAGGTTGACTCAATTAACACGTAACATATGGACCATGCATAGGCAGAGTCGATTGGGGAGGCAAGTGCCCCCCTTCAAAAAAAATTTTTTTCCGCGTTTCAAATCGAAAAGTCGTTTGAAATTTTTTGATTCCGTCGAAAATAATTTCCTAATTCAACTGTCTCGTGGCGGAACCACCTTAACAACTTTTGATCTTTGCATCAATGGACATCGTCTTACCATTCTGTTTGACACACCAATCTTTAAACTCGCCGTTTAGATTTTTCACGTATCAAAACGAAAAGCGCCAAGTTAGCAATGCTTTTTAACTCTGGAGGAGTGTGAGATACTGAAATATCACTATCAGTATCAGACATATTTGCGTTTTGTCAACAACTGTCAAAATATTTTGAATATATTCAAACATATCATTTCCATAGCAAACTGTGACTCAGTTCAATTTAATTGAACTGCTGTTGATTTGAAAGCAATAATATATTCATTTGAAATTATCTAGTTCAATTGCACGAAAAATAGTGTGTATGCCATGGTCCCGAAACTTTTTAGCGACCCCAAGATTATCCTTTTCTTTCGGTACGCTAAAAAGGTATTTCGCGGCCTTGGCCTACAAATAACTATTTCGTGCAATCGCACGCAAAGTGGGTATTTCGCGTGCTCAACACAGTCCGCGAAATTTAATTTCGCGGCCGTTACGCATGCAACGGCCGTCAAGCAAACGTCATTTCTAAATTTGACATTTCTGGAAGACGCACTTTTCGCAAATCTTGATTTTTGCATCAAGGGACATCGTCTTGACATTCTGTTTGACACGCAAACTCGCCGTTTAGATTTTTCAGGTCAGCGCCAAGTTAGCAATGCTTTTTAGCTCTCGAGGAGTGTAAGATATCACTATCAGTATCAGACATATTTTTGTCAAGAACTGTCAAAATATTTTGTATATATTCAAACATATCATTTCCATAGCTGTGACTTTGTTCAATTAAATTGCACTGCTATTGATTTGAAAGCAACAATATATTGTAATGAATTTTTCGTTACTTCCTTATACATAACCAATTTCTCATAACGTTTCCGATTATCTTTACGGTGGAACGGGTCAGTAGTCACTGCTCAGGTCGTGAAGAGGGCGCCTTTGTTGTCGTCTCGTGAAAATGGTATCGTGACAGTTGTATTCATGTCGTCAAGCTGTGTTTTTTCCAAGTGTTTTTCAATAGAGAAAAACCAAGAACAGTTTGTGAAAAAACCTAGGTAGAATTGGTGATTTGTTCGAACCGAAGGAATAATCGATCTCTTTCTTGATTTGAACGTCGAGATAGGCAGGTGGACTGAGTGAACTGATTTTGGTGAGATCTATAAGTTGAATAAGTTTCACTGCTGGAGTTTAATTGAGTAATATTATTCTCTTTATCTTTCAATTAATGTTGTAGCTGATTAGCATTTTCTTCTTTTTCCTTAGCTTGTAATATTAGAATTCTTGGATATACCGCATGGTAATTTTTGAAGGTTATATATAGATATTTCGGCCATTTTGACAAATCATTCATAGTACATATTGTGGCTAACGTAACATCTGTTCCGAATATTGGGAACTGATTTTTTTTTTATTGGAAATCAGTTCTACGCTTTTGCATTTTTTAGGTACCAAGTAATTGGTAATTTCGAATGGACTAGAGCTTACCTACCTCACACGACCACCGGTTTGTTCCAAGGATTCCAATTGAAGTGAAGGGCGAATTCGATTGTTGTGGGACAGTGACTAATAGGACGGCTCTCTGGTAAGCAATTTTCTTTATTTCATAACTATATGTTTATGAGAGTAATTTTCTTTTCTCTTGAGAAAGAATTGCTACAGAGAGAGTTGTACCTCTGGCCTAACGGTCTCAGAACACTCGATTCGATTCAATATATGCCTCAAGCGTAGAGTTCTGTTTAATAAATTTCTTATATCTATTACTCCATTCAATTCCCAGTGTGGCTTATTTGATTTTTGATCGTTGCAGAGTCAATTCACTTCAGTTACTACCTTATCGCCAAGAGCAGGGAGATTCATTCTAATTTTTGAGAATTACCTGTTTATCGATTTGAAAAGGGAATTGCCGCCCAATTTCAAAATTATCTATATCTAAGAGAGTTGTGCCCACTGAAAGATGTGAGGTCTCCCTCTTCAGTTTATCTTTAAAAATTCTTCAATCAAAAGAATTATTTAACATTATCTTTATCTAAGAGAGTCGTGCCCACTGAAAGACGTGTGGTCTCCCTCTTCGGTTTATCTCTGGAAATTCTTCTATAAAAAGAATTATTTCACTTTATCTTTTTCTAAGAGAGTCGTGCTCTCTCTCTTCTTATCTTGGCTGAAGAGTATACTTTTACTCTGACTATTATCTTGGTTCAGAAACCCTATATTTTTTTTGTAGCTTACTAGAGTATTTTGGTTATAACGCTATATTTTCCTTTGGCACTTGCTTTAAAATAGTATATTTTTGCACTGGCAATTTTATAGTGTTTTGCTTTAAAATACTATATTTTTTTTTTCTCTGGTAAAATTTCAAAAAAAATTTTATATTTCTTTTGGAATACCTTTCCTCATTAAATTTTTTTTTACCCTTCTGGTACATAGAATCCCTTATCAAAACTTACTTGTTTCAAAATTTTACTGAATTTGAACATAACGTTTTAGGTGAGGTTTGTTTTGTTTGATTTTAAATTTTGTTCATTTTTAATTTTTTTTTTTAATTATTAAAATTAACTTGTAAATTTAACTCCAGAATAGCAGATTGGATTGCTATTTATTATCTTTGTTCTTTCACTGTAACTTTCCAGTCTTTTATATAGACTGAGATTTTCATTGTATGCTATCATTTGCATCTATCTTTTGACTCTCGATTAAAATTTGAAACATAAAACTTGAGGTTCAAAGGATATCCTTCGTTCTCCCCTTTTTGTACATATTTTGATTCCTATCATCTTCTTCGCATGATATATACCACGGAGGGAACCCATCTACGGAGACGGAAGGACTAGTAGCCTGGGAGGTCTTACAGCACATCAATATCAGCACTGGTCCGTGAAGATCAACTAAATTCACGCTGATAAGGGGGTCTGAAATCAACTATCGAACCACCCAAGACCATCTTCATCGTAACCGCTGAAACCAAGTTCCTCCTAGAACCGCTGGGACCAGCTTCAAGAAACTAGCCTTCATCTATCTCGCTCAAGATCTCCGAAGGTATATTCGTGGCACCAACAACTGGAGGAATCATAGGTGTAAATGTTCGAATTTTGATCAGAGTCGAAAATACTGTTTTTTTTATGTAATTTTTCCATTCTTTTAAGAGAAGTTCAATACTCTTCTAGTATTTGTTAATTTTTTTTATATATCTTGTTCAATAATTTTAATTCCAACTGGAATAAATTTGTTAAGTTGATTTATTGCATATTCATTTGCCTTCCCATACAAGCTAGGTAACATTTATTTAATTTTATTTATCTTTGACTTTTGTCTTTAGCAAGTCTGGCGCCCAACTCTTGAACTAGTCAAGTTAATTAATGTATAATTTTTTTAGTGGCCAAATTTGATTAACTAGGAATAGTCATTAATTGAACCTTACTCACGGCCTAACCGTATCCATCTGAGCAGCCTATCGGCAAAGTGATTTCACCTTGTTAAATTTGAATCATATAATTTAAAATCTGGGGTTCAAAAGTAAGGGGTGTTGCAATATTCATTTGCATTTATCTAGTTCAATAATTTAAACGATTGCAGGAAAAATAGTGCGATAACTTCTCTTTCGGTACGCTGAAAAGTTATTTCGCGTTCTAGGCATACAAATAACTGTTCTCTGAAATTGGATTTAAAAAATAAATGCTAAATTCTTTCAAAGCTTTACTGATATCACGTCAATCATCAACATTGACAATTCCATTAAATGATAACAATATAGAACATTCATACTCACAGTACTTTCGTTAAGTAGGTGGTACTTTATTATCCTTCTGGTATTCACTACATTATAGAAAAACGAGCCATTATATATAACATGGGTGTTTCCGCCGGAAGGATGATCCAAATTGTACTCTCTGGAAAAAAAACATGACGATAGTTGAAGTGAAATCGGTCATCGAAACAAATTGGATTCCAAAGATAGAAGAAAGCTAAAAACTTTTCATAGTAACAACTGCATAAGTTACCCTCTCACAGAAAAAAACTATCATGAATTTTCTTCAACTCACTTGGTCGGCGCATCTTTCCTGTACATAGTTTTATTGTCAAATTCGTACAAAATCGTGGGTTCGCTTTCTTTGGTCACCCAGTATTTCTGTTCGTCTTTCGCAGTGGGTGGGTTTGGATCCCGCAACCAGCAACCATAGTTGTGTTCTGTAAACCGGTGATAGACTGGTTTGCCTACAGCGTAGAGAACACAATCTGCAAAAAGAACATAATTAAATGATGTAGAAACCATACTTGAATTTCATGATAAATGACTTTTCAATGAATTTTCAGTAGACTCCATAAAAATACCACGTATTAGGGACGTCTCGACAAAAAATTTCAGTGTATCTTCGATTTCGTACTGTGTCAGAGTTCAAAGATGGTCCAAATCGATTTCGTGGTTTCAAAATGCGGCTGCTGAAAACTCAAATCTTGATTCGTTTAGCAATATTGGCAAATTATTGGAATACGTTATTCTACACAAGATATACAAAAAAATCCTGAACCACAAAACTCAAAATTCATACGATATTTTTGTTAACCACCCATTCAGGAAATCCCCGAACATCTCTCATTAGTGCCTCCAATGGGAAGGATTACATATCCAGAATGGAAAACCGCTTCAGAGTAATGAAGGTAATCGAAACAGGTTTGAATCAAATCCCAATCAGGAGTTTCGTCACGCGGGAAGTATTTGTAGATGGAAACCTGTTACCGGATTTATGCCCTCTCTAACGCAGAGATATAGATGACAGACTACACGTGCTCTCTCGATAACAAATGTAAATTATTCCAAATCGATAAGACTTGTTTGTACTGGAATCATTATGGAAATTCACGTTTTAATAGAGTGCAAGGCAGGATTTTGCGTAAGCGGATTTCAAAAGTAAACTTTTTTAAGTACTATTGATCGTTCAATGCCAATTTGTTGATGTTAACGGAAAAATAGAATAGAATAGAATAGAATTTATTGATGCAGTAAATACATAAATAATGTTTGCATACGTCAAGTCAATGGTAACACATAGTAGTAAATATTAAAACACAATATATGGTAACAATATGGTCAATAACATAACATGAATACAGAACATAGTAATACAACAATATATAAACATTAGACAGACGACGAATTAGATAAAAAAATTAAAATATTCTTCAAATGTGTAAAAGGCATTTTGTAAAAGTATATTTTTAATTTGTACTTTAAAAGTGTTTATACTCATGTCAAGAGTCTGAAACTCATTAGGTAACACATTAAAAAAATTTAAAGATAGATATAAATAAGAGTTTTGCGATTTACTAAGTCTATATTTGGGTAGCCTTAAATTTGTTTCTGCCCTAGTATCGTGGTAGTGTATATCTTCTTGCTTGGTCAATTTATTTTCACCTTTTAAATTTTTGACATAACACAAACATTGTATATGAAGCAAGCTCGCAGAGTTAATATATGGAAATTTTTGAAGAAGGGTTTACAATGATCATCATATTTGGCATTTGCCATTATTCTGACAACTTTTTTTTGTAATTTGAATATTATCTCTAAATAACATGATGAACCCCATACTATCAATCCATATGTCATTATGCTGTGAAAAATGCCAAAATAAGCTACTTTCAAACAATCTATTGTTGTTTCATTTCTAAGTTGTCTTATTATGTATATACACGTGGATAGACGCTTTGATAATTTGTGAATATGCGATGCGAAATTCAATGACGAGTCCAGATACACTCCGAGAAACTTAATTGGTTCATTATTCTCTATTTTATTTTTTGTTGAGAAATCTAAAGTTTTGGTTTTATCATTATTTATAGTAAGATAATTGCTTGTAGACCAGTTTGTTATAACGCTTCCAGATTCATTAGCGTTATAAATTAGATTGGAAGTCAGAGTGTCACTTAGCAAAAGCGAGGCATCATCAGCATACATTATCGGAAGCACATCTGTCAGATTAAAAGGCATATCGTTGATGTAGATAATAAATAATAATGGACCAAGGACTGACCCCTGTGGTACTCCATAATTAACTTTCAAAAGTTTTGATGTGTCGCCGTTAAATTTGACACATTGCTGACGGCCTGCAAGATAAGATGTAATTAGATTTAAGGCGTTTCCTCTGATCCCATAATATTCTAGTTTTTGTAATAATAGACCATGGTTAACCGTGTCGAATGCTTTAGACATGTCATAAAATTTTGCGCAGCATAGTTTACGCTCCTCAAAAGCTTCTATAATATTTTTATACATTTCGCGTATTGCATTAGTAGTAGATCTTCTCTGTCTGTACCCAAATTGAGCATTATTTAATAGATTGTTTTTTTCAAAGTATTGTAATAATCTGTTTTTTAGAATGATTTCAAATATTTTTGAGATAACAGGTATGATAGATATAGGCCTATAACTGTTTGTATTGTTAAACTCGCCTTTTTTGTGTATAGGGATAACTTGTGATATTTTAAATATTTGAGGATAAATCCCGCTCTCGATACATCTGTTTATTAAATGTGCGATAGGCCTAGCAAGTGAATCGCTGACCAGTTTTAGAACCTCACTGTTAAGGTTGTTATTATCTTTAGATTTACAATTTTTTAATTGAGATATTATCGTTTTGATTTCAATGTCACAAACAGGAAATAAAAAAAAAGATTTATTTGCATTAGGTGCATTATTTAAAAAAATTGAAAACTTTTTGTCATCTACATTATTAAAGTTGATCATTAAATTATTTATAACATCAGAGAAGTAGTCCGAAAATTCATTAGCTGTCAATTCAGATGTCACATGTGAATTTTTAAAATAAAAATAAAGTGTCTGAACAACAGTAATTTTCACATAATAATAATAATGAATTTATTCATCATACAAATTCACAATTATAAGGTATATACATACATAATAACCTCATCGATGAATAAAATTTAGAAAAACCACAGGAGGGCAAGTCGTCGTTCGTGGCATAGAATATAGCATTTTTAAATATGTGTAGCTATATAAATCTTAAGCATTACTTAACACTTAAATCTAAAATTAACTGTATATTGTTAAGTTTGGTTAATGCTTTGATGACCGTAGCAGTTTTAAAATATTTACACTATTATCTATATACAAATAAGTTTAGAATTTCATGCTTAGTTTTCTATTAAACAATGAATAGTTCCTCTCTCTTGCGTTCGAACGAACGTTTTCAGTTTTTATTCGAATGTGTTCATTGTGGGTTGTTCTTTAATGACGGAGGGTAGGAAGTTGTAAAATTTAGGTCCAAGGTACATATAGCTTCTTTGTCCAATCGATTTTTTCATTTGTGGTAATAGATATAAGTCTTTTTTTCGTGTGGCATAATCGTGTACTTTTGTTTTTAAGTTTGTTCTTTTTAAATGCTTGCTTGCTTGCGTGACATATATTTGTCTGTGATCCATTTGTCCACTCTCTGAAAAAAGAAGGTCTGACGGGTACTTACGATCCTTTCCTAGTAGAATTTTCAGGAATCGCTTTTGTGATACTTCTGATTGGTGGTAGTAGGTTTTTGATACTGCTCCCCATCCTATTATACCATAGCTCACGTGTGATTCTACCAAGCTTTTGTATATAATAATTTTTTGCTTATGTGATAGAAAATTGTTTATGTGCTTGAATTCAAATAGAATACATCTGAGTTTTTTGCTTAGGTACTTAATTTGTTCATCCCATCTCAATTGACTATCTAATATAATGCCTAAGTATTTAATCTTATTTTCAGGACGTATTTTGCAATTTGCTTGTATGTTAATGTCGTAGTTAGGAAGGGATGTTTTGTTGCTACTAAAAGGTATATATACTGTTTTCTTGAAGTTTATTTCAAATTCGTTAAGTCATTTTCAATTTTCCGTTTTAGATCATTCCAGTTTTTGTCTTTATAGACTATAACTGTATCATCTGCGAAGCTTGTGATCTTTCCATGCTTCTCTAATAAGAAAAGATTGTTGAGATATATAGTAATTAGCACTGGCCCCAACACCGTACCTTGAAGTATACCACACGTGATTTCTCTTTCATTACTCACAATGTTTTTTATTTGTTTGTTGTTTTGTTTTATTTTTGTTTTTGGTTTGTGAGGTAACTTTTGGGTCCTACCCCTAAACCCCAGGTCTTCTAGTATTTCGAGATGAAGTAGGTGGTCTATGGTGCTAAATTGCAGTAGAATACACAGTTGTAAAAATTAGTATTTTTTTGGGTCTGGTGCACAACTTGTTAATGAATCCGAGTTTGCTATTGATTTATAACTTAAAGAACTTATGGTAGACACATTAGCTACATTAGTTTATTGATTAAGGTTAGTACGAAAACAGAAATGTCTTGTTTTCTAATGCAAATGTGTTCCTTAATTTTTTCTGACTCAATAATAGTTAGCTTGATTTTTGGCAATCTCAGGATGACTAAATCAATAATGAAATCTACTTTTCTGACTCTCCGCGCCATCGGGATTTTTTCGATTTGTTCACGTTCTTATTTTTTCCTCAGAAATTAATGAATACTTGAACGCGTTAAGATCACAGGGGCCTTACCTTTTATAGTGGGATCCGAAACCACACTTGGGGCTTGTAATCACAAGCACAGGCTGAATTTTTTTATTTTCTGTGATCTTCCCGTTTATTCACAAATCAATTAAAAATATTGTACCATACTTCAGATGAATAAACATTATTATTATCGTAGTGGCAACGGTCACGGTTGGGTAGTATAACAACATACATATAATAACAATGCGCCCTCGCTATTGCTGTGTAGTTGATCGCAAGAATAGTACCAAAAATAGTACGTGTAAATTGTATACATTTCCAACGGCATCACATAAACTGCAGCAAAGAGATAAATGTTCTGTTATTCCACGATATCTCAATCTCTAATTCCGGGACGTGAGGATTTCATTCGATAAATATTTGAGATGTTTTCCGTTTTCTATTTGATCATCTAGCAGTGGGTAGTAAAAGTATTAACCAAGTTCCGTGGGACGGTGTTGAGCCGGTGATGAAAAGCAAATAGCGACTCAAACTGCAAGTTCGGGAACGCCTGGACTGTGTTGTAAACTGATCAATCAGCCTTATGAAAGGGGGGCAGATATACTTTTGATGTCTTTCCGAGTTGTTTATCCTACACGGCATTCTATCAGGACAAAATTCCTCGCAGTGGATTACTTGTGTTTTGATTTTCACGAACTGGTATCGGTTACTAAGAGTGAACATCGTTACTTGTACTGTATGAGCAATACGCAATATTTTGTTGACAATTATCCGTGTTACACGTTCATTGTATTATTTGGGAAACGTTCATCGTTCTTACATCGTTGCAAGGGTAAAAGTGGGATCCCATATTCAGATAAAATTATGAATCTCATTCTAATTCTAATTATTATATTATTTGAGAATTTCATCAAATAGTTTTGCGTTGAATCTGATGTCATTTAGTGTTTTTCCGTCAAGTTGAAGCTAGCCAAGGTTATATGGGTACTATTTTTGATTTGTTAAACACTTGGCTCCCTCACTTTCAAATGTTCTCAAGACCTTATGAACCTGCGACCTTAATAAACTGAAGAGCAAGCACATCAGTTGTCGTACCTTAAAGTACACAGAAGTAGCATTACTTTATGATATTCAAAATATCTATAACTTGACATGGATAACCTCCAAATGCGGTGAACTATCGTATCATTACAAATATTTGGAAAACAACAGGAAAGACGTAGCGACATTATCTGATAATAATAAATAAATAATATGAAACTTTATTTGCTCAAATAACATATGATGTTTCAGCATCGTCAGAATTGTGGGTGATGAAGTAGTTAATTTGAGTACCAGAAAATATCTATATAAATATATACAGTAATTAAAATACACAGGTACACCAAAATATTTAAGAACATAGAGATCAAAATATCATAGCTACATATTTATTGAGGAGAGAACATCAGCATCAAAGAATTCTTGAATGTTGTAGACATTGAGTGTAAGAAGCATTTTTGTTATAACAATTTTGAATTTTGTTCTTTCATTTGCTTGGGAAGTTTATTGAAAAGTTTGATAGAGAGGTTGATAAAGCTTTTATGAGTTAAGGTGAGTCTATGTTGTGGGATTTTTAGATTATTTTTGTTTTTTGTGTCATATAAGTATAGTGAATTTTAATTAGACATATATATAAATAACGCTGGTAGAGTTAGAATTTTTAAATTTTTGAAATTATGTCTGCAAGTTTCAGTATAACGAGTTTGTGTTATTGCTCTAATAGCTTTTTTCTGCATACGAAATACTTTCATCTGTAGCATTTCCCCATAAAAGTATTCCATATGATATTTGACTTTGGAATAATCCCCTACAAATTTCTGTGGAAGCTGTTTGATATAGTTTACTCAGTAAGAAAGTTATACTTGCAAGTTTTTTCGTGAGAGCTTGGATAAGATGTTTCCATGACAGTTTAGAGTCGAGATGAAGTCCTAAGAATTCAATGTTGTCTATTTCCCCATTAATTTCTCTGAGAGAGAAATTTAGAGGTACTGTTTCGTTTAAATTAAGACTCAACTGGTTTGAGGTGAACCAAGGCTTTATCTGTTCAATTATATGTTTATTTATTATTACCGTGTTTCTTGGATCACAGTGCGTGTGATAGACAGTGGTGTCGTCAGCATATAAGATTGACTTTGCATTATTCAAGTTGTATGAGAAGTCATTCCCGTACAGGATGAATAATAGTGGTCCTATGATTGAGCCCAATATATTTTGAACTGTGGATTTGATATTATTATATTCTACAAGCTGAGTTCTGTTTGTTAAGTAGGCCTCAGTGAAATCAGAAGAGTTTCCCCTAATGCCATATAGTCCCAGTTTCTCTAGGAGGATGTTGTGATTTACACAGTCGAAGGCCTTTGAGAGATCACAGAAAGATACTATTTCGCCTCTCTCAAAGGCCTCAACTGTCTCAGTAACTAGTTCAGTAATTGCTTGTATAGTAGATGTTTTTTTTTCTGAATACAAATTGGGAAGAAGAGAATAAGTTATTTTTATCCATGTATGATGTAAGTCTATTATTGAAAGCTATTTTCATTGGTTTAGATGAAATTGGTACTATTGAAATTGGTCTATGATTGTCTGGGTTATTTTCATCTCCTTTTATTTGAATGGGTATAACCTTTGATTGTTTTAGTTTTTTTGCGAAGTTGCCATGTACGAAACATTTATTTATTATAATAACAATAGGATCTTGTGAGTTTATTGCTCCTGCCATATATATCTAGAGCCTTGCTATTAGAGAGATTTCTGAGGATGTCTTTAACTTCTTGTGGAGTGGTAGGGGAAAGAAATAATGATTTTCTGCTTCTGAATTTCTGAGGTACTTGTTCAATGGGATTTACATTTGTTGGGGGTAGCAAGTCAAGAAGAGCTGTGGACATGTTCATAAAGAAATTATTAAATTCATCAGGAGATATTTTGGAGAGAGTCTCAACCTTATTTTTCAAGTTTCTAGGTTCATTCATTTCTTGCCAGATTGCTTTGGAGTTGTTTGAGGCATCAACTATCTGTTTGGATATGAATTTTCTTTTTTGTTCTTGAATTTTGTTCCTATGAACTTTTCTTGTTTTTTTAATTTCCTCTTCTATGTTTGCTACATTGCTATTTTCAGCTAAATCATTCAGAGATGAGTGTTCTCAATTCTTCATTGTACCATTTTTTACCAAGGTTTCTTACACTTTGTTTTAGATTTTTTTTAAACATATATCTATTATTTTAAACAAAATTTCAAGAAATTTATCAAACACCTCATGTATATCTATTAGGGCTTCTTGATCTTCCCATTTGTGTTCTTTAAGAAGAAAAATGCATTTTGAAATATTTTCATCAGAAAATGGTCTAAATTCAGGTGAGGATCATTTTTCATTTTATATTTATTAATTATTCCCATGTGATCAGACATATTCAGGTTAATTAATATTACTTTACTATCTTCCCTAGCATTCGTTATACAGTTATCAAGACAGGTTTCAGTGGGTTCTTGTACTAATAATTCACAACCAAAAGAGTTCACAATTTCACAGAATTCATTAGTTAAATTACAATCAGTCTCAATGTTTATGTTAAAAACTCCATATATGAAGAAGAATTTTTTTGTTTTAAATAGAATGTCTAATATTTGACTGAGCTCTTGCAAAAAAATACCTGTGTCTCTTGATGGTGATCTGTATATGCAGAGCACTATGATATTGATTGTTTTCACTTCAATAGCTGTTACCTCACAGTGAACGTACATTGAGAGACAGTCAATGTTCCGAAGTTTTTTTTATTTATATTGGGATTTTACATAAATCATGACACCTCCATGGTTGCTTTGTATTCTGCAGTAGCTGTTCGCAAGGGAAAAGTTTTCTATTTGGTAGTCTTCAATGATATCTTGATCGATCCAATGTTCACGTACACCAATTATATCTAGGTTTTCACTTTCAATGAAGAGTTCAAATTCTTCAGGTTTATTTTGTAGACTTCTTATATTTATGAAAACTGTGTTTAATTTATTGTTTGTTGCTCTGCTGTTTGTAGCGTTCCACAAAAATCCTCGCCTTTATAAGATGGAAGACCATGTTGAGGAATAAATTAAATTAGTTATATTTTTTCGCCAAGGTGATTATTTTCCAGCCCGCCCTCGTATATTTACCAACTTGCAATAATCGCACACCCTGTTAATCAATGGAATAAATCTCAATCTTTCCGCCAGACATAATTTTCAATTAAATTTCCTATATTCATTGCAACACCAAAAAAATCTAATTGGATTTTCATAATGCCTTAACTTCCATCCGGCGCGAGATATTCCTCATCTTTCATTTTCTGATTTATCAAGCCCCCATAATGAGTTATCGATTACGCCATTATTGAAAGTCCAAAGGGCCGGGTCTTTTGTGCATTGCGAAGTGTACGCCGATCGAGACCAGATATTGGATAATGGGAATAATGGTTTTGATGAAAGATGAAAGTTTTAATACAGAACCGAAAAGGCCATGATAAAGAATATCACAAAAACTTGGGAATTATCCGGAAGTTTTGACAATTTTATATCCGAGTGGGAGTTGAACCAGTAAGAAAAAAGCATTATGCCTTCTATAGCAATTTGCAAGCGTTCCTTCATTTGCAACGATGTAGTGAACCATATTCCAACCGATTTTGTGGAAAAAACATACCGATAAGAAGGCCAATGTGTCTTTAAATCTCCAAACTACCACACATTAATGGTGGGAGGGTGACATTCTACCCGGAAATGTAAAAATCCGCGACAGAAAAGTAAGTTATAGTAAGACGAGAATGGCACAGAGATAATCGAAGAAATTACGGAGATAAGACGATATAGAACGCTGAGAAGACGAATATAAAATGGAAATGAGACGTACATAAGACAAAGGCAAGACGAAGATGATCCAAAGGAAGGACGGAATAATGACGGAAATAAGACATAGATGAGACATTGATAAGACGTAGAAGAGACAGACATGAGACGAAAATAAGTCGCAGAAGAGACGAAGATAACGGGGAGATGAAACGGAGATGAGAAGGTCAAATATTATAAGACGAGATAAGACGGAGAAGGGTCGAAGATAAGATGAAGTTAAGAATGAGATGGGACAAATATAAGACGAAGATGAAATGGAGATAAGACGAAGATAAAACGGAGTTAAGACGAAGATAAAAAGGGAATGAGATGAAGATCAAAGAATATAAGACGAAATGAGACCGAGATGGGCCGAAGCTGAGAATGAGATGGGACAAAGATAAGACGAAGATAGGACGGAGATGAGACGAAGATAAGATGGAGATAAGTAGAAAATGAAGGGGAGATAAGACCGAGATGAAGTGCAGATAAAACTCAGATGACACGTACATAAGACGTAAATAAAAAAAGGTAAGGCGGAAATAACCCAAAGATGAGACGAAAATGAGATGGATATAGGATGGAGATGAGACGAATATAAGACAGAAAGGAATCATAGATAAGACAAAATGAAACGAAATAAAAAAATAAGTCAAGAAAGACTTCAAACCATATAATTACAAACGAATTGACACTGACAGAAAATGATTACAGGATGTCAATACATAATTGTTTTGACATCGAGCGGGGATACCAACATTTTTGAACGGCGCTATGTACCACAGAAAAAGCTTTGCTTTAAGCAACGGGTGGTGTCTCCTCTAAATTGTATACAATTTGGAATCAGTAGAATTTCTAGACATTCTTGAATTTAATTACATACTCCAGTAATTTTTCATTGAAAAATTAGTAACCACTGGCCTCAGAAAAACAATTTGTCAAACTAAGATGAAGTTTTCTCGGCAACATATCAAGAAAATACTGAGAAACACTAAAATTATTTTGTTAGGAAAAGGTCTAAAGGTCTAAAGGTCCTTTGTGGTATTGGAGGGTTTCTGCGAACATTAGCGATGAGTTGTTTGTAATTAGAGATCTAATGAAAGGCTGAAGTTGGAATGGGAAAAGGCCGCAATAACATCGTGGAGTTCAGAAGTTAATAGTTATTCCGGAAACATAACATTGAGTTTGCCAATAGTTTCCTTGTGGTTGGATTGTTGTTTATAATAATATTGCATTGAGGGCATTGATGCACGAGGTAAGTATGCCAATAGTTTCCTTGTGGTTGGTTTGTTGTTTACAATAATATAACATTGAGGACGCTGAAGTATGAGATGAGTATGTTTCGCGATATAGTTGTGTGAATTTATTATTTTTGAGTTGGAATTTTTTCCAAAGTTTCCCAAGAAACCATGGATATATTCCAATGTCTCTCTTCAGCTTCAGCAGAAGATTATGCTAGATTTTTCAAAAAAACTTTTGTTCAATGGCACTAGATGTAAATGTTTTTCAAAGTGCGATGTTAGTTATTCACATATTAGCCTATCTTGATCTATGAGGGTTAATTCAAATTCAGTAACGAATACGAGACAAGTTTGTTCTGTTACTTAATCAGTTAGTTCATTCAAGTCATTCCTAGGCCTAATTTTGAGAAAAAAATGGAAAATCCCCATGGAATGATTTTCAGTCTGAATGTCAAAACTCCGCCAGCCTCGATCTTGGCATCAGCGCCGCTTGAATTCCAGAATTTCGATCAAAAACACATAATTTTCTTCAGAAAAAAAAGGGATTCCGTTTATGAATACAATATAATCCTTAATCACATCTTAAATCAGATCTCATATCCTCCTGTTATGACTGCTCGTTAGTTGTTGAAGCTAAGCCTCAACTATACTGGGGTTATTAGTCTATTGACCAATAACTGGACAACCTTCCAGAGCGGCTTGAGAAGCTATCACACTCAGTATATAATGAAGCGTGGGTCTTAATTTGACAGCACATTTACCAATCTCAGATAGTTCAGAAACAATAATACACTCAGTAATTTCAATAATATATATGTATTTTCTAAACAATAATAACAACAACTTATACACCTGGTATAATTTGAGGAGAAAAATGTATGGAACGTCAGAATTAATCTGAATGTAAAATATACTTGATAGTAAAACACCTATAGTATGCCTAGTAGAATAACTGTTATTCAGTTACGTTGGCTAGTTCGAACTTTATTACCTTTGACTCTACTATGAAATCAAATGAATGAATGGTTCCTTATTACAATATACATATATAGCTTGCCAAATAAACAGTTTTATTTCCTTACCCTCGACTGGAGAACACTTTCGTTTTGAAGGTTGAATGATTTTTATATTGGATTACCGATTTTTACGCGTTTACTGGTTCGTTATATGATTATTTAGCTTCTTTGTGGAATTTGAATTCTATTCGTTGAGTTATTACTGAGATAATTTCTGTTGTTTGCACTTCCACTACTTTCTGCATATTTTTGATAAACTGGATACTTTATGAATAATTTACGAAGTCTACACTTGTTTCGTATCAGAAGATCGTATCACTAAATGGAATTTTTTTTCCCAAGTGAACTTCTCTTGAACTCTGTTCCCAACTGACTCTGATTGCTTTTTACTTTTGACTTTTGTTCTTATATAGAATCTTTCCACTATAAACCCTTTTCGGAAGTAAATCGCAGCCATCACACTTCAATTTTGGAGCAGTCATCTTTTTTATCGAATTTCAACAATCAAATTATCTTTTTCCTCTCTAGAAACCCTCAAACACTGAACAGTTAATCATTTAATCATAAAATTCATTCACCATATCAGCGCTTGCATCCTGAATTTCAATCATACAGAGCGGCTTTTAACACGTTGAGTGCCACCACGGAAGCGGAAAATTGGGTATATCAGGCCAAATCCATTCTTCATGTGTAAGGCCTCAAATATGTATTTTATCCCATTAAAATGCAATAAAGAGTTATAAAAACTAAATGTTGACATTTTATGACGTTATTATCAGTATGTATCCACATTTGATACGCACGGTCACAATATCTATTTTTGAATATTACAGCCGCATGTATCCCACCTGGATACACGAACTAGCAACAATGTCGAACTAAAAATAGAACAGGTGTATGCAATAATTGGAGGCTGGAATAAATCTTGCAGTGACTTTTCATTAGTTGTGCGAGGTTCATGCAGTTTATCGAATGTGGATACTGAATATCCTTTCTGGTTGGAAGTTTATTACTGTTCTAGACATTATTTCATAACACATATTTGGAAAAAATATGTCGTACGAAAAAGAACAATCACGTTTACAAAATTTGATGCAGGAATTGTTGTCGGACGACAAGAATTCGCTATTCGGGGATGTTTACACATCAGACGAATATCACCCAGAAAGTGATGATAGTAGTGATAGTGATAGTAGCTTACTTTCTGCAAGTTTCAGAAAAAGTAAACGTATGAAAATGAAAGAAACCAGATCATCTGATCAAGGTGAGTTCATGATTCACTGAGACACTCGACATTCCAGCCCCAGCAGATGAACCTCCAGCCCAACATTATTTAGAAGAGAGTCAGGGCTCTAGCAGAAAAAGAGGAAGGTGTGTACAATGTTATAAGAAAAAAACTGAAAGAGGTCGGTAGAAAAGCTGCAGCTAATCAAGCCACACAAAGCAAATTCAGATGTGTATTGCCTATCGTGTTTTTTCGAAGTACACAAATGTTTCATCAAATGAAATACTCAAACTAATTGTTATGTTCATTTGCTTCTCAGATTTATATATTATTATTCATAATTTAGTGATTCTTGTTGTTCAATAAAAAAACATTTCGTATTTCATACCCACCAACTGATAGAAGTGTCTCCTGAAAAAACTAAGGATAAAATATACAGGCCAAATATGGTTTTAGGTATGCCAGGCCGTGGTGCGAAAGCCCCCATGGAGATATACGCAAGGCATGCAGCCAACGTCGATACATGCGGCTGAAATAACAGAAATAGTTTTGTATCAGCCACGGATACACACGGCCATGGAAACACCCTATCTCGTGTATCCGCGTTGGATACATACGGCACTCAACGTGTTAATAGTCCCCACCCTCTGTTAACTTTTGAACGTTCGACGCGGAACAATGAAAAAATGTATTGAATGATATCACCGATACTAATTTTTGAAATGAAAGACATCGTGATTGCCCTATAGATGGCGCGGGGGCACAACAACTTGAAAATTTCAAATAGCATGGGGGCTCGAGTAGCATATCGTTGAAAAAATAATTCAATTCCCTTTTCAACCATCCTGTTTTTTTTAATTTCGTTCGAACGTTTTTTACAATATGCATTTGAAATGTCAAATATAAGTGCGGATCTGAATTGTACCGTTACCTCAATAACTTATGAACGGTTTGATGTGAAACAATGGGACATGCAATTTATTGAATGGTATCGAAGTATCAAAGTATATATTCAAAGTATTGCATGTACAAAAATATTACATTTTTTTTACAAATATGGGGTTAGATTTTATCTCTGAGTACAACATACCTAGGCATAATTGCCTGTGTGTGTGTTGTATCCAAGGCTTCTCTAAAAACTATTAGTAGTGTACATGAACTATGCTAAAAATTTAGGCGAGCAAAAAGTTACAAGAAAAAAGTAGAAAAGGTAACTGTCACTAGTGTAAAGAATGACTCCACACACCTGTGTATTTTATATGTGCACATTAATTTTAACGAAAATTCTGATGATATTCGACGATTGGTAGAGGGCAGGGATAGCAGCAAAAAGGTGGAATGAGCTTTTTTTTTTAGAATGTTTCCTTGTTTCTTATAGTTTTTTATTTCAGTTTCGAACTTACTTAGTTTGTCAATTTTTTTAACTGTACCGGTATTGAATTGTAAAATTTTGGACCGAAAAATAGAAACGTTCTCTGGGTTATAGCTTTTCCAAATGTATGTATTGCTGATTCTTCATTTCTAGTTTGTCTAGTTTGTTGGACAGATCTGCTTTGAAGTGAGTTTTTAGTTGTAATTACTCGAATCATTGGTCCTACTTTTATACATTACAAT
Organism: Gonioctena quinquepunctata; assembly: GCA_018342105.1. NCBI lineage: Eukaryota > Metazoa > Arthropoda > Insecta > Coleoptera > Chrysomelidae > Gonioctena > Gonioctena quinquepunctata. The sequence continues at coordinate 100,265 of JAFIRS010001336.1, read as the reverse complement.
TACTCGTTAGAGGGCGCTGGGATCACATCAACTTGAAAATTTCGAAAGGCATAGAGGTCGATTTGCACATCGTTGAAAAGTTAATTAAATTTTTCTTTCAACTATGATTGTTCTACGGTATCACAATCGCGAGTGCGGCTTTTTATAGCCTCCCCCCTTCACCCCTCCCTGTTAACTTTTGAATGCTTCGACATAGAGCAACGGGACCAAAAATGTTTTGAATGATATTACCGATACTACTCTTCGAAATATAAGACATTGTGATTGCTCGATAGATAGCACGGGCACGTGCACATCAACTTGAATATTTCGAATTGCATAGTTGGTCAAGTGGCACATTTTTGAAAAGATAATTCAATTCTCTTTCCAACGTTCTAATTTTTTTTTTTACAATTTTTTTTTTTACAATATGCATTTTGTTATACTTGACATTTCAGATGCATATTGTGAAAAAACGTATGAACAAAATTGAAAAAAACCTAGATTGTTGAAAGAAAATTGAGTTATATTTTCAACGATGTGCCACTCGACCTCCCATGCTATTTGAAATTTTTAGGTTGATGTGCCTCCCCGCGCCATCTCTCGGGCAATCCCAATGTATTTCATTTCAAAAAGTAGTATCGGGGATATCAATCAATACGTTTTTTTTTCATCGTTCTACGTCGAGCCGTTCAAAAATCAACAGGGGGGGGGGACTATTGAAAGCCGCACTGTATAAACTGTCGAACTGCATTGTTACTCAAACACTTGCTGAATTCGAAGTCAATTAGAAATTGCAATTTGTTCAGCTGTCAAGCACATATAGAAGAATTATAAGAGATTCAAGAGCCATCAATACCGACGCATTACCACTAAAAATTATATATAATCTGGACGTTGGGGAAGGTTTCAAGTGAATGGGTCTAGCTGACGCTCCTCTGCACCCCTTTATAATTGACATGGTAATCCCAGACCTGTTAGATGATAATTTAATTGACAGTGACCAGTGTTAAATACATTAGACATCGTAGGTCTCTCCCACCAGACTCTAACAGATGCTTGGCGTCCTTCTCCGTAGGATTCATGGATGCGGGCCAATCTTTCTACATATACCATAAGACGGAAATAAGGTAAGAGAGGTAAGGGAAGAGGGAAGAAAATTCCAGTGGCAGAAACAATTAATGCAATGCACCAATAACCCAATAATCCCGCAAGTACGACTATGCAGTGACTGACGTCACTGACTATGAATAACATCTCATGGTATACTGCCTTACTACCCACCTGAAACACTCAGAACCTTATTTTCTACTCAGCCCTAGTATTATAGGAAGATTTATTTGTATAACATACATATGTGTATATTGTACTTTGTAATATAAAAATTAGCAATATTTAAGGTAGTTAAGGTGGGCGTTCTATGTAGTGTATTTTTATTTCAAGTTGTATCGAGAAACGGTTAAACTTTGAGAACTCAAATTTAGTAGAAAGGATTAGAGTACTGAAAATATTGAGATTGAATTCTTTTCGGAAATAAAGATGTTTTTTGTCGAAAATTGAAAGAAATTAAGCCAATACATGCTTATTTTTTATCTCAAACGAAAGACCCATTAAAATAATTCCACTTCCGAATAAAAGCGAATCTCCAGACAATTTCGTTTGGGACCCTAACTTGAAATACAAAATGGAGGGCGAATAGACAAATTCAAACACATAGCGAAAAATAGTTCCTACTTTACCAACATTCTTACTGAGTTCTTAGTTACTATAACTTAATGAAATAGGAATGTGATTTTGATAACGTCTTTAGTAGTAGCAACATAGAGAAAATGAAAGTTTCGGATTCGGAAATTATTCATAATCGTATCATGGCGAATAATTTGGAGAAGGATAAATAAAAATCAACAACACTGACGGAGTCCGGAGGTCCAATCTGTATAATATAATGAAGCTTTTCCTGACTGATAATAGGCACACGAGAAATAATTTTCCTAAACTTCCTTCTGAGGGTAGTGCACCTTTTTGCCCGGTAATTTATTCAATATTTCGAAAATTGTGTTTTTTGGCAAAACGCTGATATTTTTACAACTACGAACGAGTTTTGCGACTCATCCAATTCTATTCAAAATTGGTGTGTCGGAGTTTTTGAAGTCGGAGATTGTTTTTTTTTTGTGATTATGGCCCGATTCTATCCAAAATTGGTATGAGGGGATTTTTGGGGTCGATGATTATAAATTTTTTGTGGGACTTTGATAAGATGACTGATTTCATGAACGACTAGAAAAAATTAAATAAAAATTTAAAAAAAATTAAGAAAAACTTATACAGAAGGAAAAAACATATTTCTTTAATTGTTTGATCTAGGTTATTCTATACGAATAACAGATTCATAAGCTTGCCGCGAATACAAAATAGGTATTCATGCGCCATGATATTTAGGGTAATGGGTTTTGTGATTTATATCATCATAATCAAAAACCATCAAAATAGCAGCTCCAATAAACTTCTTTAAAAGGGCAAATATGTCTTGCATATTTTTAAATAAATTTGGTCTCGTGAATTTCTACAATAATATGGACACAAAAATGTCAAAGTACACTCGTAAAGATATCCATTACTTGTGATATAACTACAGAAAATCACACGCGATGTATGAGAATAAATCAAAGATTTCTGATTTTACAAAGTGAAACTCAGCGAACAACATATAAGACGTAAAACAATATCACTTATTCCCTTTTATTTTTGATTCTACAGCATCTCCTATCCACGGAGGGTCGTAACATTTTTCATCCCTTAGGGAACGTTGTCTTATTATTTCCTCCAGTTCACAATCCATATAAAATATTTCTTACGTGGGAACCATTTTTGCTCTCCACAAAATTTCGTCTCTTTCTCCACAAATATTAGGGAAAAGAAATATTAAAGTTCAGAATAAATCGTAAAAGTGCCACAGATATTGAAAACTGCTTTTTGTGAAATTTGAGCAAAGTTTTGAAGATTTTTTCCAACTCTGAAATCTTCTGTTGTAAGAATTCAACCCGTGAGTTATGGCACCCAAAGATTATTCATTGATTTCTTTAAAATCGATTCATTCCCAACGACTTATTCGAACAAACTAGCACAAAAGTCGCAGTCAAAATACATATGAACGAATAACAGTGATTCTACTAATTATAAATATATAATAAATAGTAACGATTTTCAGATCATGAACAAAATTGAACCAAATTATTATACTAGAAAACAAAACAATTCTTTCAGCATACTTGAACATATTTTGACTAACTGCCATCAACTAAATTTCAATATAAAATTAGAAGATACTTCAATAACAGATCATCGCATCGCATCCATTGAAAAATCAGAAATTGCTTCAAAAAAATACATAAAACGCGAAATAATTAGAATTGATTACCCCAAATTCAAACAAATACTTTCTGATAATTTCAAAAGAACACAATGTGGAGAATTTCAGGAATCAATAAATATGATTTTAGAAGCTAAAAGTCTATCTTCTACCAAAATATATATGAGAATACGTGGAAAAATTGGTTAATTAAAGAAAGTTAGAAATGAAAAATTCGAAATACATAAACAAAATTTAGAAAATGATAAATTATTCACTGAGTATAAGTGAAATAAATGATTAAAAGAACTAAAACTGAATATTACAATACCTAATTTGCAGAATCACAAGGTAATCCATAAAAACTATGGGATACAATGAATTATTGTATAAAAAACAAATCAAAATTGACCAAAACAACGGATATTGAATCTTTATTGGTAAATGGCCAAATTATCAATAGTGAATTAGAAATAGCAGATAAAATTAATTCATACTTTTCAACTATTGGTGAGAATACAGCAAAAGAATTGAGATCATTTCATAATAATATACCTAATGATACTATACCACCACCTAAAAAAAATTGTTACTATTCCCTACTGATGAATATGAAATTATAGATATGACTAATACCCTAAAAAAATATGCCCTGATTTTTATTGAACGAGAAATTGTAGAATTAAAAAATATTTTTGCACAACCACTAAGTAAATTAATCAATAAATCTTTCATAACAGGAATTTTTTCCCATGAATTGAAACATGCATCAATAAGAGCAATATATAAAGGTGGAAATGCCAAGAATCCAATCAATCACAGGTCCATAGCATTAATAAGCATATTTTCCAAAATAATTGAAAAAATTATTGAAAAAAAGAATAGTAAACTTCATAAATAAAAAATAATGACTTGATTTAAATCAATTTGGTTTTCAAGAAAACAGTGGAACACAAGCAGCAGTACTACAAGTATTTAATTTTATACAAGACAGACTTGACGAAGTAAAGCAATTTTTATGGACCTTAAGAAAGCTTTTGATACAGTTGAAAATATAATTCTTTTGAATCATTTCGATTTAATGGGAATTAGAGTAATGGCAAATAATCTACTAGAATCTTACCTCAAGAATAGAATCATTAGAACTAAAGTAAATAATTATGAATCCAAAAAATTATATATAAATAAAGGTATTCCTCAAGGATCTGTGTTAGGTCCAATTTTATATTTATTATATTTTCAAAATCTTTCTAAAATTAATTTAACTAGTGAATACACCATATATGCAGATGATACACTTCTTTTATATGCAAATAAAAACCCTACAATTCTAGAATATACGATAAACGAAGACCTAAAGAAAATAGAAAAATGGCTATATTCTAACCTCCTTTAATTTCAAATGTATTATTGATTTTCTCATTGTTTAATTCTAGTAATAATGTCTGAATATTTGTTATTACGTTAATATATTATTATTTTCCAATAAATTTAATACTATTAAAAATCAATCTAAAACCATGTATAATCTTATACCAGCTAATAACTGTCTGGTTATCCATAATATTCTATTTTTAAATTTATGTGTACCATTTCAATTGCATACACAATTATTGTAAACTCAAATATGAAAATAAATAGAAGGTTTAATAAAAAAAACCTGGGATTCAAAACTAATGTATGCCCGGTTGACAATGCGAGGTTTTCAAAAGATTCTGCCGTAAAATCCGTAACGAGGATTTCTTTATTTCTTTCTTCACAGGACAACCCATGTTGCCAAGTCCGCCAATATAATAACGAATCTCTAGGTTAATTTTTTCAACCTTTGTTGGACCGCATAATAATGGCTTTTGGATTTTATTTTCAAAGAAAGTTATTTCGGAATAACTATTTCACGGATCATTTCTTGATTTCCAAACCAAATGATAATTGATACTTCAAGAAGCTATTACTTGGATAAATATTCACTTCAATGCATCTATCGGATTAGTTTTATAAGCCATACGTGTCGCCAACCTTAATAACCTATAAACGCCGGGATTGAAAATATATATTGTGTGCTTTCTCAACTCATTGAAGTCGGTTTATTATTTTTCTCATTTGACAAATTAAGTTATAATATTCCGTAACCAACATAACTCGGCATACACTCACCTTTCGTTCTATTAGGGTACCCACTGTACGTAATATTATCCTGAAACGGTCTCACTTCCCACCTGCTGAGAAGATCGATGAGCGACACTCCGCTAGGGGTACTACACTTCAGTGGTTCTCTGATTTCACAATCTGGACATTGGATCGGGGCACCGCACAGATCCTCGAGGGATACCTTGTCTGGTGGAAGAACGCCGAAAATCGTTACCTTTCCCCTCTCTGTGGTTATTCTTGGTGGCAGGGACATTTTTGGATCGATTTCTGGAAAATAAAAATACCCCCAAGTGGAATACTGGCAAAGAAAAATGAAGTTTTTTTGTGCTGCCATTATGAAAAAAAAATGCTTTTTTAATTTCATTCGAACCACTAAATACTGTAAAATAATTCATCGAGTATGCCTTCAAACTTGAATATTATGAACTGGCTGCGAATTCATAGAAATCAAGAAAACTATTGTATATTCAATAATCAAACAAATTAAAATTGTGAAGGTACCTAGACACAGTGAGATTATTCCCCATTCAAATGGTAAAAAGAATATCACATGTTTTTTATTCGAAGCTCCCATGATAATTTCAAAAAGTTATTAACAAGTAGCATATTGAAAGAAAATTCATATTCTGGCACAGTTTTTTGTATTAAGTACTTGAATGAATAATTCCTAGTAGTCCCAGTAATTCGGGCAAAATTTTTTCAAGGAAATCATGATAAGAATTTCCATTTAGATCCCTGGAAAAAAGTGGGGACTAATCAAATAATCCCCAACAATACCAATCTACAGATTCAATGGAAACTGCTGTTGAAACCTGGACTGAACTATTGCCTGAGGTTTTCCGTCCCACCACACATCGTCACCGTCAATGAATGATATCTCTGCGGTAAATTGAGGGTTTTGTGCAATTTTTTGCAGTATCCATTAGCAGAATGTTACACGGGGAAGGAAATCTCGGGGCAAAAATGCTTGGACACGCTGTATGTGTCAATGAATGATATATCTGCGGTAAATTGGGGGTTTTGTGCAATTTTCTGCAGTATCCATTAGCAGAATGTTACACGGGGAAGGAAATTTTGGGGCAAAAATGCTCGGACACGCTGTATGTGATGAGGATACAACTGATTTTGTTAGAGCATTAACCAAACTAATTTGTGATGTACGTTCAGATTTTGCGCAATTTTTCTCGTGCTTGTCTATGGATCTTCTTTGATTGCCTGAAGAACAGCTTCTTCAACTTCTGGTATCCTAGTAGTCAACGGTCTGCCTGCCACTGGAACTTTTTTAAAGGATCCAGACTCCATAAGCCGCTGAAAAAGGTTTCTGAATGTCTGGTGATTCGGCGCTCGATGATTGGGGAATCTTTCATTATAAATACGTCCAGCCTCGTAGCAATTGCCATCGGCAAGACCGTAAAATCCTATTAGCCTTTTCGCTATTCGTGTATGCTGCCATTCAAAAAAGATTGGAACACAAATACAGAAAACAACTTCACTGTGCCAAGTACGGATTGAAATGACATGACAAGTACTCACCTGAATGTCATTTATTTGAATCGGAAAAGAGTCCAAAAAACTCTTCTACTAGAAAACGTGATACAGGTACGTACAAAAAAGTTATGGCATTTCATGTGACTGAAAAGACATGTAGGTGGCGCCACCCCCACGAAAGAGACAAACACTTCAAATTTGATTTTGTCATTGAAAAATACTCCCAGATACCAAACTTTACTCGAATATCACAATTATTTTGGAATGTATCCACAAAAAATTAAAACAGGAATTCAACTTTGACATCCTGCATCTCAGAAACGAATAACTTGCGGACATATATTTATCGGAACTTTTCTTCTTATTTTGGCAACAGCAACATGCTCCTGAGTTTTCCACTCGTACTTAAGAAACACCCTTAATAAATAAATATTAATTATTATTTTTCTATGTGATATCAAGATTCAAACCAAAGTAAGTACTCTCTTTATCCTTGTGTGCTGGTTATACTTGGTTCTTTTTTTTATTTGAGTGAGATTACATAGAAATATTAGGAAGCATTTAGGAAGATTTGAATCATTCACCAATTTATACATAAATAGAAATATAATAGAAATTTTTCCATTTTTTCTGACACATGATTCGTTATCTTGATTGATTGCAATTTCAGAATCAATAAATACATTCTGAAATCTACCTTACCATCGATTTTTTTATTGTACACTGATTTTTTGTAAGCTATACCCAGTTGCTTAATCGATAAAAGTTTCACGTTGATTGCCTTATCATCATGGGAGTGAATATTTTCAAACTTCCAGCTATCAGTGCGAAACTGTACACGAGACACCCTACTTGACAAGAAGTAAATCGACCATGAAAACAAATGTGGAAACCAAGTTGGAGAATATGATTCGCTATAAGAGTCGTAAATTGTTGAAATCTAGTACGGGTAAATCTGCCAACTAACCTGCAAACTCTCAACTAATATTTACTCACCGTTCATCTGAAACTCTCCTCTGGTGGTTTGGAGCTCGTTCTTGCTTATGCAGTAATATTTATAGCTGAGATCCGAGGGATTTATCTTCGTTATGTTCAGTTGCATCCGTGATCTATACCCGTTCCTATCCAGGTAGTTGTCTGTCCTGTATTTGTCGCCGTTCTCCAGGAGACGGCCGTCGGAACGCTCCCAGTATCTATGAATGGGATAGGATAAAACGAGAATGATTCATGCATTCATTATTCCTGTTGAATAAATTGCTCTAACGCTGATAGTGTCATTTAAATCACTCTGCCTGATGGGGATGGATTCAGGTGAAACGACTCAGTTTTAGATAGGATGATGCATAATTTCCAACAACTGAATGTGCTGGGTGTTCCAGAAGTATGTGTGCATATTTTAGGTACACTTGGCAATAATTCCGAGATATCTAGTATGATTTCAATGAAATCCGGGTTAGAGATTAGATCTCGCACAGAACAGAACCTCCTACGCACGAAAATTAGATGAAATCCTTGAATCTACTACAATATTCAAATGTCGTCAAGAGTCAAGTAGCAGATGACAGCTTCATTTTCCTACTAATCAATTTACGAGATTCATAGATTTTTTTGTGTTATTTTAGCTTCTTCGCATGCCTTTCATCCTTTGAAATTTCCAGATTAAATATGTAGCTCACATTTGCTAATTTTAGAGAGTCAAATATTTATTGATAATACAGAATTTAAATGACTCAAGTCGTTTTTCTATCGATAAAAGAACATCTAATTGTGAAAAACACCAGGTATTTATCGTGAAAAACCATGCACTGGTGAATTTTTTTCGCGAAAAAAATCAGGTATTTTTCCACTGTTTGACAATTCATTGTTTGTTTGCTTACATTTAAGATGTATAAAAACCCTGGTGCTTGCACTTATACCTGTAGAAGTTTGGGATAGACCTGGCGACATTTCGCCTACTTGATAATAGAGATTACTAGCATGTCAGATGGCGCCAATTTCGTTTCAGTTTCAATTCAGTAACAGGGTATATTTATTTCCTCAGCTTTTCTTTTCAGGCGAACTGTTCGCGGGTAGAAGCCCCCGAACATTGCACAAAGAAAGCACTGTCGTGTTGTTTTACGTATTTTGTAACATTTGAATTTGAGGTTAACTGCATTTTGACAGGCGGTGAATTAGAAATGGAATTGTTATTAAATTGCAGCAAAAAATATAAAATTCAATGCATACAATATGATGAACTATGTAAATCAAGATTTGTACTTGCTTTTGTTACTGAATACAGGCGAAAATTCGAATCTGCGGCCTTACACTGTCCACACAAAATACAAATGTGGCCCATTCTGAAAAAAGTATCCTTACACACTACACTACCTGAAAATAAACAATTCCTCACGCACTAATGAAATGATGAACGAGTAATTTTTTAAAGAAGAAAATCAGGAATAAGCTAAGCAATATTTCAAATCAAAGAGATGGAAAACGCATAGATACCGACGAAACACTGAAAATAATTTCATATAAGATGCTGCAGATGTCAGAAATTAAGTTCTGACATCAAGCGAGAATATAGACAAACATTTTTGAACGGCGCCATCTACCACAGAGAGAGAAGATACAGGTGGTGTCCCCTCGAAAATTCAAACAATATCGAATCAGTTCATTCACCAGGGTTTTTACATTGCTGATGACATTTTATTATTTGTTGAATGTCATGATCAAACCCACCCCCTCTTTACTATACCTCTCAATGATTCCAATTTCTCAACAGAACTTAACATCATCAAACAAATTGCTTATAACAACGGCTTCCCAATCCACACAATCGATTGATTATATTACAGATATGTCAACAAATTTTCCAACTTCAGATTAACACAAACTAATTCACCAAATAAACATTTTTCTTTGTCCTATTTTGGTCCTCTATCTTTTAAACTTGAATATCTTGATTAATAAACTCAACGCCAATATTGAATCAAATTTTTCTATTTCTTTCAAAACTTCTCACAACCTAAAAGATTTTTTGGTAAACTCTAAAGATAAAATTCCAATGTTGGATAAATCTGGTGTTTATAAACTAAATTCTACTGAACTAAACGGGGCCTGTGGCTCAGTGGCACCAGCGTCGGTCTTGTGTCAACTGTTTCCACCTGGCGCGGGTTCGATTCCAACAGCTGGTGAAAAATTTTTTCAAGGTCCCAAGAGTGGTTTCGGATCCCACTATAAAAGGTAAGGTCCCCGTGATTTTAACTCGTACAAGTTTTCATTAACTTCTGAGGGTTGGTCAAACAACTAAGAAAGCGGTTAAAAACATTTTTTTTTAAATTGTTCTATCCCTAATTGTAAAACATGTTAGATTGGTCAAACAGGCCGCAAGATCAGAACACGACTAGCTGAACACGTTTGATTAATAGATTCCAACCCTGAAAGAGAACTAATTAACTCTAATTTTATTTTTTATAACCATATTATAAACGAAAAGCACAATTTTGATCCCAACTCTGACCTAGAAATGTTACATATTTGCGATAAAGGTAGAAAAACTGAATCTCCTTGAAACTCTTGAAATTAACAAGGCAATCAAAAGTTCTGATTCACATTGTATCAATGAACAAATTCATTTTGATAGCCTAAAACTATTTAACTCCTTACTTTTTTGATTTCCCATCTCTAGATCGAATACCACAACACATCTTCTACACCACACTCAGGTACTTCTTTTTCTCGATTCCATGTCACAGTCACAAACATTTATCTGTCACTTTGGAACTTGATGTTTCATAGGTCGAAAGTCTTTGTCATATGTCAACCATTATTCCCATCCATGTGTATTTGATGATTTCATAAATCCTTTGCAATATATTAAAATGTTGTTTGTTAGGACTAACCACGGTCCCTAACATTAGTGAACCCGCACTAGATGCGGACACAATAATGTTATTGTAATCGATTTCAGTGTCATTTCTTCATAATTTTGTCCACCATACAATGGTAGGTTATTTTTCTCTTAATGTTTGCCCTTTGTAATTGTAACATTTTACTTCCCCTTTAGATCTGCTTGTAACCCCTTCCATTTTGCTGATGATGAAGGATTAATCCTTCGAAACATGTCCAGTTCCTGATGTAAATCTTCGTGCCACATTGGTATTAAAATTATTTTTTTGGTGGACTTAGACTGTATGATTTCTCACCTACCCAGTAATCATTTATTATTTAATAAGCCACATGGTTTGAAATATTACATATAAAACAGAAAGTTTGTGAACTCGACCTTCTAGAAAGTTTGGAGATCAATATCGCAATACTTGCTTGGATTAATTTAAATAATTATTTGTTGAATTTGTTTCGCCGAAGATTAAACACTAGAAGTGAATGTATTTTGATGTTATTTTCGAGTGACATCTCATACATTTCCAAAGATGTAACAAAAGTTCGGAAAACTCTTTTTTAATGTTCTAAAATCACAATTGTGACGAGGAAGAAAAAATGGTTCATTGACAAAGTGGAAAAATCCAAAAAGTGACTGCGGAGTGCTTATCGAAGCCATTTTTTGATAAATCCGAACTTATTCCAAATCAGTGATTCACATGAACATGAGTTACAATTATTACTGCAAAAGGAAAAATATAATATTCTCATATTTGAAACTGAGAAAAAGTTGTCCAATCAATTCTCTTTGATTTGAGAAAAATTATTCGATTTTCTGTGACAAATGAAATTTCAATTCAGAAAAAGGTTCCTCAGATGTGGAAATCACAAATTCGTTGGGTTGCAAAAGGATCACTCAACGGAAAGATCTTCTACCTCGGTTTCACGGCTAAGAAACCATTTCAGTGGACTTCAGTAGCAATCAGCAACTGCTTCGTGATCTATTCTTGAATGTGAAACTACGGTATGGCTTTGGATTTGAAAGGAATTCACGTTGGAATCGTGGAAAATTCCCAATGAAAGATATTTGCTACGGTAGAAAACTTCAATGAAAAAAAAAAAAGGAAATTTCCCCAAATTTTATTCATGGAAACGTAATTAAATTTTCCTTCAAATCAAATACAGTCTCCATAAAAAACAATGATACAAATGTTCGAACAAATTTAAGCAGACAAAATCTAATTGTTCATCAACACAAAATGAATCTTGAGAAAACAAGGATATGTCGTAGATCATTATCTGGCAAGAAAACGAAAAGATCGAAAATTTTAAAAAGTTGATGAGGTCAGTAGAGCAGTGCCCACCTTGGACTCAGTTACCAAGATGTTATCCGACTGTGCTGAATATACCTTCCAAGCCCAGAGTGATATCAAAAAACGGTTACAATATTTTTGCTTGGATACAAAAAAATATATTATCAACTTTCGGACAGTTTTTTTATTATTACCCAATAGACCTACCAATAAATGTTATTATGGAAAATCCCTTCTAAATTCTTTAATGATCTCCTTTTCCAGATAGTTTAGTGATTTTTTTTTACATTTGAAGTAAAAGAATAAATCTCCGCCAATGGTCGGCATTTTCGATGGAAGCGGAAATCCTATTATGTTTTATCAGGGGTGGATGATAAACCCCATCCTCATCCAACTAAGAATGGATATACTATACAGGGTGATTCAATAGTACAATAGACAAATTTCAGGACAAATTCCCCACAATAATCTAATATAATTTGTGCTCATAAATATATGTCCGGAAACGCTTCGTTTCCAAGATAAAGGGTGCTGAAGTTTTTTGTTTTTTTTCGTTTTTTTTTAATAACTTTCGAAATACTGACCTTAATTAAACGAAAATTGGTATTGGGAGGTTTTTTGATGTTATTATTGCTCTTTTTCGTAGGGGGCCCCACCTACACGTCTTTTTCTTTTTTGAAAATTTAAAACTTTCTTTAGCGTACTTCTAGCACATTTTTTAGTGAAAAAATCAATTCCTCTATCATATCTACGTGAAAAAGCTTAAGCTGTTATGAGTCGCTATAAGCAACCGTTTTCTAGATATTTGGAATTGAAAATTTCGTCGAAGTTATTACCATTATTTTGCATTTTTTACAAGAATGATTAGGAAATGATTTTGACGTATAAGTAATTTTGGTTTTTTGCAGGGGGCGCAACCTATTCTATTTATTTTTACTCGTTTGAAATAGTTATTTTTGTATCAAGGGTGCAAAATCTGTATTTGTTTTAATAAAATTTGCAAGAAATATCAACATATTATTTCAAGAAATTTTGAATATTAAGAATAAAATAAAATAAAGGAAACTTAATTGTATTCAAAGTGTCCACCTTCAGCGAAGATAAAGGCATTCAGTCTTCTAGTCATTGAATCTCGTACCCGCTCAAAAATTATTGGTGTGTTTCTTATTGTTTCACAGGCGTCTATTATTCGGTTTCTTAGATCTTCCTCGTTCGCTACTAGAGTTTTATAGACTAGTGACTTCGAATGTCCCCAAAAATCTAGTGGGTTTAGATCTGGGGACCTTGGTGCCCACGCCTGGTTAGGTTCTTCTACACCCATACCGAACCATCGATTTGGATAGACAGTGTCAAAGAATTCCCTGGCTACAACGCTTAAATGGGCCGGAGCCCCATCATGCATAAACCACATGCGGATACGAATTTCTAATGGTACATTCTGAAGTAGTCCCGACAATTCATTTTCTAAAAAGTTGCGCCATTTAGTCGAAACGGAAGAAAGAAAGGACCTATCAAGTAACTATCAACTATTGCCGCCCATACATTTACAGAAAATTGATACTGTTAATTGTTGTGGCTGCTCGTTAATTTTTTGATAGCTAGGCCTTAACCATACTGAGCGGTATTAGTCTATTGACCAATAACTGGACAACCTCCCAGAGCGGCTTGGGAAACTATCTCACTCAGTATGTAATGAAGCGTGGGACTTAATTTGACAGTACAGTTACCAATCTCAGATAGTTCAGAAACAATAATACACTTAGGACTTGTAATAATATATATATATAAAATATATATATATATATATATATATATATATATATATATATATATATATATATATATATATATATATATATATATATATTTATATATATATATATATATTTGGCTTGTTTTTCTTGGGTTTTAGGTTCGTGGATCTGACTTTCATAAATCAATTACAACTTTGTTTTGGTATAACACGTGTAATTCATACGTTTCTACGTTTCGACGGGAGGATCCTCGTCTTCATCAGGATTACAAACATTACAACTCTACAAGGTAAAAACAATGAGTAAGTAAAATTGTACAAATTAAAAATTACGGTTATTAAAAATGTTAATGCCGTACCTTCAAACATAGGATTCGTTTGGACCTTCTTAGTTTGTTATGGTTTTTTGTTTTATATCCATAACAAGGTAGTGATTGAGTTGTTTACTTTACGATCTGGTGATATTAATTAGTTGCGCATGTGTAAGGTGGAAATGATTTATGGAGAGGTAGTGTTGTGGACATCTGTGGGAAGTGTTTTGAATTGCATATTTTATTTGGTTAGGGAGCTATGTTGTTTTCGAGGGATTGTGTGCTCGGCTTGGATAGGTGGCGTTACTATTTTCATATTAGATTGTAATAGATGCTGTTCAAGTCGGGATATCAGTTTTATCGTTTACGCATTTTGGAGTATTTTTTATGTGAATCATCTCAAATATTTATCTCTTTTTTTTGTTTTTTTCTGAACATAGAATGGTTGTTTTGGTATAATCGAACTCTGGTGGTTGTTTTTTTGTGTTTGTTGAGTGCTGTTGCCGCGTTGTTTGTATATTTGTTGTGATTTTATTCTATTTTCTAAATATTGTTTGGATTGGTCAATATAGACTTTGTTACAGTTTGGCTCTTTGCAAGGTATTTTATTGACGGTGTGTGTTTCTTTGTGGTGGGGGATTTCAGGTTTTAATTTGGAGAAACAAGGCTTGAGGGTTTTATAACTTTTATGTGCGATTTTTAGGTTTAGTGGATCGAGCAGGTGTGAGATATTATCTGAAAGGTGTTTTATGTATGGAATGGCTATATATGTGGATTGGTGGGTTGTTTTTTTATCGTTAAGATGTTTGTTGTATAGCAGGTTGATACGTGATTTGAATATAGAGTCGATAAATTTTTTGGGGTAATTGTTTTTTAGTAAGGCTGATTTTGCTTTCTTAATGGCAGCCTTACTAAAAAACGTAGAAACGTATGAATTACACGTTTATACCACAACAAAGTTGTAATTGATTTATGAAAGTCAGATCCACGAACCTAAAACCCAAGAAAAACAAGCCAAAAATATACCCTCAGGTTCAAGAAATTACCACAACATATATATATATATATGAATATGTATATATATATATATATATATATTTATATTTATATATATGTATGAATTTTCTAAAATATAAAAACATCATTTCCTTATAACACTATACATATAAACCTTGCCAAATAATCAGTTTCATTTTGTTACCCTCAACTGGAGAACACACCACTTATTAAATGTTACAATTATTCTTTGTTATCACGAGTTTTATTACGCGTTCACTGGTCGTAATATGATTATTTAGCTTCTTTGACAAATATTAATTCCATTCATTTAGTTATTACTGAGATGATTTCTGAGAGTTATACTTCCACTATTTTCCTGCATACTTTTGATGAATTGGCTACTTCAAGTATAGAATACGAAGTCTACATTTACTTAGTATCAGAAGATGGGAATGCATCTTCTCTAGATGAAATCAGACTTTACTTTAATTCACTTCATAACTATGAAGACTAAAACAGAACGTCTCTCTGTACTTGCTGAACACTGAATGAATGAATTGTGATTGTTCCTCCGGTTATGGAGATTGTATATATATATATATATATATATATATATATATATATATATATATATATATATATATATATATGTTATATGCTATGTGTCTGCGGGTACAACATAGTAGATCTCAATCGCATTCCTTGAGCGTTAATATTTTTTTTCCCGGCTGTCGAAGAATCGTTAATTATCTATCGCGGCTTTGGGCTTGAAAGAAATAAAATAAATGTCCTGTCGTAATATGTGCGGTCTGTTTCAACGGTAGATCGTAAATGTCATTGTAACATATGCATAATAGTGTCTTTGACATTTTACGAGATTTTTCATTCTTTGTCAATCTCATGCCGCTTCCGGTCTTCAAATTCAATAGCGGACGAAAACAAAACAGTTGCTTCCTTTGTGTTGCCGCATTCTTCAGTTAAGGGTACTACACATGGATACATTAAAATACTTGATTGATCGTGACCATTACTAATGTCTTCCACTATCTGCGTGCCGATCTTCCAGAGCCCAAACATGGTTGTTATGAGAGTTTGTGATAGCATTTCGAGAGAAAATTGCCTCGTCCGTGAAGAGTACATATCTCAAAAATTGAGGATTCCCAGCCAATTTTCTCAAAAACCACTGACACATAGTAATGCGTTGGGGAAAGTCTCGAGGCAAAAGAGCTTGTACCCTTTGAATATGGTATGGATGAAAATGTTGATCGTGGATAATTCTCCAAACTGTGGACTGAGTAGAATTTAGAGCTTCAGCAATTATTCTTGTACTTGTTTCTGGATTCTCCTCGAGAGCGTTCAAAACAGCTTCTTTCAATTCTGGGGTTCGGACTGCTCGTGGTCTTCCAATATCAGCTGCCCTCTTAAAGCTACCTGTTTCTGGCAAACGACGGTTAAGACTGGTAAGTGTTGGAGCTGAAGGCAGTACTAATATGTAATTACCGAAACTACTTACTTGAACGTCAAATTCATTTCCTAAGCATTCTTGTGAAAAATGCAAAATAATGGCAATAACTTCAACACGCATCGATTATCAAATGAACGACTTTCAAGTCCAAATTTTCAAGTCCAAATATCTAGAAAACGATTGCTTATAGCGACTTGTAACAAGGGTAACTTTTTTACGTAGATATGATAGGGGAATCGGTTTTTTACTGAAAAATGTGCTAGAAGTACGCTCAAAAAAGTTATGAATCTTCAAAAAAGAAAAAGACGTGTAGGTGGCGCCCTCTACGAGTAAGAGCAATAATAACATCAGGTTCAAATTCAACACCTCAAAAAACTTCCCAATTCCAATTTGTGTTTAATTAAAGTCAGTATTTCGAAAGTTATTTGAAAAATAAACGAAAATAAAAATGAAACTTCAACACCCTGTATCTTGGAAACGGAGCGTTTCTGGATATATATTTATTTCGACAATTCATATTAAAATATTGTGAGGAATCACCTCCTGAAGGTTTGTCAAAGTACTTTTGAATCACCCTGTACAAATAATTTCATAAATATTTTTCGTAATAATTATAATAATAGCCGTCTCCAGGCGAAGCATATCTTTAGGACATTCCACTCGATAAAAAATATAGAAAAGATTTCTGTAGTCAGCATTACCTAATTGTTCACATAAAAAACTTCCAAACTGCGAATATTCTTCATAATTATTATCGAAAAAAGAACACCGTGATCTTGGATTACTTGCTTTACACTTTCCCAATTTCCCTCAAGTCACGTTTCATAAACTCCGGAACTACATGAAAACAGGAGAAAAAAACACTCGGGGATAGACTTACCTGAGAGGTTCCGGAAAAGCTTCTGTCTCACATTCGAGCACAGCTGTTGATCCGTTCGCCACACCGTGTATCTGATTGGAAATTCGGATGAGCGGAGGAACTATTGGTAAAACAATGATTGATTAGCTCGAGCGGATAATGTGATGGTTCATTTGTGTCGATAAAAACAGGTGGTGGCGTTACAGGAACAGTGTTTTAGTTCTCAGTTTGCAATACCATTAGCCCGTTTTATTATATTGAAACGCACTGACGATTAGGTCACCAATATTCTTTACGGAACATTATTTGATGAGAATCTTGTTTTAATCATACTTATTGAACCAAATCGAAGCTTGAAATGTCGTTATTAGTTTTGTCATTTTCGACTATTCAGATATCTTTGATGTGTGAGATCCATCAAACTTCCATCGTAATTTGAACAAATCTACAATAGAACGATCAGTTACTTGAATTGTTGAATGGAAAATCAATACGGGTATAATATAGGTTTTAACGTAACTCCAGAATAATTAATGTCGTCCAATCAGAAAACCTGAAGTGAATGTCCGATTTCCAGAAATTTTCAAGATGTCAGATACAAACTTCATTGAACAAAATTTGTTCGGGAGGTATTTTAAATGCAACTTTATGGCATGTAGGTATCAATGAACTGTTATATTGTAATTAAGGTTATTCAATTATCACGAAACAAGCACCTAAACCTAGAACTAGATATGCGATACAGAACATGTTTAAAATGCACTGAAAGTTTGATAAAAAAATTTTCCTATTTCGAAATCTTAATTAGTAAATGAATATTGAGATGATTGTAATGTATTGTCATTCATGAGTAATGTTAAGCATGGCAAGTAAAATGTCCGAAAATGAAGAGTAACATTCATCAACCTAATTTATTAATAATTAAAATTATGTGATTAATTTTATTACGTGTTGCAAAATTAAGAAATCGCTCCAAATAAATGGAAGGAATTCTTATATCTTCTGGGCCTAATTCCGAAATAACCGTTTGCGCGGAAATATCCATAAGCACTTTGAAAATAGCCGAAAGAGTGGATAATTATTTCCCACCAGAACACGACGAAACGGCGTTCTTCGAGTTAGATGCTTTATCTAACGTTCAGTCAATTTCGCGCAAATACTGACAATGTCAACCAGTATCAACTACAAACGCCAAATCACTCATTTTCAGCACAATTCCACATGAAATATAGCCGAATCCTGTCAATGTCTTACTAGAAAAAAGGAACACAATCTAACCTAATTTGGCCAACCTTGCTATCCAAGTTGATGGCTAGCCAATGAACTTTTCCAAAACACGCTCCGCTTCGCACGCGGGCACTTCGGTAGCGGTGACTTATCTCGTTTTATACAAATTATTATTTAGGCACAATAGTGACAGTCAGTCACGAGATGCAGGTACACTCCCAAGTAGCATTTTTAGTGGACGGAACGTAGCGGCCACAATTCTGGAAAACTTCGAGGTGTTTGACCACAACTACTGACACGTAATATACACGGTTCTATCACGTGGCGACTACCAAAATGGGGAACACTTTTTTGGTGGCTGCTACGTTCCGATGTACGTTCCTGGATCTCAGATAGCCACATTCCAACCACGTTGTGGTCACCTGGCAAAAACGTGGATATGTAGTGGCCGACACTAGACAACTAACTGCGTTTGTGTTAATAATATGTAGTTCGATCTCTCGTCAGCAACATATTTTCATGATAAATGTTCCTCATTCTTCCATTTTGCCTGATTCATTTCTAATACTCGATCAACTATAAAAATATATAACATATAAACATACATTCGCGTAAGTAAGTATATTAAATTTGAATACTCCTGATCGGGATAAAATCGAAAAGATTCAAAGTTTTATGTGGAATATGGGTGTTGTAGCTCGATTGCGAGCACGCGCCATCTAATACTCTTTATTTAAGGAAAATAATATAATATTGGAAATAACTCGCCTCTCAAATTATATACTTAAATCCCTCAAACATTATTTTATCAATCTTGGTTAGTTGACACAAATACCTACGTAATAAATTACTACGTTTGATGCAGTGCTGACGGCAAATGGATCTTTATTGAATATTTCGATCAATTCTCTAATAATGGCGACCCAGCATATTCCTGTAAATATGGGAGAGTATAACTTTGAAGTGACAGAAAGTGTAAATGAACCTGCCTGCTCCTGCCATCATAAAGTGCCCAGTGGAACTGAATTATTAATTTTTCCACCACTGGAAAGTGGAACCCACGTCGCAGGCCCATGACCCACCATTTCAACGTTATTACCTAAAAATTACAATAGGTCTTATACCAATTCATACCAATATTACAATAGGTCTACCAATATTACAATAGGTCTTATACCCTTGAAACAGGCGAACACGTCGGGCTATTATAACCTGCCACTTCAAAGTTATAACCTCGAAATTGCGGGTACATGTTCATTAATTGTAAAAAACGACATGTAGCAAGTATAGTGGATTAATGCAGCTCCAATCAACAACTGTATCAAGTAACAATTATCAATTAACAAGTAATGAGAATGATGGCATTAATGCAAATAGAATCAACAATTAAGGTATAAATATTAAGCAGGAGCACAAGTCAGAGATCCGACCTATTTAAATTAACCTTTTATACAAAAATCAAGAAAAATTGTCTATTGAAAACGCATAACCCATTTTATTTTAAATGAATATCATTCACATAACAGGTAAAACGAACTTTTTGTAAGCCACAATAAAATAATTTTGAGAAAACTTAGGTTAGCTTACGTCATCGCGCGGAATGGTGAATTTTTAAGGTTATTGTAATTTGTTGTGACTTTTATTAAATGCGTACTGCGGTCATCAATTATGGAAATAGCAAGAACGTGACAACCATCACCACATATCACAATCAACTGCCTGCCACATTGAAGGTTTTATGGAAGTTACCAAAACGTCACCGAAACTATCATACTCTTGAAAGTTAGTAAGTTATATTTAAGTGGTACAGGATGGTTACCGCAACGGTTATTTTCCACTTTTAAGTAAAAACCATTAAGGTGATTTGCTCAGTGGCCATAATGTTTCAGACACCTCAAATGACACTAATAAGTTATAGAACTATGGATTGAATACCATAAATGGGAATTACGTAACTACAACCATACAAATATAAAAATTTTGTTATTCTTACTGTATAGTGGTAGATTCAGTGGTGATTACGTGATAACCACCGAGTCGAAGTTGCAGTATCAGTTTCCGTCACTATAATACTGCTTGGGCTGAATTAGGTTTCAATAGGAGCATATATTTCAACAAAGGCGTTATAAGTTCAGCTTGTCTCGGTCCGCTCTATACATCTTATCTTACAGGCGTGTCTCGGTACGATCTTCAAATCCAGTCAATGTCTTACGTAAACAAAGGGAACACAACCTTACCTAACTTGGCTAACCTTGCTATCCAAGTTGTGGGCACTTCGGTAGCGTTGATTTTTCTGGATTTTTACGAATAATTATTTGAGTACAATAGTGACAGTCAGTCGCGAGATAGAAGTACACTGAATTAGATTTCAATGGGAGCAAGTATTTCAGCAAAGTACTGCTAAAAATGAAGTTTAGGGACATTCCGCGAATGTTTTTAGATTGAAAAAAGAAGGAGGCATTGTGAGTGATTTTTGCGCGAGAAAACGGTGCTTGGAATACACGTCTTCTGGATAAAAAAAAGTTCTTCAATTCAGAAAGGGTACGAGAGCGATGCGTTTTCCTTCCGGATTAGTGTTCAGGGGGCAAAAACACGTAAGAAAAGTCTTTCAGCGATTTTCGGCACTTACCGGATATATGAAGATTTATCAAGAATTTAATAATTGGCAACACTGTAGAAAACATATGCAAAGATTATAGTTTTCTCTTTGACAGATGAAATGTCTAACGTCAAATGATTTTTTTTTTCTGAAAACAAACTATTATGCTAAACCCGAAAAAAATATTGTTATGAATTGCATTGAAGAAGGTATGTTATAGAAATCGAGGGTTCCATGTTGCTGAAAAAATAAAGAAATCAAGCCGTTCCAAGTAAGTGGAAATTATGATTGAAAAAAGACCTTTTCGAATCTTTCAGGGGCCACAATTCCAAAAATAAGCGTTTCCGCGGAAAAATTTCGATGGATCTTCTTTTATTATCGTGTTCTGTAGCATCTGTTGGAATTTCGTGAAAATCGGTGACATTTCACTTTGCTGCAGGTTTACCCGATAATTGGGATTTGGTGAAAAAGCCAACAATCGCACTATAATTAGTTGTAAATGGGTGTTCAAAGTTAAAACGACATCAAGAAGTAAGGCTGTCAGGAGAAAAGCAAGACTTGTTGCAAAAGGATAGTCCCAGAGGGAAGGGTTCGATTATAATGAAACATTCGCACCAGTAGTCGGATATAATACAGTTCAAACAAGCCTTGCAATAGCTGCTGTGAGAGATTCAGAGCTTGCCCAATTCGATATCAAGACACATTTTCCAATGGTACGTTAGAAGAGAAATCTACATGGAAGTCTCGACATTGAGATAAAAACTTGGTTTGCCGTCTCAAAAAGAGTCTGTATGGTCAGATACAATTTTCTGAAACAATATGATCAAATCGTCAAACGTAATCCTTGTTATTACGGGATTAGTGTATTAGTTGGAAATGGTGCAGTTACATGGAAAAGTCATCGTCAAAGTGTTGTAGCTCTTTCGACGACCCAAGCAGAACATATTGCTGCATGTGATGGTTCAAAAAAAGTAGTTAGGTGCACAGTTTCTGAAAGATATTGGGGAAGAATACGTATCACCATATCATGTCTTCATTGACAATCAAAGTGCTATACGTCTCATAAAAAACTCTGAAGTACTACACAGAACGAAACATATAGATCTTAAACTGCACTTCATTCGAGAGTTATATGAATCCAAGATTATAACTCTGTCCTATATACAGAGTGATCGTCAGTTGGCGGATGAATTTACAAAACCCCTGAATCGAGAGCAGTTTACTTCAACATTCAAGAGTTGGCATCGAGTGGGAGTGTGAATATTACAGTTAATGTAAAAATACCCTGTTTATGCTTTTATGATTTTGTTGTTGTTATATGGGTGATTCTACAAAGTTGGGCAACTTTTGAACTCATTTCGTTTCTATGGTTTTAGGGAAAATTAAATAGTATTTTATTATGAAGACATAGGTAATATAATAAATATACCGTTCCAGACAAAGCCAGTCACGTTTTCAAACAGTTTCTGAGATATCTGGATTTTTTAATTTGAATGCTAGGCTGACGAGGTACCACTGTCCTGATTAATTCACCATTTATTGGAAAATAAAAGATTTATTTCAACTTTGACCCAGCAAATATCTTAAAATCGAATAGTGGCACACATTTTTATGAATCAAATTTATTATTAGGATTACCTATAACTATAGTAATTAATGTATTAATATGTATAGTATTTATGAGCTATATTAGTCCTCAAAGCAGTCTTACTGAAAACATTTCAATACTTAATAACACAGGCAGTTTTCTCCAGAATTAAGATAACATTTTATGTAATAATGAAACTAGAAAATATTTAACGAAACTATTATTTTCTTCCATGAAGTAACCAGTATCACAAAATGTAGTTACTTTTAACAAACATAAATCATTTCTTCTGTAACAAAAAAAAATCTTTCAAAAGTTAAATATATATTTTCTTCAATTTCTCGGAATAAAGGTCTGATTCAGTCAATTCGCAAAATTTCTTTTAATGACGTTTCGACATGGTATTTGTCATCATCAGGTTAAAACAAAATTATTTTATTTGAATTTCTGCGTTCGCATTGTACGAATGTTATTGTAGGTGGCGTGCGATGTGAACGCAACAATTCGAATGAAATAATTTTGTTTTAAACTGATGATGACAAATACCATGTCGAAACGTCGTTAAAAGAAATTATACCAATTGACTGAATCTGACCTTCATTCCGAAAAATTGAAGATATTTATATTTATATATACAAAAATATATATATATATATATATATATATATATATATATATATAAATATATATATAAATATATATATATATACCGGGTGATTCTCTGAGGTGGCTCACCCCTATAACTTTTTTATTATTGAAGATAGAAAAACGAAATTTGGGGGTTGTGTATTATAGTTCAATTTACATTTTTTTACATTTTTACTTGCTTTGCCGTACTTCCGGTTTGACCGGGAATGACCCCAACTTATTTTTTACTTATTTCGATCGAGAATGACATTCTAAATCCAACAACACCTCACTTGTCAATATTTGACATATTAAATCATTTTTATTTCAATTTTTATTTTTCGATCTAAAATGCCATGGATCGTGTGAACCGCTTCATTCTTGATCAAGTAAAATGGTAGAAATACGACTTTGAGGCTTATGACTTCACAGTCGTTTTAAGAAATATTTACAAGTCGCAAACATGAATTTTTCCAGTTAACTTGATTTTTTCAAATGGAAACGGGGTGGCTCGTCGGTTTTTTGTGAAAGATCATTTTCTTACGAATAATTTGGTACCACACACTTTCACTTCATTTTCACTATTTTTCTGAATAATTGCAAGAAGCTCATACCTAATAACAAATAATACATATTCGGTATACTTATGCACTAAGTCCTGTTATTCTAGTTATCCGTGACAAACGATTGAAGCTGTTGCTAGGACTACCTAAATAAATATGCTAATGAATATGCTGTCACTTTTAAAAATGTATTTGTTCCGTAGTTTATAATTTGATATGGAAAATTATACTAGAAACGAGAAAATTGACATGTTGCTAATTTACGGAGAAGCAAAAAAGAATGCAACTGATGCATCTCGAATTTATGCTCAGAGATTCCCTAATCATCGCCATCCCACTCGGCATTATTTTCCAAAACTGGAAAGGAAAATGCGAAATGAACCAGAAGAAAATGCCAATAACTTCATCATCAGTGAAGAAGAAGAAGTGGACGTGTTGGCCTATGTTGAAGTCAATTCGCCAAATTGTTTCTAAGTGTAATATAAGTTATTCATCCGTTTGGAGATTTCCTCACAAATGTAATTATCGATCATTCGAATAACAACTACACCAGCACCTCTACGATAACGACCACAGCCGAAAATTAACTTATTGTAACTGGTTTTAAACTAAATACAGAGAAGATGTACGTTTTCCATTTAAAATTATTTATTCAGATGAAACTCGATTCACCAACTTGGGTCTGTTCAATCGGAATAATAAAAGGTACTGGTCTCAAACAAATTTACATCTAATGCAAGAAGGAAATTTTCAAGAGCGATTTCGTTTCAATTGCTGGATGGGTATTATCGGAGCAAAACATTTGGGGCCAAAAATTTTCGACGGACAACTTACTGCGGAAAGATATCTAAAGTTCATTAGAAATCAAATTAATGATCTCATTGAAAATTTGCCACTGGCTAACCGAGTTGATATCTATTTTCAACAAGATGGAGCGTCACCTCACAATTCTCGAGTCGTAAGAAAACATCTGAATGACACCTCCCCAGAAAAGTGGATTGGCACTTATGGACCTATTCAGTGGCCTGCGAGGTACATTCTTAAGTTGTCATATTTTTTCATAATGTATTATTTCTTTTTCATATTCTAGATCACCAGATCTTACTCCGCTAGATTTTTTCTCTGGGGAACAATTAAAAAGCGGGTGTATAACACAGCATCAGCTACTCGTGAAGAACTGGAGTATAAAGTAAGGGTGGCATTCGAGAACATCACTGCAGAACAGCTAATCAATGTGGTGCGCGCAACAATTGAAAAAGGAGGAGGTCATTTTGGAAATTCAGAACCTTAATGGTCTAATTTGTGACTTTTAAATCATTCTTAAAATGACTGTGAAGTCATAAGCCTCAAAGTGGTATTATTCCCATGTTACCTGATCAGGAATGAAGCGATTTATACGATCCATGGCAGTCTAGATCGAAAAATAAAAATTTGAATAAAAATGACTTTATTTGTCGAATATTGACAAGTGAGGTGTTGTTGGATTTAGAATGTCATCCTCGATCGAAATTAGTAAAAATATATAGGATGTCCCATTTGAAAATCTAAAGTTGGGGTCATTTACGGTCGAAACGGAAGTACGGCAAAGCAAGTAAATATGTCAAAAAATGTAAATTGTACTATAATACACAACCCCCAAATTTCGTTTATCTATTTTCAATAATAAAAAAGTTATAGGAATGAGTCGTCTTGGAGAATCACCCGGTATATATGTTGGGCAGGTAATAATTCGTTTTATTTCACCCTAGAAAACAATTATTTTCATATATCCGGTTGGGGTCGTCACACTCATACGTACTGAATAGAATAAAATGTGACACGATCGGTTAAATGAAAAACAGAATGACGAAATTGAATTCATGCATTCTGGAAAGTAATCGAAACACAAATGAAAAAAAAAATAATCCAACGTGTCCTGTTATATCACTGCAGCCAATATAAACATGCAATGGATATTGCAAAATGAAAACCGAGGCACAGTTTGCGAATCTGTTGTGTACAGAAAGTGGAATATGGTGAATACAATAGATAATCCCAACATTGAAAGCTGTTTATTTTTCGATGCCGCATTTTATTTCACCTCACAAATGCAAACGGATGTACAAAGCCATCAACTGATTACTACATTGCATATGTTGATTCGTCCCGTTTCCATCGCAATCAGTTCATTGATAACAGAATTTTAATTGTCCCGTGAAAATTTCCTGGAAATATTATGTTACCGAATGTAACAGGACAGGAGAAATAACACATGATAAAATCAATGCAAAAGGTTCATGTAGTTATACACTGGTAGTGATCTTGTAAACCTACCACTTCACACGAATCACAATGAGGAAATAGGATTCGGCATTATTATCACTATTGAACTATTCAGCTAGGCATTACGAAAAATCACCACAGAAGAACTGAATAGATAGATCGAGTGAAATCTCAGCGAGCACAAATATTCCGGGGATGTTTTAAATATCTAAAACAGTTTTTTGTGACAATGTAAATGAAAAAAAAAACAAAAATCGACTCCCATTCTAATTTTTATTGGAATTAATCTGCCGCTTTACGAATTATTGATTTTCCTATACTTACAGTGAACCTCCAGCAGGAAAGTCCGATTTGCCTGCGGTGGCACACCATTATCAGCAATACACATGTAAGTTCCCATGTGATCCCGATTTATTTGAGTGAGATTCAATATTGCACCCGAAGCTTGGATATCTGAAAAAAATTAGAGCGAACAATCAGATAACATCACAAAATTGTAGGAATGTAATATCGATATTCTTCCCACTGGTGCTTGTGGGAAGTATGGTTTCTATTCATTATCTTGATAATTTTCTTCCAACAATGGCAGTGCTCATCAAAATTATTGATTCCAAGTGGATTATTTATTAAGAAAGTGTCCAAGTGGATTATTTATTGAAAAAAATGAATGGTTCAACTAGGAATGAAAAAAATATTCATATGAGAACGATAACAATATTTATCAGAGGCAGGAGGAAAGTGAAAGTACCTCTGACGCAATGTACGAAGTTGTTAACTCAATAAAAGACAGCTTGGAAAGGAATAAAAAATGTATTGCAGTCTTCTTAGATTTAGCAAAGGCACGGGATCCGTCGAACGGTGTCAGAAATTTTCAAGAACTACCTCAATAATAGAAAACATACTGTAAAAATTAGAAATCAGTAGGTGAACCTTTAAATACGCAACAAGGCATTCCCCAGGGCACTGTATTGGGGCTGGTACTCTTTATCACATACAGTCTTAATATAAGTAAATCTACAATCTCATATGCAGATGACACAGTATTGATCTTCGAAGATGACTCTTGGGATGGTGTAAAAGTAGAAGCGGCAGAAGGTGTACAAAATGTTAAAGAGTGGCTGGATTTCAATAAACTCTCACTCAATACAAAAAAAAAACAAAATACATAGCATTTTCAATCACAAATTATAATAGACCTAATTACAATAATCTTAAAATTGAGAACTCTACTGATCTCATAACAGAATGTGACAATATCAAGTATTTAGGTGTTACCATCGATAGACATCTTGAATGGGATCTACATATCGTTGAATTAGTGAAAAAAGTCCGTAGACTCATATACCAAATGTACCGTATCCGTAAAATTCTAAATAAAGAACAACTGATTATTGTATAAAGATCCCTAGTAGAATCCCTTATAAGATATGGCATATTAGTATGGGAAGGGATTATATGAGAACACCCTTCATCCACTAAATGTAGTCCAAAATTAATACTAAAAGTTATGTTCAATAGAGCTAAGCACTTTTCAACCAGATTACGTCAGATTTGCCAATAAGACGAAAAATATGGAGGTGTAGAAGTCAAATAGTTATTTATACAACAAGAGCAAAAAATAAGTGTTTATTGCACGAGTTGCTCACAATATTTTTTCTACGTTCACGCAAAAATCAAGAAATGTTTCATTTGGGTGGCACTAAGTGTGGGGAAATAAAAAGCGTAATTTAAAAGCAAAATATTTAATAATCAATTAGCACTATCGATTTGCATTGAGAAAGTTAGGAACTAATACCTATGTATTTGTCATGATCACAAAACGCTGTATTTAATGAAAACATTTTAAATGTCAGATATCTTTATTTCATAACAATTTCAACATTCTACTACACGAATAGTCAATATCTCCAACAAATATATCATTCTTATAACACACGAGCAAAACATAATGAACAAATAGCAATTCCAATGTTCAAGAAAGACTCCTCGCAAAGATTTGTTAATTATTTGGCACCAAAAGTTTTGTAATATACTGCCACTAGAAATAAGAACATCTAGCACTGTGAAACTATTCAATAAAAATTGTAAAAAATATATTTGTACAAACTACAATAAGTTTGAAGCTTTGCTATGAAAGCCATTTGTAAACTTAGAAGATACTCAACAAATTTTAGCCTAATTATTTATGTTACCGATTATCATTTACACATCAGAATATATTATAATTATAACACCAAACAAACACTTATAACCAGATACTCGACCTATATCTTAAATTACAATAATCTAGTTAACCGATACTTGCACATATGAGTGTTATACACTTAGGTGCAAAAGAAAAAATTAAATGCAACTTATTATTTCCATAGTTTTTATTCATATGTTATAAGCAATAAATAAATAAATTAGAGGTTATGCTGAACCTTCCGCCAGTGCACTTGTATGCCATGATGGAAGTGCCATTGGGTGTTGAGAGTGCACCAGACATCAAACTTGAAAGCTGGAAATTTTACTGGACACCTGAAGATTCTGGAAAATATTCGCCTAGAATCCAGGTACAGAAGAATTATACCAGCTGAGAACAACTGGGTTTTGATTTGGTCAGCTTCCGAAATACTTCTTCAATGTGGGCTTTGGAGGAGGGTTCTGGGCCAGGAAATTGAGTGTTTGCCCCTTCCTTGGCAAGGCCGTCTGCTTCCATATGGCCTTTGTTTCCTTTGTGATTTGGCACCTATACCAGAGTTACCTGAGTGTTCGTAGCCAGTTGTCTTAGGGATAGTTTGCAGTCCCAAGTCACTCTTGACTCACAAGTGGGTGACTTCAGAACTTTTAGTGCTGCTTGGTATCTGATAGGTTTTATAGTTTTGCCTCCCTGGAGCCTCTTGTAAGGCATTTATGGACGCCAATTTCTATAGCAAGGATTTCTGCTTGAAAAATTGGTGTGGCTTTGCCTAGGGGTTTAGAGAGACTAAAACTAGGACCCATTACTCCCATTCCAGCTTTTCCGTCCATCCCGAAACCAAACTGATGCCTTCCTTTCTAGTTGAGGCCCGTTCAGTGTGAATATATGATGGTTGTTTGTAACCACTCCATAATAGGCGAGTTCACGAGAAAATATTATCGCCTTAAATATACTTCAAAATACATAACGCATATATAAATATACCCAGAAAACATTTTTCCAGTCAAATTTCAATTACAGCAGTAGGCGAGATCACGAACTCGTAAATTTGCCTCATATGGGCTGAAGTTGAAATATGGTGATAAAATATTATGTGTGCATAGTTTTTCCTAGAAGATATTGTGTAGGTAATATTAGAATAAACGCTGCTCTAAAACCCTCAAATTCAGTAAGACATTCAAAAACAGCGTTATTGCCGCTTCTTTTGACGTCATATGTCCAATGACCTGGCATTTACTTGAGTTGCCAGTGTCACTATTTTGTGGAACTTCTGAAGGAATTTTATTCTGTTTCATCCTATGAATGAAACATAACTTCTGTCAGCATATTTGATATCGAAAAGAAGACTTCGTATTTGATAGCCGTTCTTGATTTAGTTATTATTGAATAATATGTATGTATACCGAGTGCTATGTCATTATTTTTTTGGCCTGCTCACATTGTGAAGAATTATTATGAATAACAGTTGGCAATGCTGTTAATCATGGCACTCTCCGTGATCGGCCAGTGTCATTATTGTGCGGAACTTCTGAGGAAATGTTATTCTGTTTTATCCTATGAATAAAACAAAACTTGTGTCAGAATGGGTTATATTGAAATGGTCACTTCGTATTTGATAGCTGTTCTTGATTTAGTTAATCTCAAATAATATTTATGGATAACGAGTGCTATGTCATTACTTTTTCAGCCTGCTTACATCGTAAAGAAATATTATGAATAACGCTTGGCAACTCGGCGATCGGCCACAGTTCTGAACTTGATACGCCGCATTCTAGCGCGGTTTCCGCAGTGTTCAAACAGGAACATTTCTTTGGGATTTTTTTTGAATAAAGTACTTCGAAAAAAAAAATTGAAAAAAGTCCAATCACTTTTCGCATCGTTCTGGACATTGCGGTATTTTTTTCAGAAATTAGTGATCTCGCCTGTTCCCATTCATTTTTGAGAATTGGCAAATTTTTAGGCTACTCTTTGTGACGTAAACGACCGAGCAGCCAATAGGCGTAATCGGGTTGATTATGCCGTTAAACGGCAATGTTGCCAAGTTTCTTAAACTTCTCATGTAGACCCGTATCTTCCGTTATCATTGTAGTAAAATTCTGTAATTTTCACGATCGTTAGATATACCGGGGATAAGTCCAAATTTCTTCCGGTGTCAATCTGAGTGACATACACTGTGCGAATTTTATTCTCACTTCCCCCGTATCTTCCGTTATTATTGTAGTGGAATTCTGTAATTTTCACGATCGTTAGATATACCGAGGATAACTCTAAATTTTTCCTGGGGTCAATCTGAGTGACATACACTGCGCGCCAGGGGCGATGGATATATTGATTTTTGCGAAAAATAATATAAGGGGAAAGATATGCTCAAAATTCTCACGGATTCGTGCTACAGGAGGGTCAATAACAGATCTAGTTTTCACGAATGCGAAATTAGATGTTTCGGTTTTCGATTCACCAAAAATAAGAACACACCGTAATATAAGAATAACATCAAAAAAAGTTCTACCAAAAGACACAAAATTGAAACTAGGGGAAAAACATAGATTATGAACAAATTGAATCGAAACTACAACTGATAAGATGGAATTACATAGAGAAGGATTTAAATCATAGATATGAACAATTATTGGCTAATATACTGTCAATTTTGAATGAAGTAGCTCCAAAGAAACAGCTCAAGATCTTTGGACATTACAAGGAATTCTGGAATGAGAACGTAAGACAAGCTACAAAAGAAAGGGATGTGAATTACAAAGAGTATAAAATCAATAAAACAAAGGATAATTGGAAAATGTATAAAAAAAAAATATAGCAGTGAAAACAATTAGAAAAGAAAAAAAACTATTTAGAAACAAAAATTGACTCAACAATCCTACTGAAATGTGGAAAACCCTGAAAACATTATTGCCAAATAATTACCAAGAAAACAATATTACAACAATTGATATGGGCAATAGTGAAATAATTTCCGATATGAACTTTATGCCAAATGGCCTGAACACATTTTATATCAAAAGTATAATACAGATTACTAATGGAATTGCTCCCAATTTCTCACATAGCTTCCCTATAATGAAAAAAATAACTGAAAATGAATTGTCCAACTTCAATCTTATCAATATGGTGAATTTAGAAAAAATTGTTAATTCTTAGAAAAATCAGAGTAGTCCAGATGAAATTTGTGTAGAACTCCTAAAGAAGTGTTTCAGTGCCATTTCTAATCCATTGTTGAACATAATAAATAGTTCCTTAGAACGAGGTGAAGTACCAACTGAATTGAAATTATCTACATTATACCTATACCTAAAATTCCAAAGCCATTAACTTGAGACCAATAAATATATATAATTAATGCTATAGCCAAAGTATTGGAAGAGGCTGTATAAGAACAGATAGTAGATAATTTGGAGAGCAATAAGGTACTATGCGACTATCAATCGGGTTTTCAAAAAATTTTGGAAAAAAGCGCAGAAAATGATGCAGATTTCTAGACCTTCAGAGGGCGTTCGAAACTGTAGATAGAGACAGGCTCATTAAAAAATTAAATAAAGGGTTAAAGTGGATGATGAATTACCTAAGCAATAGGCAGCAGAGGCTGAAACTGAGTGAAATTTATTCAGATAGAATGCAAAATGATATAGGTGTACCCCAAGGGTCTATTTTGGGATCATTGTTATTCCTCATATATTTGAATGATATTGTTACCATAGCACAAGAATGTAAAATTCATTTATTTGCCGACGTCACCCTTCTGTACTCCAGTAGTAAAGATGTAAAAAAGTGTGCTGATATTATGTACACTACTCTTGAAAGGGTTTATGAATATTGTTGTGCAAATTCATTGAAAGTGAACGTGAATAAAACAAAATGGATGATATTAGGAAAACATGAAAACCATAATAAAAACATACATATACGATTGAATGACGGGGATATAGAAAATGTAGACAAATTCGTTTATATTGGAATAACTATTGACAATTGACAGTCAATTGAAATTCAAAGAACATACTAACCAGGTTATCAAAACAGAAGCTTACAAAGTTAGCTACTCAAGAGGATGTTCTCCGTATCTCAGCCAATGGTCTGAATTAATAATATACAACACTATAATACTACCACATTTTGATTATTGTTCGACAATTCTGTATTTTCTCAATCAAAATGAAACAAGCAGACTCCAAAAGATGCAGAATCGTGCTATGCGGATGATTCTACAATGCTCAAGAGCAACACCAATAGCACGTATGCTTCAGACCCTTCAATGGCTTCCAGTGAAGAACTCCTTGAGTATCAAACACTGATTTTCATTTTTGAAGTCAAAATTGGACATTCTCCAGAATAAAATAACATATGTTAATGAAACACATGATTATAATACGAGGAAAAAAAACAATATGGAAGTTGAAAGATATAAAAAAATAGTACATATAATTCTCTATTTTACAAAGGACTAGACAATTTTAATGAGCTTCCTCAAGAAATTAAAGATAATACATTTAAAAGAAGCTTGAAGGACTACCTATTGAAAACATAGTATATTGGTATTTTATTATTATCTTTGAATTTCTATGTATGTATGTAAGTTTAACTGATTTTATTTTTGTACAATGTAATCCTATTTTATTTATAGTTGATCATATTATGTGTGTATTTTTATCTGAACTGACCATGCATTTACTTTTGTAAATGAATTAGTTTCAACTAAATAAAGAGAAATATATATATATATATATATATATATATATATGCCGGTGATAAGTCTAAATTTTTTCTGGGGTCAATCTGAGTGACATACACTGCGCGCCAAGGCCGATGGATATATTTATTTTTGCGAAAAATAATATAAGGGTGGAAGATATGCCCAAAATTATTAGAATTCGTGGTCAGGCATAAACTTTAGTACCAATCTATATTTTCGCTGAAATATTTTTAGTTCTAAAAAATCCAAATTTGTCCCACTTTTCATGGAGACCCGTATCTTCCGTTATTATTGTAGTAGAATTCTGTAATTTTCACGATCGTTAGATATACCGGGGATAGGTCCAAATTCCTTCTGGTGTCAATCTGAGTGACATACACTGTGCGCCAGGGGCGATGGATATATTGGTTTCTGCAAAAAATAATATAAGTGGGAAAGATATGCTCAACATTTTTACGGATTCGTGATCAGGACATCTACTTTAGTACCAATCCATATTTTAGATGAAAAATGTTCAGTTCTCAAAAATCCGAATTTGTCCCACTTCCCCCGTATCTGCTGTTATTATTGTAGTAGAATTATGTAATTTTTACGATCATTAGATATACCGAGGGATAAGTCTAAATTTTTTTCTGGGTCAATCTGAGAGATATACACTGCGCGCCAGGGGCGATGGATATATTGATTTTTGCGAAAAATAATATAAGAGGAAAATATATGTACAAAATTCTCACGAATCCGTGATCAACTCTACAACTTTAGTACCAATCCATATTTCCACTGAAAAATTTTCAGTTCTCAAAAATCCGAATTTGTCCCACACACTTCTCATGGAAACACTCCCGTATCTTCCATAACGATAAAAGTGGAATTCTGAAATTTCCACGATCAGTAGGTATACCGGAGATGATACTGAATATTTTTAAGGGTTGACTTGAGATATAATGCGCACCAGCAGCGATTGAAATGCTGATTTTTACGAAAAATAATATCAGGAGGCGAGATAAGCGGAGTTTTACTGATTCGTGATTGGGACATCAAAATCATAACCGATAGGCATCTTTGCTAAAGAATATTTCAGTTCTGAAAAATTCGAATTTTCCCATTTTTCATCGAAACACCCCCGTGTCTATCGTAATTAATGTAATAGATCTCTGAAATTTCCAAGATAGGTGGATATTCAGGGGATGAGTCCTAATAATATCTGGAGTCAAATTTGCTGAGCTTCCAGAGGGGAATACAAAAATATGGATTTTCTAAAGGAAGTACTGAACTTTATTTTCGAAAACATCACAAAATCGAGAAAAGTGTTCAAAATTAGAAAACAAGTCATACTATGTTATTGAAGCATATCTGAAAAACAATCCTTTCTTTTTCTTCTCATTATTACTCATTAAAGAAATAACGGTTAGAGAAACTCAATGTAGAAATATTTCTCAATAATACTGCAGTATCAGTGATCATTATCACTCGATATCACGTTCTGCAGTTATAAACTCCCAAAAATCGTTCTATTCATCAATGGAGCAGAATTCTGTAATTTCCACTATCGTTAAATAAACCGTGGATGAGCCTAAATCACATCTGAGATTAATCTGAGTGACATACTCTGCGCGCCAGTCCAACACATTCAAAAATAATTATCATTCACATTAACTTCCATATCAGAACACATTTATTGTTGGTGGGGAAACCGTGCAAACACCGTTTCATGAGAATCGAAGTTAAGTGAAATTGCACTATACCAAGGAACTGAATTATTTTAGAATATGTTACATTTTTTCCCTAAAAAGATGTCCTTTTCATCTGAAATCAAAAGTAATGCGTCATCTACATACGTAACGCATGTAATATGAGTGATTATAGTATAGTAATTATAGTATAGCATGTAATATGAGTAATTAGAGTATAAAAGAAACAACAGTGGTCCCAACACTGACCCTCGAGGTTCTACAAGAATAACAGTTTGAATCAGAATTACATACAGTGCGTGTCAAAATTATGGAACAAATTCGATATTTCGCAAGCCATGTACTTTTGATAAAAATCCTGAAATAGGTCGATTTTCATTTCGAAATGCCAATTTTTTTATGTATATTCTAAAGAGGTTATGTCACTGGTTTTGACATGGTGACGTAATCGGTAATTTTTTGATGTCTTGTGATACCTCATCTGAAAAGCCTTTCAATACTGCATTCAATGATAATAATTAATCAGATTTTTTTTTGTACAGGGTGAACAAAAATTAATATTTTATTTCAATAAGAAAATAACTTTATATCCAACAAAATAGAACAGTTAAATAAGATGTTCGAAATGCCATACACCAGTCTCTTGACAATAAGCAAATCTACGGACACGTTCCTCTTGCACATTGCGAATAACTTCCGGAGTAATTCTGTTAATTTCGATCCTAATTCGATTTTTCAACTCTTGTAGATTTTGCGGCCTATCGACATAGACCTTCGATTTCAAATAACCCCACAAGAAAAAATCCAGAGGCGTAAGATCTGGAGATCTTCGGGGCCACTCTATCAGTCCGCGTTTACCAATCCACCTCCTAGGAAAACAGTTATTCAAAAACTCGCGAACATCACGTCCATAGTGCGATGGTGCACCATCTTGTTGCAACCAAATACTTTCATTTGGTGAGTTAGGATTGTTGGCGTTTGGAAAAATATCGGCAAGGCTAGGTATGAGTTCATTTCTTAAAAATTCCAAGTAACGCTCCGCTGTGAGATATCCTTCGAAAAAATACGGGCCAATAATCCTGTCGTTTATTATCCCTGCCCAAACATTGACTTTCTGAGGGTATTGAGTATGCCCGTCCATCATCCAGTGAGGATTCTCCCTACTCCAATATCTGCAATTCTGACGATTTACTGAACCATTTAGGCAAAACGTAGCCTCATCGGAAAACAGAATTCGTTTTATAAAACGTGGATTGCGGTTACACAAATCCTGCATTATTTCACAGAACTCCACACGGCGATCGGGATCATCACCATTGAGTTGTTGATGTAGCTGTACTTTGTATGGATGGTACTTTTCTGCTTTAAGAATACGTAATACAGAACTTTGGGATATGTCAAGGTCTGCTGCAATTTGTCGTGAAGTATTGTGAGGATTATTCGCTACACCCAATAGAACATCAAGTTTCACGTTTTCTTCTATTTTAGGACCTCCAGCATTCGGAATATGTTTGACATGACCAGTTTCTCTAAATTTTTTCTCAATTTTACTGACTGTTGAACGACTGATAGGTCTATTTGGATACTTCGCATTGAACAAGTCGCATACCTCTTGCTGAGTTCTGGTTCTATCTCCGCATCCAATAAAAATTAAATTTTATCTGCGTTGGGTTTCACTTAAAGTAGCCATAGTCTACTTTTAGAACCTTTTCACTTGGAATTTGTGAAGAATATTTGTTGATATTTCAACTGACATTTATTTGACACTAACTTGCCTATTATGGCATTAATTTGTGATTGTCTATTGTTTCCATTTTGGACTAGGAAATAGCTAACTATCAATATTTGGAAAGGATCCATTGGTGTAGTAGAGCACTGACTCACTAGTCTGCCAGGGTAGTCTAAGGGATTAGAGCCTTGGCTCAGAAAAGTAAAATTTTGCATTTTTTAACACGCTTTTATTATCTCTACTTGTAACTAAATAACTCACAATGTAATAAAATCTTGGAGGTAAATATTCACCCACTTCCAATCTTCCGAATAATCTGAAATTTGTCACACATATCGAGGACCGATGACAATACAAGAATTTCGTAATCATAATGTAATAATAATAAAAATATATTTTTCCAAACGCCAACAATCCTAACTCACCAAATGAAAGTATTTGTTACAACAAGATGGTGCACCCCCGCACTATGCACGTGATGTTCGCGAGTTTTTTAGTTTTTTAGGAGGTGGATTGGTAGACGCGGACCGATAGAGTGGCCCCTAAGATCTCCAGATCTTACGCCCCTGGATTTTTTCTTGTGGGGTTACTTGAAATCGAAGGTCTATGTAGATAGGCCGCATAATCTACAAGAGTTGAAAAATCGAATTAGGATCGAAATTAACAGAATTACTCCGGAAGTTATTCGCAATGTGCAAGAGGAATGTGTCCGTAGATTTGCTTATTGTCAAGAGACTGGTGGATGGCGCATTTCGAACATCTTATTTAACTGTTCTATTCTGTTGGATATAAAGTTATTCTCTTATTGAAATAAAATATTAATTTATGTTCACCCTGTACAAAAAAAATCCAATTGATTATTATCATTGAATGCAGTATTGAAAGGCCTTCCAGATGAGGTATCACGAGATATTTATTCCAATTCGAAAAAATTACCGATTACGTCACCATGTCAAAACCAGTGACATAACCTCTTTAGAATATACATAAAAAAATCGGCATTTTAAAATAAAAATCGACCTATTTTAGGATTTTTGTCAAAAGTACATGGCTTGCGAAATATCGAATTTGTTCCATAATTTTGACGCGCACTGTATATATAATGGTTGTTTTGAGTTCTGTGATTTTCACAAACAAACTGACGCATGTTTCTTGTGAGAAATTATATCCAATCACGACCATTTCTCCTCATTCCTTATGAATATAATTCCTTTAATAATTATAGCATGATCAACACATAGGAAGGCCCTGTTGAGATCGCAGAATATCCCAATAAGGAGTGTTTTCAATGTATTTTCTGGAGGTTTGATAGATTTGAATCATGAAATAAATGAGTTTTTCGAGATTAGAAAGGCTGCGATTAGAAGTGAATCTTTCTCAATCACCAATATAGAAGTAACTTAATTATTCACCTTGCCAAGCCCCCCGATTGATGGGCCGGTTGTCGAGTCTCTGCCAGGTGATATGCGGTTTGGGGGTGCCCGTTGCCGAACAAGGGAGCCGGACGTGTTCACCCTCGTGTACAACGATCGGTCCCATCGGACCTGTGTGGGCGCCTGAAAAAGATAAAGTTTCATTAGGAGATCAAAATGAAATATTAGCGGCTTGGCTGTGAGTATTTGTCGGGATAGAATCAATTCAGAAAATGGGGAATAATGTTTTTTCATACTTCATGAGATAGAAAACATATCTTTCTCATAATAGCTGTTGGAAGTATGACTTTTCTACCCACATTTCGTCTGGCGCACACAAAATATTTATAGGCAGCATGATCGACATACCTGGTGTCAACGAATCTATTAGACAAGTCATAACTTCTAGAATATTGGGTGTATCAAAATGAGATTTGGTATAGTTAAATGGTATGTGAAGAGGAGAGTTTTCGCATATTTTTCACTTTTCACCGGAAATGGCTCCGGTTTTGAATTTTTAAATGGAACACCCTGTATATTGTAACATTTTTGGATTTCTGAGACAAGTCTGGATCAGAACGTGACATTTCAAAAAGTTTTTACGCCTACTTTATTTTACACGCTTTATATAAGCTTCACTTGTATAGAAAAATCGAATTAAACGGTTTTCTTCACATAAAGGATTCAATATAAAATTGAACCAGAAAATGGTAGATCTCAGGTGAAAAACAACTACTTTCCTGGCAAATACCACGCAGAACGTTGAATGATATTCACCTGAAAATCCATGCATACTTCCGTATAATATCAATGGACATTGAATGCAAATGTTTCTTTCTCATAAGCTCGATTATGTTTAATTTATGTCGTGTTCACCTAACAATCCGCATACCGGTTTCAGGCTTCTTGGCCCTCATCAGTACGGAGTAGTCAACCAGCCAAAGGTCCAAAGAACTCTGGCTGAAGTGAGACACAACGTAAACAAACCATCATCGAGCTTGTAACACCTATAGGTACGCCGGAAAGATAAACTTTAACTGGCGGTACCTAGTGACAGAAAGAAACACTCGAAAATCTCCACCTCGATAGGTTTCTAAATAAAGATTCCTTCTCAGTAGGATTGGCAAGCCCGTCTAGCATATAGTGAAAGATAAGTGCCATGTGAAGTGGAATGAATAGAAAAATCGAATTAAACGGTTTTCTTCATAAAGTTCAATATAAAATTGAACCAGAAAATGGTATGATCTCAGGTGAAAAACAAACTTTCTGGCAATACCACGCAGAACGTTGAATGATATTCACCTGAAAATCCATGCATACTTCCATATAATATCAATGGACATTGAATGCAAATGTTTCTTTCTGATTATATTATATATATTATATATATATATATATATATATATATATATATATAATATATATATAGATCTACCATTTTCTGGTTCAATTTTATGTTGAATCCTTTATGTGAAGAAAACCGTTTAATTCGATTTTTCTATTCATTCCACTTCACATGGCACTTATCCTTCACTTGTATGTTTGTTTGTTTGTAACTGACTCCTTTGGGCGCGATTTTGACCCACTTGTAGACGTACGAATGATTTGAAATTTGGCAGGTGTACATAATTCCGGTGACAATGCATTAAGACATTTTTGTTTGAAAAAAAACGGAATGGCGGCTCCAATATGGCGGACGAGTTTTGTGATTATGGTCCGATTCGCTTCAAAATTGGTATCTGAGGATTTTCGTGGTCAGAGATTATGATTATTTTGTCAAAACTGGAAAATTCAAGATGGCGGCTCCAAAATGGTAGACTAGTTTTGTGATTATGGTCCGATTCTATTCAAAATTGGTATGTGGGGGTTTTTGGGGTCCAATATTATGATTCTTCTATAAAAATTGAAAAATTCTAGATGGCGGCTCCAAAATGGCGGACGAGTTTTGTGATTATGGTCCAATTCTATTCAAAATTGGTATGTGGGGGTTTTTGGGGTCGGAGGTTATGAAGGATTCAAGATGGCGGCTCCAAAATGTCGGACGAGTTTTGTGATTATGGTCCGATTCTATTCAAAATTGGAGAATAATAGTTAAAAAATTAAATAATAATAATAATAATAGTTTGGAAAACTAAAAAACACGCTTTAATAGAAAACAAAACCAAAAAGTTGGAAATAAATGTTTAAAAACTAAAAAACACGCTTTAATAGAAAACTAAACTAAAAAGTAGAAAATAATTTTAAATGAGTTTGAAATAAGAATACAGTGATTAACAACAAATGTATCTCATCGTAAAAAAGCGTGGGGTGTTTTTCAAGATATTTTCATAATGATGCTACTTTTACAAATATCTGTCCATGAAATATTAACAACAATTGACATCAAGCACCCCGCGCTTTTTAACGATGAAATAAATTTGTTGTTAATCACTGTATTCTTATTTCAAACTCATTTAAAATTATTTTCCACTTTTTAGTTTAGTTTTCTATCGAAGCGTGTTTTTTAGTTTTCAAACTATTATTTATTTTAGATTCACATTCAATATTGCATCTAGGTTGCCATGATCGGACGTAAACTAATCTGAGGACCTCAGGTGATGTCAGAAAATTGCAATCGCAAAGTTTCAGACTACTATGATAGATAGAAATAAGACAAGTTGGCAAAATTAAATTTTCGTGTCTAACTAATATTTTTTAATTGTCGGCCATTTTTTGACAAACACTTTCCGAAAAAAGGATTTTTTGACGAATCTAACGATACTAATTTATTTGCCATTGGATTGAAAATAAGAACATAAATGAAATATTACTCAAGAAAATACTGGATAATAATTCATTTACTTTTGTCAAGTGTGCCATGGATAATAATGTATTTACTTTCACTGTAGTAAATTTTCAAAGTGCATTTCTCCTTGATCATGACACATTTAAGCTCGTTCCATTGTTTCGCCCAACACGTTTCGTAACATTTGATGCGTTATACTTCTAAATGCCCGTAGAATTCTTTCTTCTAAGATTTCAGAGTGGCTGAGGCTGTTGCATAGTAAACCTTTTCTTTAACATATCCCCAAATAAAGAAAGCGAGCATAGTGAGATCCGGTGAGCGGGCAGGCCACGTACTGGACCATTGGTTGCAATAACTTGATTATTAAAATGATCTATTGAGTAATTAAGAACTTCTCTGGTATTATGAAGGGGTGCTCCATCTTGTTGGAAGTAAATTCGCCGTAAAACTGCTACAGGTAGATTATTAAGATGATCCCCGATTTCATTTTGAAGAAAACCTAAGAACCTAACCCCTGTTAACCGACCTTGAAACAATAATATTGGCCTAATTATTCTGTTTACAACGATACCAACCCAGACTTTGACGCCAAACCTTTCATGAAAATTGCCCTCTCTCATTGCATGTTGATTTTGTTGGACCCCGTACCGAGTAATTTGCTTATGTAGCATACCATTATTTGTAAAGAATAAAGTTGATAAAATTTGGGTTGACACTATAATTTTGAAGCAGCCAATCACAAAACACTACCCGTCTACGCCATCGCAGCATACAAATGTTGATCTAACTGATATTTGAATGCTCGATATCCGTGCTTCTTCAGTGATTCGTGACTTCTCTGCATTTCTTGACTAATTTCTCGTAAAGAAACCGTTTTATCAACCTCAACCATAGCAAGTCAATCTCAGTCTCTTCATTCATGATAAACCTCGGTTCCGCCTCTCGATTTCCTTTTTAACCGACGAAACAAAAAGGAGGAGGTTCTCTAGTCGACGCGTGTATTATTTTTTTTTTTTCATGTATGATCACGTATAATTTTTCCGATTCCGATTCCGATAATATTTCTCTCAGTGGATAGGGTGTACTTCGAAGTTGGTCCCATTTGAATTCAAAAGATGAAATCCACCCCTAAAGGTAGCAAAATGAAGGATATTGATCACCACCCTCTGAATTCTGGTCCGTTAACCGATTCTATCAGGCATAACTTTGTACTGGGTTCTTCTACTGGGCATAACTTTGGATGATTCTTTTTTGATCAGATAGGGTATACCTCATAGTTGATCATATTTGGATTTCGAATAGATTTATCCACCCTTACGGGTAGAAAAATAGGGGTAATTGATTTTTCACTTGTGAACATTGGCACACATATGTAGTTGACAATGACAGATCGCTAGTGTCATTATCACAATCAATATATTCTATGAGAGGATGGAATGATATACAAAGTAATGAAATAAACTAACCAGAACAACAAAAATAATTTATATTACAACAAATATTGAAAGTAGATAATCATATTATTTAACTGGCAATTGTTGAAGTAAGGTGGGTAAGAAAGTATTTTGGAAGTAATAAAAAAACAAGCAGTTAGTAATTAGTAGATTTCAGCCAAAAAAAATTGAAAAATAAGAACTTTTTTACAAAAAATTAAACCGACGAAATACGGAACTGAAAAGTAAAAAATAAAATAAACCTTCTTAGTCTCAATAACTGAGCTCCTGAACTAATGTAAGTAACTAATTTTGAGTCGGCGCCAAACAAACAATCAACGAAGATCATTGAATTACTTCAAAAAAATTATCAGAATGTCACCGCGCAACTCGATGGCATCATTTTACGCCTTACCTGATTCATTTGCTTGTTTGTTTGGCGCCGCCTCAAAATAAGTTACTTACATTAGTTTAGGAGCTTAGTTATTGAGACTAAGAAGGTTTATTTTTTTACTTTTCAGTTCCATATTTCGTCGGTTTAATTTTTTGTTAAAAAGTTTTTATTGTCTAAAACGATTCTCAACATACGGAACATACTGATGGGCTGGATGTTGCCGATTCGTATATCTCTGAGCATACAACTCAGCAGCATTCCTTGAATGTCTATGACATTCTCCAAA
This sequence comes from Gonioctena quinquepunctata, assembly GCA_018342105.1. Classification (NCBI taxonomy): domain Eukaryota; kingdom Metazoa; phylum Arthropoda; class Insecta; order Coleoptera; family Chrysomelidae; genus Gonioctena; species Gonioctena quinquepunctata. Next base: position 57,251 of record JAFIRS010001336.1, on the reverse strand, counting down.
TATCAATAACATTTCCACTTTTTCACTTTGGGTATACATTATTTTGAAGAAAAATTAAATTGAAATTTAATGAAAATTAAGAAACTTTTACTGTCTGCTCATAAAGCTGTCAATACCTCAGTGAGTGTTTTGTTTTCCAAAGAAGAATTGATAAAAATAACTGCATCATGACTATCCATGGCACAGTTGACAAAAGTAAATAAATTATTATCCAGTATTTTCCTTAGTAATATTTAATTTATGTTCTTATTTTTAATCCAATCGCAAATAAATTGGTATCGTTAGATTCGTCAAAAAAATCCTTTTTTCAGAAAGTGCTTGTCAAAAAATGGTTGCCATTTGAAAAATAATAGTAAGACACAGAAATGTAATTTTACCAACTTGTCTTATTCCTATCTATCATACTAGTCACTAAAACTATGCGATTGTAATTTTCTGACATCACCTGAGGTGCTCAGATTAGTTACGTCGATCATGGCCACCTAGATGCAATTAAGTCGACGTAAAAACTTTTTAAAATGTCATATTCTGATCCTGAATTGTTAAACAATATACAGGGTGTTCCATTTAAAAATTGAAAACCGGAGCCAATTCCGGTGAAACGCATATTCCAGAATGTTCCTGACGTCGACATTATGAAGATACTAAAAAAACATTTCTGAAATGAAACGAACTCTTCATGACGAACCAGTATTTTATATGCTCTATTAACGCCCACAGACGATGCAATTTATTGTACAACAAAAAACCAGTGTGCTTTAGACCACACGACTGAAGTAAAACTTCTTTAGCTCCATCTATATGTATGTATATATATATATATATATATATATATATATATATATATATATATATATATGATTAATATATACATGTATATACATATACATATATTAATTTTCTGATAACCTATAATTTCATCATTTTAGTTTGGTAAATTTAGTAAATTATTATTAGAGTCATGAATGATTCTAAAAATAAAATAAAAATGAATTTACCTAACTCCAATAATTTGTCTCGGTTTTTGTACAATGATCTTAAGTGGGATTTTCATCATCAACTTAAATTTTATGTTATCCTATTTTAAAAATTTGCTGAAGTAAATACGGAAGAGTAACAAGGAGAAAGAGAGAGAGAGACAAGAAAAGGACAGAGAATCAAACGCGCCCCAATGTCGAGAGTAAAATGCCGCATAATTAGTAGAGGGAAAAAATATACAAGGAAAAAGGAACGCTGCATATGACTCTACGACGCCAGCAACTAGTATGAGATACGCACTCACCTTTGTCGAGACCGTTCGCATCGCCCGATCACACTTTTCGTAACGCTCTCGTCACGCATTCACCAGCTTACTCCCCAAGTCAAGCGTGCGTAAAGAATTTTTACTTCAACAAGTTGTACAATCTTGGTTGGTCCAACCGTTTGAACGACAATTGCAACGTGTGTGGCGTTATCGTTCAATCAATCGTACAACACGGTCGAGTCGTATGAAAGTTTAGCATGTTTAAAAATCTGTCGTACAACTCTGTTGGATACACAACAAGTTTGAACGTGTGTATCTATTTGGTGACTTGTTGATACGATTTCATTTCAAAAATTAACATTGTATAGTGAGATTGTCCGCTAAAATGGAGAACAATAAACAGTTTTGGATAGAGTTTATCTAAATTTATACAGAGCAATCTTGTTTGTGGAATGTTACATCTAACGAGTACTCGAATAAACATAAACGTAACGCAAGTTACGAAATTTTATTTAAAGAAATAAAGGAAATTAACCCAGCAGCAACGATAGAGCTTCTAAAAAGAAAATTAATAATATGAGAATAACGCGACAACTACAGCAGCTATTTCCTTCTTTGAAACAGTCGGTGAACAATTAAAATTACAAGTTTAGTTGTACAACCGATCGCTTGAATTCTTTTCACGTCTGTGGGCAAAACTCTCTACGATCTGTCTGTACGATTTATAGTGCAACCTATTGTACGATCGGTTGTACAACAAATTGCATCGTCTATGGGCCCTTTTAATAATCCCTTCTATGTGTTCCAACTCAAATTTGATTCAAATGTCACTACGAGATATTTCATTACAAAACCTTTGGACACATTGAACGATAGTTTATTTGTAACTGACCATGTATGCATGTTGTGCAGATCCTTTTGGAGGAGAGAACAGTCGTGGGTGTTTCCTACTTTCCGGAAAATCTTGAAATCATCCGCAAACAATACGGTTCTGAAATGGTGAATCGTTTGGGGAAGATCATTTATCATACACAAGAAGGATTTAGGGCCGAAATTGGAACCCTGAGGAATTCCTGAATAGGTGAAATACTTTCTCGAACTATCTCGTCTGTATATCACATATTGTTTTCTGTTCATCAAATGAGATGCACAAAGATTGAACGAGAAACCTAAAGAATTCAGTTCAATCAATAAAACGTTATGATTCATCCTGTCGAAGGCTTCAGCGAAATCTGTGTAAACAATGTCTATTTGCTCCAGTGGCGCACCCAGGGGGGAGCCATGGAGCCACAGCCTCCCCCGAGATTTATAATAGTTCCAAAAAAATTGAGATTTTTACTATAGATAATAATTGCAAAATAAGCTCACCTACTAATAAAACATATTATATCGTTCCCAATGAATGAACAGATGCTGACTGACTGGTCATCATCGGTCATCCAACGTCCAACAGGCCTATTGGGAATTCAGGATAACGGATACTCCCTCTGGTGTCGATTTTTGAAACTATACATAGGTACATTGTTTACTTTTTGAAACATTAGTGTTTATATGATTTTAGCCATTGAATACTTAAAACTTGTTGAATCTCCTGTGATTGTTGACATTTAATGAAATTCTGGTTTACCTGGTGGTGTTCTGTTTACTATTGTACGTTCTCGAGTGGAAAAAATGAGTGATTCAAGTTCAAATCATTATTGTTGTGTACCTGTGTTTCTTGGACAAAATGATCCCGTTGTACTGGAATAGTTTTCATAATTTTCCGTGAGAAAATAAACGTAACGTTCTGGTTTAGACTAATCTAGGATTGAGTGAGTCTATAGACGGACGAAGGGCTCTTGGAATCTTGCCGAAAAATACAGTTCCTTCCCAAAATCTTCCTGTGTCGTCTTTGGCCAAAAAAGTGAAAAGAGAACATTTGAAGAGAGTTGAGGAGGAAGAAAAGAGAGTTGAGAAAACAAAAGAGATATCCAACATACCGAATATTATTCATACAGTATGGAAGAAGAGTGACTATATATGTATATCTAAGTTATAAGTGTTAATAAAAGACAATACTAATTGTCTTACCAACTAGTGATGGGGCATTGCCAACTTATAATACTTACAAATGCTAAAACTTTAAACATTCACAATAATAAGGACACATTTTCACACAATCTTGTTTGTTTTAGATGAAATTAAAAAAAACTGTTTTTTGTTGATTTTATTTCAATTTGAACATCCACAAATAGTGTGTAACATTTTTTCAAAATAATTCGTAATAATAACTCCAGCTGACTTCACTAAGCCAGAAACTACCGAAAAAAATGTTTGCAATCAAATTAGACCATACTTTGTCTCCTTCAAAGTGAGTTTCTGCAAATGATATTGTCTTAAGATTTAAATACACTACTTCTTGAAATGAACAACACTACAGAAAAAAACTGGAAACGAATACAAAATGGAAATATTCCAAGAAAAACTCAAAACAAGTGTAAACTTCTAAAGAAAAACCTCTAAAGAAAACAGACAAACAATGTACTTATGTCAGGTTTGCATTTTGGCCACTCTGGCGCTGGCATGTAATTTTTAATTCGCAACTATGATGTACCGGATACGGGATGTGCGCAAAGCAGCGACCGTAGCGAAACGATGACTGACGGTGTAATCCGAATTCCGAATTTGATTACACTTACGAGTCTCGTAACGAGACGACTGACTGCGGACCAGTCAATAGTCAATCGAAGTTGGTTAACTAATCAATAAATCCCATCACAGATTCGAACATTTTACTACATAAAAATAGTGTTTTTTACGGCTAAAATATTTTTGTTGAAATACCAGAATACCAGCATATAATTAAGGGAATTTGTGTAAGATGTAAGAGTACAGTAGAGAGTAAGTAAAACTACTAACTACTGGAAGTTAGTATACAGTGCTCGCCTAAAGACCGTTCCCCCCCTACTAATTTTGGAACCACCTGGTATATCGCAACAAAATTTGGAGGGCTCAAATAGGAGATAAAAACCTACTTTTTCATGAAAAAATCAGAGGTGAAAGATTTGAAATGGCGGCTGAGCGCCATCTTCAATAATTTTTTCAAATAGAACACCTCGTATATTATTCCATTTTCGAAATCTGCTCATAATTCTCAACAGTTTTTTCGGAAACACTTTACTCCTAAATTCAGTTGTTTTCGAAATATTAACGTTTGAAAAGTGACATTCCGGTTTAAAATGAAGTATGGATTTTGGTCACTTCCGGTAAAACATTTTGCTAACTAAACGTTGTTATTAATTTGTAGTTAAATCTCTCAATGAATTGGACTAATAAGAGGCGCAAAGATAGTTTATTGAGGATAAACAGTACCGATTACCGAAAAATTTCGAAGCCTACGAATATGTTCTGTAAATTCACAATCAAAACAAATTAGTTAGCTAAAAAATTATAATTTATTTTTGAATAATACTTTCATTTAAACCCAACAATTACTTCATCAAGTGTTCAATGTGGCCCCCTCCTAAATCTTGACAATAAAGTGCCCTATTATTAATAGCTTCTCTAACTTTGATGGAAGTCTGTTCATCTATTTCTTCACATGTATCTATTATTCTGCGTTCCAACTCTCCTATTGTTTGGCATTCAGTGGCGTAGATTTTCGACTTCAGATACCCCCAAAGGAAAAAATCTAGAGGTGTAAGATCCGGAGATCTTGGTGGCCATTCTGTACTTCCCCTGCGACATATCCAGCGCCCAGGAAAGTTTGTATCGAGGAACTTAGCCATGCGATCGAAATGGGGAGGTGCCCCATCCTGCTGAAATATTATTTCACAATTTTGAAACTCTTCCTCACTGGTCAATGCAATGGGTCTTATTCAAGGTTCAATTTCAGTTTCTAAAAGATTTCTGTAAAGAACTCCTGTGAGATTGCCTCTGATTGATGAAAATCGGTCCAACAACGCGATTGGCCAAAATCCCCTCCCAAACATTCACCTTTTTAGGAAACTGGGTATGTCCCTCTCTAAAAATATGCGGATTAGTATCGCTCTAGTATCGTACATTCTGTTTGTTGACTTTTCCATTGAGAAAAAACGTGCATTCGTCTACGAAACATACACGTTTTAGGACGCCCCGTTCTCCTTCAATTGTTCTTGTTAACCAATCACAAAATTCAACCCTCCGGTCTGGATCATCCTCCGTGAGAGCATGCAGGATTTTCATTTTATAGCAATGAAACTTTTCTTTTTTTAGGACTCTTTGCACACTTTTTGAACTTACCCCAAAGGATTCAGCAACTGCAGACGTCGACTGAGTCGGATTGATTACCATTTCAGCAACAATTTCTACCTTTTTTTCCTCTGAAAGAGGCGGTCTTCCTGATCTTGGAGCATCTCTCAGCGTACCAATTGCTCGGAGCTTATTTTAAAGTTTGCGCAAATATGACCTCGAAATTCTCGAAATTCCCGGGAAATCTATCATTAAACATACGGACTGCTAGATGATAATTTTTTCCAGCTTCTCCAAATATCAAAACTGCTTCAAATTTATCGTCTAAACTACGAGCCATAATCACACTTTCCAACGGACTATTTGACAGTTAGCAGTTCAGTTTGACAGTTAGCAGTTCAATTTGACAGTAAACAAGATGTTACCGCGACAACGATTTTTTCCAATGCAAACTTGATTGAAAGCAACATTAGTGTTTTTGGTTGGGTTTAAAATGACCAAAATGTCACTTTTTAAACGTTAATATTTCGAAAACGATTGAATTTAGGAGTAGAGTGTATTGGAGAAAACTGTTGAGAATTATGAGCAGATTTCGAAAAAGGAACGGGGTGTTCTATTTAAAAAATGTATTGAAGATGGCGCTCAGCCGCCATTTTGAACTTTTAGCTGTGATTTTTTCATGAAAAAGTAGGTTTTTATCTCCTATTCAAGCCCTTCAAATTTCTTTGTGATATAACAGGTGGTTCAAAAATTAGTAGGGGGGGAACGGACTCTAGACGAGCACTGTATATTATATAACCTGAATATAATTATGTAATTTTTTCAGAAAAACATGAATGAGAGATAGGCATCTTCACTCGGAGATTTGGAACTTAAAAAATCTAAAGTACCTAAATGACAATCAAACTGTAATTACAATTACATCGCAAAAAGCAATTTTTGAGACCCCCAGCACATCACATTTGCAGGAAAATCCAAATCGAGAAAAATTATTGAAAGACTTGCTCAGGAAAAACTCAATAGATTATGTTTTATGAAAGTTTTATATCATGTTTATATTTAAGGAGTAAATTTTTTTTCTTAAATAAATGTTACATGTTGATTCAGCGGATTTTGAACTCTAATAGGTAAATATATGTTTTGTTTCATATTATATTTATATTTAATGGATACATTATTTTGTTTCTAACATAAATGTTACATGTTTATTCAGGCCGCCCCGCCCCCGAAATTTGATCCTGGGTGCGCCCTTGATTTGCTCCTTACAACCCATTTGACAACTTTTTTTACATTTCATGGATTTTCTTTGGCTACGCGATGTTATTTCTTCTCGTCATTTCACACAGGACGTTGACATCGTTGCTTACATACTAGTGCAAAAAAATAAGTTATAACAATGCTTTTAACAGAATAATAATACTAATATAATAATAATAAATTTATTTCTCTTCGGTAGTGATATACATTTGTTCATAATAGTATATGGGTGTAGAGGAATAAATATAGTTAACCCATAAAAGGTTGACCTCGAGCATGGGTATGGGGGTGGGTACATGGTGGAATTATAATAATAACTGTGTTTATGGAATAGTACAGAAATATTTAAGAGAAGAAAAAATTTGAAATGAGATTACTTATTTTGAAATTAATGATGATACTAGCAATAATAATACAGAGAATACATTAATTAGCAAATATTTACATACATAATATTAAAACAATACAATATGAAATACAAACATATATACTATACAATTTTATCACTGTATCAAGAAAATTGCCAATTTCTTTTCAGAAAGTCAACCTCAAAGTCAGGTCAAGAAGTTGATGGATTTTCAGTCTGTCTGTTTGTGTCATCCAATTCCTCAAGTGTCTTTTAAAGAGTGAAGTAGAGTTAATTTCTTTCAATTCTGGTGGTATAGAGTTATATAGTGTTGGTCCCAAGTAAACATATGACCGTCGTAAGGTATTTTTTTCAGGTTTTGGAACACATACTGAGTTATTTCTGTGTCGAGTAGCATGAGTGTGGTTAATTGGTATTAATTCGTGTTTATTAAGGTGTTGTCTAGTTACTGTTATGTCCATAATTTTGGTATCCTTATGTAGGTCCTCTGTGAGGTAGGTATATGGTTTTTTATACATACTTTTGATTGCCATTCGTTGAATAATTTCTAGCTGCGAAATATGATTTTTTGTTGTAGCTCCCCATGCAATTATCCCATAATTGAGGTTGGTTTCAAAGAGTGCATAGCATAGTATAGTAAGTATTTGATATCGAAAATTTTACAAAAAATCTCATCTTATACAGTACATATCTGGCTTTTTTCACGACATAATTGACATGGATGTCCCATTTCAAATTACTGTCAACATAAATACCTAGATATTTTACACTTGTAGCTGATTTTATATTAAAATTGCCATTTCTAGTAGAAATGTTCAGGTTGTAATATGTGGGTGAGTACTTTGCGTATGAGGTGAACGGAACGTAAATAGTTTTATCAACATAAATGGAAAGCAGACGGCTGTCAAACCATTCCATAATAATTTTGAAATCAATTTCTGTAGAGGTTTTGAGTGCTTCCCAGGAGTCAGCTTTGTATATGATTGCGGTGTCGTCTGCAAAGCTAATTACGTCTCCTTCTATCTGTAGTTTATAGACATCGTTCAAATATATATTAAAAAGAATCGGACCCAGGACAGTACCTTGAGGAACACCATACTTGACTGTTCTCTTTTCACTGATTTCATCACCTATTTTCACAAACTGATTTCTATTACTGAGATAACTATTTAGTAAATCATGTGATGCTCCCCTAAATCCAAGTCCTTCTAATATCTCTAGTAGTTGGGAGTGGCTGACAGTATCGAATGCTTTCGCAAGGTCAACAAAAATGCATCGGACTGGAGACTTCTTATCAATATATTCACTTATTTTTGATGTCAGATAATTTATTGGGTCTTGTGTTGATTTGCTTTCTCTGAAACCGAATTGCCTTTCTGATAATATGTTGTATTTACTGAGATATTTATCGATTCGGATTTTAAGTATTTTTTCAAAGATTTTCGCAATATTGGATATCAGAGATATTGGTCGAAAGTTTTCAACTTCAAGGTTGTTTCCTTTTTTGAAGACAGATGTTATTATGGCGGTTTTGAAAGCGTCAGGGCAGTTTCCAGTACGGAATGTCCGGTTTATCATATAAAGAAGGGGTTCTGCAATATATTGTGCAATCAGTTTAAAAGTTTCGGATTTAATACCATCAATGCCTGGAGACTTTTTGTTTTTTAGCTTTTCTATTGTTTCTATTAGTTTTGATTTTGTTACTTCTTCCAAGAAAAAGGAGTTACATCTGTTGGTTTTAGGAAAAGAATATTTTTGTTTTTTCTGGATAATTTTTTGTGCCAACTTTTCGCCGACATTTGAAAAATAATCAACAAAACAATTTGAAATAACTCTCTTATCTTTGCTTATTTCGCCAGCTTCAGTGCAAATTTTTTCTTCTATTATTTTTTTCCGCTTTACTCGTTACTTTCCCTACAACTTTCCATAAACCACTCGCGTTATTGCTATTATTTTCTATTTCTTTCGATAAAAGTTTTTCTTTGCATCTTGGATTGAACGGTCTAGATAATTTTTTAATTTTCTGAATGTTTCTTTGTTATATATATATATATATATATATATATATATATATATATATATATATATATATATATATATAGAATAAGGAAAAAAATCAATTGCTTGGAGGCCAGATGATGCGAAGGCAGGAAAGGAAGTAATCTTGTTGATTCCCTGATAATGCTAGAGGATTCATCAATGCCAACGCTCTGGTCGAACGAATAATCTGGATAAATTGTAATGTGGAAAAATATTGCTGAACAATCTCAGAAGTCAGGATTCGTAGATATATAGGTATTTGGGACCCTATACTCGCGATTTCAAATTTTCCACACGAACAAATTCTTTGATGCACCAAATCCCCCCGCAGAGTAAATTATCGAGACGTCGCGTCGCAGCAATTCGGCAGCTATATGGCAACGATCGCAGGTGGCTATGACGTGACAAGCGAACGCTTGCGGTGCTGAGGTGTTGTTCTCACACTTGATTTATTACTGTATGTTTTGCGGCAAATACTATTCCCGAATACGGGAAAGTTTCGCTTCGTTGAACAAGGTGTTCAACCGTGAATCTGGCGCCTTCTGTATTCACTCCCAATGCGGAAAATGCATAGCAGCTTAGGGATTGGTTTCGCAATTCGCCGGAAAATTGAATTCGATGGATGGTTTTCTTGGGTTAATCGTTATGTACGTGGACAATGAAGAATACCACTTTTTTTTTATTTTTACCTTATACACAAACTCTATTAAAAATTAAAAAATATGGTAAAAATATTTTTTTATACTTCTTATAGTTTTCGAGATATTTAATTGTTTAGCTAGGCGTGCGACGACGCGGAGTCATGGCCGCTGTGACGTCACTGTACAACGGTCGTTTAGTGCGTGCTCTGCTTCCGAGCTGTGTGTATGAAGTTTGCGTTGAAAATTGATAACAATGTCGAATCCAGAAACTGGAAAATCGTGTATTGTGCCAAAGTGTTTGAATAAAACTACTAATGCACCCGAAAAGTTGTTTTTTATTGTTGCTTTCGAACCTAAAAGTCGAAAGAAATGGATGCAAATCATGATGTTCTGGGGTGATTCGGCATTTCACTGTACAAATATCTCTTTTAACTTTTACATATCCAATAGCCGATCTAAAATAAAATAAACATAAGTTGATCTAATATATAAAAAATAAAATACGGTAAATATTTTTTTTTTTTATGTTCTGGTTCCCACGAAAAGGGATATCCTGTAATGTTCAGAGAACATCGTGGGAACCTAGGGAAAGAAGGTAGGAGTTGGTGTTCTTCTTAAATTTCTGAAGGTTGTATGCCTCGGGGAACACCTCCCTAGGCAATGAGTTCCAAAGCCTCGCTGTTCGTTGGATGAACGAGTCTTTGGAAAGTGATGTTCTGCAGGTTTCCAAAGTGACCACGAAGGGGTGTGATGACTGAACTTGACGGGTTAATCTCGAAGAGACTGCCAAAGCAGGAACGATTGTTGATATTTCAGAAGAGCATCGCCCATGAAAATATCTATAAAATAGAGACAAATCGCCAACTTTTCTACGGTGTTCCAGACAAGTGAGCGAGTTTGTAAGCGAGGCATCACCGACGAGACGAATTGCCCTTTTTTGGACAGAATCCAATAGCCTCAGGATATGTTTAGGTGCCGCACTCCAAATATGGGAACAGTATTCCAGGACAGGTCGGATCTGTGCCTTATAGATCATAAGCAGCTGACTGGGGGTGAAATAGCTCTTGGCACGAAACAGAAAACCAAGTTTTTGGGATGCACTTTTGGCAATGGACCTCACGTGATTTTCCCAGGAAAGGTTATTGCTGATAGTAATACCAAGCATCGATATGGATGGCTTCAGTGGTATGGTTACTCCTGACAAAGTTATGTTAGGCACAGTGAGATCGGCTTTTCTAGAGAAATATAAAGTTATTCTACACAAGCACTCTGAATATAGGGAAAAAACTTTTCTCACGTGTTTTTGCCTCCTGAACACGAAAAATGCGGCGGTCTCATACCATTGCCGAGTAAAACTTTAAATATATTTTAACAGTTTCGCACAAAATCACTCACAATGCCTTTTTCACAGATTAATCAATACACCTAAATCATTATTTCGAACTTTGCAATAATGTCGTTTTATCGAAAATCTCCTTCTAGACAGTTCAAATGAAGAATGCATTTTGACAGATGGAATTTAGTAACTTTGCCTTATTTTTCATGTTGGTGATAAATGAATCCCCGCCAACTTTTCGAATTCAAATGTGAGCAATAGTTGCCCCTCCATTTATGTGTGCGATTGTTGTGGGCGGTGATTCATTTATTAGCAACATGAAAAATAAGGCAAAGTTACTAAATTCCATCTGTCAAAGTGTAACATTTCTTTATTTGAAACTGTGTAAGAAGGAAGATTTTTTCGATAAAAACGACGATATTTTGTGCAAAGTTGTGCCGAATATAAGTGATTTAGGGTGTATTGTTTATGCTGTTGAGAAGAAAATGGCATTTTGAGTGATTTTTGTGCGAGAAAACGGTGCTTGAAAATGAGGTATTTTTTTTTTTAAGTTCTCTAACTCGGGAACGGTATGAGACCGCCGCATTTTTTTTTCCCGGATTCGTGTTCAGGAGGCAAAAACACGTAAGAAAGGTGTTTTCCCTATATTTAAAGTGCATGTGTAGAGTAACTTTATATTTACCTAAAATACATAAAATGCACTTATCCACGATCACATTAAAGAGGAAATTAATATGAGAGGTTGTTCATCTTAGCTCAATAATATTCAATAGGTGCACGCGACTAGCATCCTAATAATAACCTACTTTTGGAAAAAATATTTCAAATTCAAATTTTAAAAAGTTTTGTACCTCTGGTACATAATGTTCAGGTTTGGTTTCCTATGTTAATTTTTTGTTACATTACATATTAAAAAAATACAAAATGTAAGTCATGAAACTATGTAGGCATTCTTCCTTCTCAGGAACTGTAAGTAAGATGTTCATAGTATCAATATGACGTATGACGTACATTTATAAAACACTAGTAATGAGAAATATGTACTTATAGGGATCAAAAGATTTATGATAAAAAGTAAAATGTTATTAAGTAATACTTACTTTTGCATTTTTACTCCTCATCTCGGCGGCCAAGAAATAATTATTTGAAAAATAGTGGGCAACCATTATTTCAGGCAAGATATCACATTGTCCTTTTTCAAAACCGTCATCTATATCTAATATTATACTTATAACACTATTGTAACACTGATTCACATAAAAGCCTAAGTTAAAAACGTTATTGTGGTCGAACATCCGATAGCAAAGCAATGATTGAGTGTACGGTAAGAACGTTGTGTTGTGGAATGACGTCACGCGAGCATGGCGCGCTCACCCGAAATATTTGAATAGAACGGAAACTAAAATTGTCGTAACTTCAACACTACTCGCTTGATTGAAATGAAACAAAAACATGTGTATTTCTAAACATTTAGGCTATACGGTCATAAAGTTTCAAGTCATTTAACAGACCCAGTGACATTCTCCATTGTCGGAGGGCTCGTTTGGTGTATTATTTGGTCGACAAACTGTTTCTAGAAGCCACGCCGCTGACACCAAATATGAGGGGGTCGGTTCAAAAGTACAATTTCTGATTGGGACTTTTACCGATTATTATACATGATAATATTTATTTCATATTGATATTGATTTTCTAAATTACAAATGTGAAGAAAAAGAATCAAATATAGTTGTAGATGATTATAGTACAAATGTAATTGTTATTACGTCAAAGTCACTCTAGTTCTAAATCACTAACAGTAGCCAGTGGAATTATATCGTGAAAGTATATGAATGATGATATAAATATTTCCAGGCAAAATGATAGTTAAGGCGAAACAGAACAGAAAAACTAAGTTCCTTCTGAAAATCACAAAAACCTTCCTTATACATTCCATGAAACTGTACTAATATTCTGATTTATCTACTGAAATATTTCAATATCATTTAACGTTCCCCTTTTTCTCTTATTTTCATCATCAATATCCACGTCAATAAGTTGAATTATGTCGCAGTGTCGCCTTGATTGAATATTCCGAAAGCAATGTTTGTTGCCAGGAAAAAAAGTTTCAGTAATATTGGCGTTATATGGAATATTCGTCATACAAATATTGATCTTATATTCACAACGCATTATTGGTAGTAAATTATATCGATTATAAATAACATGTGGTGTACCTCAGGGTTCTGGGGCCTTTGATTCCACCGTTCACATGAATGTGTATTTTTTCAGAATAAAAATCAAATCATCAGTCGATGATACTCTACAAGAACACATACTGATAATTCAAAGTGATTTTGGCAAAATAAAATCCTGGATTGTTATCGGCAAATGAAACAAACAATAGTTTTTTTTTAGATTTCAAAGAAGGATTTATCATTTTTGTTCTGTGAAATTTCAGCTGGCCAATAAAAACCCTTGTCTACAGTTTCACCCCCAAAAATGGATAGGGCTCGTTATTAGGTTATCAAGTTAGAGTGCATGTATTGAATTTCTTGAATTTTTGCAGATGCGAGTTCCTCCGAAGTATAGCTCATCCAGTATTGAAACGACCTCTTTGGCCTTCCCCTACCTTACAACCAATTTTTCTCGAAGATGCCCGAGCCATTGTCTAACTCTGGCTAGTAATAGAAATTCCATAGGCGTACCAAATTATTTGGTATAGGCGAAACATGAGACGTAGTTTTTGGCGGACGAGTTTTGTGATTATGGTCCGATTTTCATTCAAAATTGGTATGCGGGGGTTTTCGGGGTCGGAGATTATGAATTTTTTGTCAAAGTTGAATGAATAACTGCACTACCTATTTATTAATCAAACAAACCTAACCTTTCAAACGCTGCATGACAAGCCACTGGTGAATATTCGCCGTAGCTTGAGCAGCGACATCAAATCGTGTCCACTCGTGTTTTCCCCCTCTCTACCTACCAAACGGTCGTTTCAATACTGGACGAGCTCTAGAGCTTTACCTCAGTTTCGTAAATATTTCATGTGGATTCTTACTGTACAAATTAAGCTGATAGCCTATTTTTGTTTTTCTATTTTCCTAGTACTACGTCACGACAAGGTCATATTTCTGTGAAATAGCCTTCTCCTCAACAAATCTATTTTGATTAATAGAATTTCCTTCCTCTGAGAAGACATTCAAACAAACCCGCCCCTGTGAACCATTTGTACAAATTAGAATGACTATCATTACATTTTCTATAAAATAAAAATTATTATAAATATCCCGCCGATATCACCATTTGTACAAATTAGAAATCTTTTCTATTCAGTATTTGCTTTTCATCGCTTTTTTAACATTGAACATATAATATCCCATTATCTATCACCCTTTTGTAAGAAACTGTTGAAAGGCTGTTCATTCTTTTTGTTTATTCAGCTAGAGAAATATGTAACTTTTCTCAGTCGTTATAAAATAATCCAAATAATCACACCGCTGAGTCGCCCTTTGTAGAACTCGATAATATGAATATAATTAATTGTTATATAAAAAAATATGTTTGGCAGCTACCTCTCTTTCGAGAGGACGCTCACCAACCTAGCCAAAGGAAGTAGGCTAGGACTTTTGTTGTTTCAGTTCAAGTACCTAATAGATATACTTTTGGCACTGGGTTTCATCAGCTTATCATCCGAACGGCTGTGAGTTCGACTAGAAGCGATGTCTGGACTTGATGTGATTTCCCTTCTGTAGAGGGTTTGAGATTCCCCCTCTAAACTCTGGGATTTTCTGCGCCGATCAGATCAGCCAATAATGACACAAATTATGACTAAGAATGCGTATGTTGAGAGGATACTTCAATCATCCCGGTACAAGATAGAAGAAAAAGAAATCACAAGAACACTGTATAGTTCGGACTCGGTTTCGAGTCCGATAATTGAGGTCAACGATCAACTTTACTTTACCTAGGAATCTACTCGCCTTTCTTAAATCGGTGTCAGTCCCCTTACCTATTTCGTTTATGAAACCTGCGAGAAACCTTCCGCCTGAGCATATATAGATAAGGCTAATACCCGTGTTTGCGAGTTTCTTTGAGATCCTCGGAATGTCCAAAATGCGCCCTACCGCTGGGCGTCACGTACATCTCCAACGATATCCAGTATTCAGTAACACCCTGAACCCAAAATTAACTTACCCCCGAGCTGATTATACCAGGTAACCTCAGAGCTTTCTTCAAGTAATCCCAAATGGTCAGTCGTTTTATCAGGTCTAGTATTTTATATTATGTGTAATCACTCAAAATGTACTAATATCGGTGTTCGACACTCCTCGCGCCTAGCGTTAGAACGCCGTTCTTCCCAATGTATCGAAGTTCCTAGCGAGAGTATCAAAACCGCGGATATTCCCCGTGAAATATCTACCGACCCGTATATCGACCGATCTATGTCGCGGATCCCAATTTTGACGATCTGAATATCGACCGATCCTTTCGCGGACTCCCAAATGAATTCTTTCAGTATCGACCGACCCTCTTCGCTGGTTCCCAACGACTCCTTTTTTTAATATTTCTTTTTCATAACGAGACGCTTAAAAATCATTGCGCCCAACTCTTATACGCTGCTATCAGTCCTCACGACTCAGGACGCTTCCAAATCTTCCTTCGTCAGCGATTTTCTTCCCCATGCGAAAGTTTCAGAGTTTGAGTGAGGCCCTTGTTCCCTATCGGTAGTCATAACAATATTTAATAACATCGATACAATGTTGTAGATGTATGTGGGTGTAACAACCTGTAGTTGTTATGGAAAACAACGAGCGTGAAGAATATTCGTTCGCAAATATATTTTTTCGCGAACCTAAGGATTGGCAACCCGAAATGAAATTCTCGTCCCAGCGTCGAGAAAAGGACAATTTCCGAAGCGACCGTAAAGCGCAACAAATTGCAAGGAAGTATTTGAGATTATTTTGTCTAAAGTCACAGACAATGATTTCTTTGATCCTGCCACCTGGCCTTACGCGCAGAATGGGGAAATCTCATGGCGTAAGCAATATCTGCTGACCAATGAAAGCTCTCGATGAAGCGTCGGTTTGGCTTGGGACGCGGGGATTGGGAACTTGAACAAAGGAGTTCGGTGCGTACCTCCTTGGCGAACGGTACAAGTCGCGCGTTTTTGTCGGAAATAGTGCGTTTCAAGTTGATTTTTGTGGACTTCGACTAGGAGTTGGAGTTCTATCGAGCGGTAGTAAAACGGAGAATAGAAAGTCCGTGATTCCTCCATTGCGTTAAAAGTGTTTGATTCTGATTGTTCCATCGCGCGGGAGTGAAGCAGAGAATATCAGAGCCCCGAGGCATATTACCAGGCGCGAATCGGAGATTTCTCAAAATCTTCCAACGGCGGATCGACGCGAGATCGGTACACACAATATTGAATTTCTGTTCATGATATAAAATAGGATCACGGTTTGGAAAGTATTCTCCGCGAGTCAAGGCGCATAATACAAGTTACAAGAGAAGCTGCCAGAACGTCTAGAACTAAAAGCCATTAGTAAGTGAATCTAGGGATGTGGGAGTAAATTGAAATATTACCAACTTATTGTGCTATTTGGAGTGGATAGAATATTGTATTGAAATGCTTCAATTCCAATCTATCCTCGAAAAGGGAAAGTTCGTAGTTTTCTATACGTCCGGAGGGCGAAAGTTCCTCTTATGAGTAAACATAAAGATATGACCTATTTTTTACGACTCCGATGAGTCTACATTTTAATCTGATTAATTTTATTGTCCATTTTTTTATATACAATCATTTCATTTACCATTCTTCTGATGAATATATTTGTTTCTAACTTTGAATAGTGTTATTTTGCCGGTCAGAACGGCATAACGAATTTTTAACAGAAAGGGAGAATCTCAGACCCTTGCTAACCTAACCTGGAAGGAGAAAATCACAAATAAGTCTAGACATTGCTTCTAGCCGGATCTATGACATATCGGATGAATTAGGTGACGAAAACTACAAAAATTATCCTCAAATAATGAAATGCTGTCCACTTTCAGTGGCAGGTTGGTGACAGCGTGCGACCACTCGCAAGAGTGGTGGCTGCGAAACATTTTTTTTTTGTCCAACTCGTTGGGCAGAAGTAAATATCTATTCAATTGATTAAGGAAAGCTGAATACACTGTGTAGAAATAAGTAGAAGGGGATATTTTGTATTGAGTGTATATTCAATTGATTAGCGAAGCGCTTTCGACTAACGTCATCATCAGTGCTTCCTGAAAATTAAATACTCTGATTGATATGAGATGCAACATAACAAAGATTGGAAAATGTGGAAAAATGACAGGCGAGTACTTACATTTCCTGTTACCTGACTATGTAGGGAAATATCTATTCTGCTAATACCTTGAGAATACCGCCTGTGGCTAGTTTTATAACTGGCGACTTAGGCAAATAGTTTTTCTTTAGAATTTAGTTTTTCTCAAAAAATTAAAATAAAAAAGTCAGTCAATAGTCAATTGACTACTTTTACATGGGCGACTGATTCGCGCAATACCCAAGGGTATCTTTGATTCCACAAAAGTTTTTTCTGTTGTTGTAGTCCACATGGAGTAGACGTGTATAGCGAGCTCCTAGCAAAACAAGTTTAAAGTATTCGATACCACGATCAAAAATGTGTCAAAGTCCATGAAATAAAATTGTGCACCAAGTAAAACAAGGTTTTTGAAATTCTGAGTTAAACGGAATTTCTTTGAAAGTTAAGTGAATATTGTTATTATAATTATAGACATAAAATGCCGCTAACTCGAGAGCAAACCGATGAGCTGAAAACGATAGTCAACGTGGCGATAAAACAATTATGGATGGACCAAAATTTCTTAAAAACTATAGCTGATAAGGTTTCGGCAGAAATCACAAAGAACTTCAATGATAAGCTGGAAAAATACGATAAACACCTGAGTGAATTGACGCAGGAATGTAACGTGCAGATAAATGAAAAAAAAAGGAGGTATGAAGAAATGGATACGAGATTGGAACATCTACAAGGTGAAAACGTTAATCTTAAAAAAAAACTTGATACGATTGAACAGGAATCCAAAAAATGTAATCTACGTATATATAACCTAAAGGAAGATGTAAACGAAAATACCAAGGAAATTGTTATATCCCTTTTGAACACAAAAATGAATCTGAATATCACGCCTATCGATATTGAAACATGTCACAGAATTGGAAAAAAGATAAATGGAAAAAACAGGGGTGTATTCCTGAAGATGAAAGACTGGCATGTAAAAAACAAAATATTCTCCAACAAGAAGTTACTCAAGGGAACAAACGTCGTGATTAAAGAAGACCTAACAGCCACTAGACTCAAGCTCATGGATGAGGCGATCAAGAAACTGGATTACAAAAGTGTATGGACGGATAACGGCAAAATAATCATCAAGAAGAATAATCAAATCAAAACCATATATTCTCACCAAGAACTAAATTTATTATAATATCAAATATCTGAATAACATTTGTTTGTGGTTAACCCATATAATGTGAATTATAAAATTTGCTAGGAAACCTCGCACATCCATTTCTACTTTATTTTTGATCATATTTTTATACTCTATATTTTCTTTCTCTTAGTAGTATTTAAATTTTTTTTCTTTCTTTCTTTCATGTTGGAGTTAATTGATTTATTGGATCAACAAGGTGGGATTGAAACAAAGGTATTCAGACACTTCGATGAATGTCTCAATAGAGAAATAGATAATGAATTAGTCATAGTAACCTTCAATATTCGTAGTATTAAAAAAAAATTCGAGCAACTACTAGTATATCTGGAAACAGTTAAAGAGAAAATCAGTGTTATTGTACTATCAGAGACATGGGGGATAGACAGGGTAAGTGATTTCAATATTCCAAACTTCAATGTATATTATAACAATTCTCATTATAATCAAAATGATGGTGTTTTAGTTTTTGTCAGAAACTCGATTAATGTTCTATCTACTAACTATATTATGACAGAATCAGTTTTGCTGAGACTCTCGCTTGAAATCAGACAGATCAAAATAGGCATCACAGCTTCATATCGCCCACCTTCGACAAATGCAAACACTTATGTACATGAGTTAAAAGATTTTTTGAGTAATTTACAGGATCATCAAATAGAAATATTCTTAGGTGATATCAATCTCAATTTATCAGAAAAATTTTCAGCAGAAGTAAATAACTACGTGAATACTTTGAATGAAAATGGATTTGAATCATACATTAACTCGGTTACAAGAAAAACTGAAAATACTGCAACCATAATCGATCATATATTTGTTAGACAATCTCGAAATATTATTGAATCTACAATTTTTACTCCAATGATCGTACAAACTAACCTGAGTGACCACTATTCAACACTTTTATGTATCAAGTTTGCAGATCAAAACCAAAATCAAATTCAAAATAATTATAAAAAATTAATTAAAAAAACAGATTTTAATAAACTTAAAAAAATTGTACACAAAGAAAAATGGAAAGAAATACTCAACTCCCAGGATGCCCAAGTTGCTTATGACTTATTTATTACCAAAATGGCTAGCTATATACACGCATGTACGCAATTGGTCGAAATAAAAAATTGTAACAGAAAAATCAAGCCGTGGATCACTAATGGATTAATAAACTCAATTAAGTATCGAGATAATTTGAAGAGGAAAATGAATATACGTCCTTCAGTAGAATTGAAAGCACAATACACACAATACAGAAATATGTTGAACAACTTAATTAAACGAACAAAAAATGGATACTATAAGTCACAAATTCAAGAAGCCGGAAATAACTACAAAAAAATTTGGGAAACAATAAATTGCGCTTCAAATTCTAAATCGAAGAAAAGGGAACTGGGTAATACAAATATAAAAAACAAAGACCAAATTGAATTAACGGACAATAAAGAGAAAGCAGATACCTTCAATGATTATTTTGTGAATGTAGGAAATGAAATGGCTTCAAAAATAAAAAAAGTTGATACTCTCGCGGTAAATAGAATATTGCCAAAACAGAAGGTGCCGTCTTCCATATTTCTGAAACCCGTCACAAACAACGAAATTATTACAGTGATAGGAACTTTAAAAAGCAACACTGCACCAGGTCCTCTACTGTTTCTGGTATATATGAATGAAATTGCAAATCTGAGAGAATTTCAAGGCCACCTAGTATCTTATGCAGATGATACGGCTATCGTTTTCAGTGAGGATACTTGGGAGGGGCTGTACAGAAAAGCTGAGAAGAGTCTGATCTCCATATATGTATGGCTAAATCACAGTTTGCTCAGCCTGAACCTTCAAAAGAGTAAATTTATAACTTTCAGTCTAAATAGCATAGAACAACCTAGGAAAAATCATCTAAGCATCCATGAACTTTCTTGTGAAACTACTAATTGCAGTTGCCCTGTAATAGTGAAAACTGACAAAATCAAATATTTAGGTATACTAGTTGATCAATATCTGAGATGGGATGAACATGCTACTTACATTGCGAAAAAACTCAGACAAATGATGCATAAATTTTATTCACTGCGAGACATTCTGAACCGAAAAAATATGCTATTAATTTATAATTCATTGGCAGAATCCCTCTTAAGATATTGTATAACAATATGGGGAAAAAAATTTAAGTTACAAAAAAAAAAATTTATAATTCCAGAAACCCATTTACCATTCTCTACTACACATGCACTCAAAAATAGAACCAAAAATTAACACTAATAAACAGCACCAAACCCGATCAATCACAAACCTTTCTATAGATATACCTCTGTTTTCGAAAAGCCATGCACAAAAATAAATTTTTTTCATTGGCCCAAAATTGTATAACTTAATGCCAATCGAAGTAAAAAATAATAAAAAATATCAAAAGTAAATTTATTTTCAAGAGAGAAATTAAAAAACTCATAAATGCAAACAATATCGATTTAGAGAAAATTGTATAATGTCACCTATTGATCCAATAAATTCAGCTGACACACGAATTAAATCAACTCAACATTCGATGTGTTTTCCTTCGATTGATACTGGAGAACATAACACAAGCACAGCAGTGCTTAGATGATTTCCTATCAATCCAGGGATACAATGTTATGATTATATTAATTTTTATTATTGTTGTTACTGGATAATGTATTTTTTTTTTCCATAAGAGGTAACATTGTAATCTATATGTGTACTTTGAAGCATCAGAATAAAATCTATAAAATCTAAAATCTATCAATCTATTAACATCGGTTGCCTATACGTAGGACGCGATCATGAATTTAATTTCTCCAATTGTTTCGCTCAGGACGTTTCGCTTCTCCTACAAGTTTCCTCAGTATAATTCAACAACAATCGCAGGTTGTTACATACGCACCATAAAAATTTCACATAGTTCGATCATTTGTGGAGCGTCTTGGGACTTAAGAGCTTGGTGAAATTTGTAGTCATGCATTCCATGTTCCCTCATGAACTGATGGAAGTTTCACACCTGAATTCATTGATTGCATTACGAATGGAGACTTGAGGATTTCTGTAGAAGGATGCCAAAAATATTTATTGCGTTGTCCTCATTACCTGTCACAGGTCTAGGCAAGTTTCTTGGTGATGATTCAATAATAAATTTTCTCAAATTCATTCGAGGTGAATCAGAATACTTTTTATTGAACTCTCTGCATGTTCTGATTGACCATAAATGATGAATAAGTCCAACAAAACCACATTTAAGTAATTATTTCCTGCCATAATACTTTCACACCTACGGAACTCGAATTTAGAATGACAATGTCAGTTATATGTGAGACCGAAGTTGATAGCCTACTATGTAAATCACTATCCAATAATTATTTTATTGAAGACGATTTCATAATATAAATGATCATAACTTACAAACTGTACGAGATAGGTATAGGGAAATATACCAAATTGAATAAGAAAATATCACAGCTTTCCAAATGAGTAATCATATACAGAGTGTACCATTAAAAACTGAGTTTGTAATTTTCATGAGTCTCCGGAAGGTACATACTTTTGAGCCTCCCTGTATGCTGAAACTGATGATGATGGTCTTAGCAGCTATGACCTCAATTGCAATATTTTGTAAATTTGCATTGTAAAGAGCTCGTTATTTTTCAATGATCAGGTTTTGCACAAAAATTTGACAAAATAATTTCTATCGCGAAAACTATCACAGTAGGCCTATAGAGAATTATCAGGGAAGTTATGGAGTCCAAAAGTTATATAATATATGGGGTGTTTTGTTTGAAATAACAAAGTAGCCACTAGTTTCTGATACAAGCGGCAACACTGTATTCATGAACGAATAGAGCATGTTTGATTATCGAAATCCAGATACCTCTAATGTTCTATTCGCCGTGAGACACGGTGTATATTCTAACAAATGGAGAAAAAACATCTAGAGTGGATGTGAAGCCAAACTTCAGCATGGTATTTATCGCAGTACACTCATCAAGAAAATTGCATTAGCGATAATAGGATGTGCACGAGCTCCCAAATCGCATTCAAAATTTGCGAACGCGAATGCATAAAACCTGCATTTGACAAGCAAAATGAATTAACGAACGCTCTCATGTTTCATTGAATTATTCGGTTCAGGGGCGTCGATAACTAACGGCCAATATTCTGGTTGGTGCATTCTGCAACGTGGACCAATCATTCCACGCCGTTTGTTATTAGAAATGTCTACAGATAGGAAGGTCGTGGGTCAAATGTTTGAATGATGTGTCTGTAGAGCAAACGTAAGGAATTATAGAGTTGCTATATTACGAGGATCAGAATAGAAACGACCACGTCTACCATTCCAATGTGAGTTATTTCAATTTGGATTTTTTTTTAAGGTGGGCGACAAACATGGCTTGTAAAACTAATCCGATAGAGGAGCCACTATGCATCATAGTGAATATTCATACATGTGTATTTCTACTACGAGACAATAGCCGGAGAACTGACCGGCGGGCACTGTTGCCGATAAAGTTACGAACTCCATGTGATAGCTGTCTCTTGAAGTATCAATTATCATTTGGTTTGGAAATTAATCGGAGAGAAATTATTCGTGAAATGGTTATTCCGAAATAACATTCTTTGAAAATAAAATCCAACGTTGTTATATTCATTATCATGAGGTCCAACAAAGGACACAAAAATTAATTTAGAGATTCGTAATTATATTGGCGGGCTTGGCAACATGCCAGTTGGGTTGTCCATGTGAAGATGAAATAAGGAAATCCTCGTTACGGATTTTACGGCAGAATATATTATTTCAGCGCCAGCGGCAGAAATCGTTATTGAATCTTAAATTTTGAGTTTTGAAATCCCATTAATCAGGCATTCAGGGTATTCAATGTAAAACTTCAGGGGGATCCTCCAATATTCTAATATGAATTAAAAAAAAATTCCGAAACCTTCGTTTCCGAAAATTAAAGTTTTATTTTATTTTCCTTTTTTTTAAATAACTTTCGAGATATTAAATTAAACGAAAATTGGTATTGAGAGGTTTTTTGTGGTGTCGAATTCGAACCTGATGTTATTATTGCTCTTACTCGTAGGGGGCGCCACCTACACTTCTTTTTCTTTTCTGAAGATTCATAACTTTTTTGAGCGTACTTCTAGCACATTTTTCAGTGAAAAACTCAATTCCTCCATCATGTCTAGGTAAAAAAGCTGCCCCTGTTACAAGACGCTATGAGCAACCGTTTTCCAGATATTTTGACTTCAATTTCAAGTCGATTATTTGATAATCACCATTATTTTTCATTTTTCACAAGAATGCTTAGGAAATTAATTTGACGTTTAAGTAAGTAGTTTTGGTTTTTTGTCGGGGGCGCCACCTATTCTATTTATTTTTACACGATTGAAATAGTTATTTCTGTATCAAGGGTGCAAAATCTGTATTTGTTTTAATAAA
This sequence comes from Gonioctena quinquepunctata, assembly GCA_018342105.1. NCBI lineage: Eukaryota > Metazoa > Arthropoda > Insecta > Coleoptera > Chrysomelidae > Gonioctena > Gonioctena quinquepunctata. The sequence continues at coordinate 33,236 of JAFIRS010001336.1, read as the reverse complement.
ATTTGCAAGAAATATCAACATTGTATTTCAAGAAATTTTGAATATATAGAATGAAATAAAATAAAGGAAACTAAATTGTATTCAAGTATATTGTTCAAAGTGTCCATTTTCAGCGAATTTACAGGCATTCAGTCTTCTAGTCATTGAATCTCGTACCCGCTCAGAAATTATTGGTGTGTTTCTTATTGTTTCACAGGCGCCTACTATTCAGTTTCTCAGATCTTCTTCGTTCGCTACTGGAGTTTCATAAACTAGTGACTTCAAATGTCTCCAAAAATAAAGATCCAGCAGGTTTAGATCTGGGGTCCTTGGTGCCCACGCCTGGTTAGATACTTCTACGCCCCTACCGATCCATCGATTTGGATAGACAGTGTTAAGGAATTCCCTGGCTACAACGCTAAAATGGGCCGGAGCCCCATCATGCATAAACCACATGCGGATACGAATTTCTAATGGTACATTCTGAAGTAGTCCCAGCAATTCACTTTCTAAAAAGTCTCTGTAAGTTGCGACATTCAGTCGGAACGGAAGAGAGAAAAGACCTATCAAGTAATTGAAAATCATAGCCGCCCATACATTTACAGAAAATTGATACTGATAATGTCTTTCACTAACTGCCTGCAGATTTTCCAGAGCCCAAACATGGTTGTTATGAAAGTTTGTGATAGCATTTCGGAAGAAGTTTGCCTCGTCCGTGAAGAGTACATATCTTAAAAATTGAGGATTTCCAGCCAATTTTTTCAAAAACCACTTATAATATCAGCTGCTCTCTCAAAGCTACCTGTTTCTGCCAAACGACGGTGGAGACTGGTTAATGTTGGAGCTGAAGGCAGTACTCGATTAGGAAATCGCTCCTGGTGAATACGTCTTGCTCCGCGCGCATTGCCATCCGCAAGGCCATAAACGAAATGCATATTGGCTAAATGAGCATTATTGTTTAAACAATCCATTTTTTCAAAATTAGTGTTATAAAACATACAGAAACTTTAACAAAACAACAAAAATTGAAAAATAAAAACTTTTTAACAAAAAATTAAACCGACGAAATACGGAACTGGAAAGTAAAAAATAAAATGAACCTTCTTAGTCTTAATAACTAAGCTCCTAAACTAATGTAGGTAACTAATTTTGAGTCGGCGCCAAACAAACAAGCAAATGAATTAGGTAAGGCGTAAAATGATGGCATCTGACATTCTGATAATTTTTTTGAAGTAATATAATGATCTTCGTTGATTGTTCGTTTGGCGCCGACTCAAAATTAGTTACTTACATTAGTTTAGGAGCTCAGTTATTGAGACTAAGAAGGTTTATTTTATTTTTTACTTTTCAGTTCCGGATTTCGTCGGTTTAATTTTTTGTTAAAAAGTTTTTATTTTTCAATTTTTCGTGGCTGAAATCTACTTATTACTACCTACTCGTTTTTTTATCACTTCCAAAATACTTACTTACCCACCTCACTTCAACTATTACCAGTTAAATAATATGATTATAGTTTTCCCAATATCAATTGCAGAAGCATAAAAAAGTCTTTCAGCGAAATCCTGTGAGCAGCAGTGGCGGAGATAACTAATTTTATTTATATATTTTAATATCCTTAAACGTATTTCGATCGGCACACACCAAGGCCACAGACGCTACTGGTTTTTAATCTTTCAGAGCTATTAATACACAAATATAACGCGTGATTCATGACCTCCCATCGTAAAGACACACCTTCCAGCATTGATGTCTGACTTGATTTGCCCAGACGAATCGGTTGTAGAACAGACAGCAGTCACTCAAGTCCACGTTGACCAGCTGGCTCTTTGTGCCGACGGAGACTGTAGTACAGATTATTTTTCGTTCCGTTTCTTCGCATATACGCTCGTGTTAGCGAAGTGGGTTTTCATTTGCTCCCTAGAGGAACAGCTTCTGCAATTGATATTGGATGAACTATATCTATTTTAACTATTTGTTGTAATATAAATCATTTTTGTTGTTCTGGTTAGTTTATTTCATCACTCAGTATATCATTCCATCCTCTCATAGAAAATAATTATTGTGACGGATGTGGAATAATGACAGTAGCGATCTGTCATTGTCAACTACATATGTGTGTGCCAATGTTCACAAGTGAAAAATCAATAATCCCCTATTTTTCCATCCGTAAGGGTGAATAATTTCATTCGAAATCTAAATATGAGGTATACCCTATCTATTAAAGAAAGAATCATCTGAATCGAAGAACCCAGTACAAAGTTTTGCCTGATAGAATCGGTTAACGGACCAGAATTCAAAGGGTGAGTGATCAATATCCTTCATTTTGCTACCCTTAGGAGTGGATTCCATCTTTAGAATTCAGAAGGGACCAACTTCGAAGTACACCCTATCCACTGAAAAAATTATCGGAATCGGACGTCTCAGTAAAAAGTTATGCGTGATCATACATAAAAAAAAATTGAATATACGCGTCGACTAGAGAACCTCCTCCTTTTCGGTTTCGTCGGTTAAAAACGTTCAACTGTCACATAATATGTAATTACCAAAACTACTTACTTAACGTCAAATTCGTTTCCCAAGCATTCTTGTGAAAAATGCAAAATAATGGTAATAACTTCAACACGCATCGATTATCAAATAATCGACTTGAAATTTCAATCAAATATCTAGAAAACGGTTGCTATAGCGATTGTTACAGGTGCTTTTTACGTAGATATGATGGGAATTGATTTTTCACTATAAAATGTTCTAGAAATACGCTCAAAAAAGTTCTAAAATTTCAAAAAAGAGAAAGACGTGTAGGTGGCGCCCCCTACGAGTAAGAGCAATAATAACATCAGGTTCGAATTCGACACCTCAAAAAACCTCTTAATACAAATTTTCGTTTAAGTAAGGTCAGTATTTCGAAAGTTTTTTTAAAAAGCGAAAATAAAAATAAAATTTTAACACCCTGTATCTTGGAAACGAAGCGTGTCTGGACATATATTTATTTGGACAATTCATATTATTATATTTTGAGGAATCACCTCCTGAAGTTTGTCAAAGTATTTTGAATCCCAGGTTTATATGTATTTTGATTTCGACTTTTGTGTTAGTTTGTTTGAATAAGTCTTTGAACCGATTTTTATGAAATCAATGAATAATCTTTGGATGCCATTATGCACTGGTTGAATTCTTACAACACAAGATATCAAAGCTGGAAATTGCACCTCATAATTTTTGAAAAAACTAAATATTTTCCACAAAACTTTGCTAAAATTACACAATTTAATATCTGTGGCATTTTTACGGTTCATTCTGAACGACTTGAATATTTATTTCCTTGATATTCGTTGGGAAAGAGACGAAATTATGTGGAGAGAAAAAATGATTCCCACGTTAGAAATATCAGAAATATTTTATATGGATTGTGTACTGGAAGAAATAATCAGACAACGTTCTCTAATAGTCTAGTCGAGAAGTGAGTTTCCTGCGAAAAATAGTTGCAAATCCTCAAAAAATATGAACAATATCTCATTTGATTCGGGATGTAATTCTGAGAAAGATATTTTTTTGTTATTTTCTGCTGACAAAAATTGCAAACAATTATTAACAAAAAACAAAAACAAAAAAAGGGTTCAGTTTTTAGAAATAACTCCAAAACTATGAGCGATAGCGAAATCTAAAGAAAGCTTCTTGAAGAGGAGAAAATTTTCAATAAAAAAGTTTGATTCATGGAACTCTATCTCCATTATTATTAATTTTAATTTAACGCTGAAAATAGGGCTCCGTGCGACCGATACGGCATGCGCGCGTCGTCTCTAAAAAGAGTACCCACATAAAATATATTTTTTATAGTATTAAATATCGATTTAAAAATTTGAATAAATCATGGTGTGTTTCTAAAACTTGAAAGAACAAAATCCCGTTGGAAAAAAAATGCAGAAAGAGGAAATAAACTTTTGAAGAAAATCTAAAATGTAAGAACATCCAATTATTTTATTCTGTAATCAATAAAACTCTTTATAAAAATATTATTATTCATCATTAAATAATATAACCCCAACCTGTTTGTATATTTTCATTCTCTGAATTTATATTATTAACGTCGCGGAAAAATTTAGTTGTTGAATGTGCAAAAAAAAATTCGACACTTTGTTGCATATGTTGTTTTTGTAACTTTTAGTAGTTTCAGAAAAAAAATATAATGAGATTTGGAATTTGTTTATAACAACTTGTTAACTTAATAAACAATTACATTTTTAATATTAAATTTTTATTTTCTGGTTCTTCATTGATACATGCCAATTATGAATTTTAAAGGAAACTAAAATTCCTAATTAATTATTGGAATAATGAAAATAAAAAAAAAACTATTATAAACAATAAAAAAAAATTTTTTTTATTATTATTTTATGTCTAGACAACAATGGCAAAATTCTTTTTTTTTATATTAAACTGTTTATGAACAATTTATAAACAAATGTCATATTTTTGTTTTCAAATGTTATCAAATGCCTTTGTTTGATGCAAAAACAGCAATAGCAAAACATATAAAAACAGCATTTTTTTAATCTTTAATTTTTTGTTAACTTTAAAAAATTATAATAAACTAAATAAACAACTTTTAATTACTTCTATAACGTGATTTTGTTAATATATATATATATATATATATATATATATATATATATATATATATATATATATAGGAAAAGGGCTCCGAGGCGCGAATAATTTTCAGAGCTATTATTTAAACATTTATGCCGTTTTTTATGAATACCGAGGTCCGAATAATAAGGACTAATTAACAAATGCCCAACTTGTTGAAAATATACTTACATTTTTTTTCCAACGAGACCATGATTTATTCAAATTCAAATTGATATACAATACTATAAAAAAATTATTTTATGTGGCGTACTCTCTTCAGAGACGGCGAGCGCATGCCCTATTTTCAGTGTTAAATTAAAATTATAAATAATGGAGATAGAGTTCCTGGAGACAGGACTTTTTTATTGGAAATTTTCTCCTCTTCAAGAATCTTTTTTTTTATTTCCTTGTTTTTGAGTTATTCCCTCAAAACTGAACCCTATTTTTTTATTTTTGTTTTTTGTTAATAAAATTTGCAATTTTTGTCAGCAGAAAAAACAAAGAAATATCTTTCTCAGAATTGCATCTCGAATCGAATGAGCCATTGCTTATATTTTTTGGAGACATGTAACTATTTTTCGCAGGAAACTCAGTTCTCGACTAGACTATAAGGGATGGAAACTAATCAATCAGTTTATTTTCCTTGTGACATTTACATGTATAGGAATAGTCAGACATTTGTTAAAATACAATAGGGTATAACGAGATAATTGAACCTAAGATAAAACGAGGACCCTCCGTGGATAGAATATGCTGTAGAATCAAAAATAAAATAAAAAATTTGTTTACGTCCTATATGTTGGTCACTGAATTTTTCTTTGTTAAATCGGAAATCATTGATTTATTCTCATACATCGTGTGTGATTTTCAGTGGTTATTATATCACAAGTGATGGCTATTTTGGTATTTGAAAAAAAAAATGGTTGAGTGGTATTTCTGAGACAATATTGGCGAAAAAATATCAAAGTATACTCTACCCAAAATATCTATCACGAGTTGTATATGACCAGATTATATATCGATCTAACTATTACAAACATACCTAGACTTGAAAAAACTTTGTTTTTCTACCTCTTTTCGAATTTCTTCCAAGAAAGTGTTTTCGAAACGGTCATTCTTCAATTCGACAGTGACTGAATTCATGGTGAATATTCGCTGTTATTGGGATTTGATTGGTTAGATAAATGCATTCGATTAGCTGAATTCATTTCAAGGTATATATTCACCAATATAAGACTACAATGATTTACCTACGTCACATATCTGAAGAAAAAAATAGTTCCATGGAGAAATGTGTACTACGCGCCTTCAAAACGCCCACGAAACCATTTTTCGTTCCAATACTTCAAAAGAATTGTACAGATAGTAATTTGCCTAAGTTTATTGAAACTGTTATTCTGCATGTTTTCGATTTTGACAACAAAATCATAATATCCGACCCCAAAAACCCGGACTATAAATCACAAAACCCATTCCCCTAGAAACCCTAAATATCGAGGCGCAAAAATACATATTTTGTATTCGCGGCAAGCTTATGAATCTGTTATTCATAGAATAACCTAGGTCAAAGAATTTAGGAAATATGTTTTTCCTTTTTAGTGCATTTGTATAAAAACTTGTCTTCAACAATATGTGATTATTTATTTTAATTTTTTTTCTCTTCAATGCATTTGTATAAAAGTTTGCTTTTATTTTTTTTATAATTTTTATTCAATTATTTCTAGTCAATCATGAAATCTGTCATCAATTTTGCCAAAAAAATCATAATATCCGACCCCAAGAACTCCGATACACCAATTTCGAATAGAATTGAACTATAGTCGCAAAATTGGTTCGCCATCTTAAATCAATGAATTTTGACGAAAAATTTGTTATTTTCGACCCAAAGAACACTCACATACCAATTTTGAATAGAAGCGCCCCATAATCACGAAATTCATCCGCCATTTTATTTTTTTCCGTAACAAAAATTTCATATAGATGTCACCAGAATTATGAACACCTGCCAAAGTTAATCGAACGACTTGAAGTGGATCAATGACATAAAACAAATTTCTAACCTGAAAAAATATAAAATGGAAACAAAAAAATATGTTTCGAATTTTCCACACAAATTTTATGATAAATCAAATCAACTTGAATTTAATCGAAAACAAATATCCTAACCACTCGCTACCATTCGGTAGTATCTGCCCCCCTGGTATAACCCTTACAGAAGTAATAAATCTTCCATAAACTAATATTACGATTATATCAAGAATTCGTCTACCCACTATGACTATTATGTACATTCTAACTTGAAAATTCTCAGAGCGAGCACAGAGCAGACAATCTTGCCTAGGCTACTGCGCTTGATCTGAATTTTTCATCCTGAAACACAATTGTATTTCTTCTTTTTTTGTGTACTTCATATTGAACAAATGAATTTGGAATTGCCGTATATGCGTGTTTTTTTAAACTATAATTTCATTTTTAACTTTTCAGTCCATATTGTTATAGATGACTAAAAGAGACAACGGGAGAAAAACTCTTCGATTGATTCATCCACATGAGATGGAAGTTATGAATAACTTAATTTTGGCGAATATGCTAAAAACCGGTGCATTCGCCATATCTTTGAATTGTAATTATTATATTTTACTAGTGACCACTGAAGAGTTCCACTATCCACCTCTTGGCTCCATCATCAGGTCAGCTCCAAATTATAGTAGTATCATCCAAACTACATATACATACCGGGTTCCATTTCGATACGACAATTAGAAGTAGATTAAAATTGACTTCCAAAATTTGATTACATTGTTTGTTAGTTATAAGTGAAGCTAATGAGAGCGTGTTAAAAAATTAATACATCCCTGCTGTATAAGACGCTCATGATTTTTCATTCATTGTTCACCCCTTGAATTCCAGGACCACAAAACGAGTGGCCTCTCGGTTTTATCGGCATATTTAATAACGCTTTTTATTGCGCCCGGGCTTCCGTGTGGTGTTTATGGCCAGTTATATCGTTATAATTGTTATTTCGTGGTATATACTGCATGTGTAATAAGATACAGTTTGTGGTATGCGGTATCGTGTATATCCATGATTGGTATATAACTACCAGCATCCCTCGAATAGATCAACTGGAACAGAAATAAAACAAAAACAATTTTCAGATTACCATTCTGAAACTCCAAGGGGAAAATGGCATCTGCTTCAGTACAAGATGAATAATGGGACAGATTCATAGTATTTATGAAATATAAATCATCATGACGTGAGATAAAAAACAAAAATAGTTATTTATTATTCAAGGGAAAGAAGTATTAGATTTTATCTCGAAGTTGTGTTGTGTTGACGCGAAGCGGAGGGAGACAAAAAACCGAGAGCTGAAATCTAATATTTTTCCCGTATATAATAATACACTATTTTATTTCTGTGTTCTGTTACTGTACTCAGCAAATAACTATGGTGTCACAAAAAATGGCCATTAACACATTGTATACTGGAACTGCACAAAAATATTCAACAATCTTCCTAGAATTAGTATTATTGACAAAATTCAAAATTGTACTTTCACAAAACTAAGAGAAAAATAATACCCTATCTGATAGACCCGAATAAAAATATCTCTATTAATATTCATTGGGAAAAACAACACCCTGCCTTTATGTCCCAATAATTAGATTACTGAATATTATTATAGTTATCTGATATTGAATATGATCCTTTATTTTGTTGTATGTCTAACCTCCTTTCTTAATTAATTAACAGAGGAACTTCGAACACTCTCTATCAAGTCGGGTTCTTCGTATGTATTAGCAGTTATTTTGCGACGTACATGAAATTCCCGGTATTTATTCTGTCCTCATTCAGAGGCATCAATAAAAATTCCATTTCGAGATGTCACCGCCAAGCTCCTTTTCCCTATTGGTGGAAGAATTCGCTCATCATCTGGCATTTCATATCACACGCGATCATTTCTATTTATCCATTCGAATTCGTTTGAAATATAGTCAATAAATGCTGGGTTTATACGAGTTATTTATAAAAGGAACACGCCAAGTCTGCAGAAGGAGGATAACACAAAGGGTGAGAGATGATTGTAATAGATATGAAAACAAACTGTTACTGAATTCATGTATCAAATTCATTTTGTTGAAAATGAAAACAGAAGATTTTCTGTCACAGTGGAATTTACATGTTCATTGTGTGAGTAGAAAATGCTATTCAATTTACAGGGTGTAAGCTGACTTGTTGCATTCCCGTTAACGAGTTCAAATTTTATATAAAGTAATCAGGAAAAATCCTCAACAACTCTCCAAAATATAGTAATAATGGCAAGAAAAGTGAGAGAACTATTTTCACAAGTTATCTAAATGATCTGGTTTCGAAATCTTTCTCAACATATTCAATAATAATAATAATAATCGACTTTTATTTAATGTTTCAATATACCATAATAGGCGAAATTTAGCTAAAGATACTCTTACCCTTAACCTATTAAGCATTATAAGAATAGAGTGTAACTGAACATTAATAAATATTGCGGGATGGTATAAATTGTTTGTTGTATACATATACAAGCAACATAGTTGGAAATAAAATTGAATTAATCTGATCACATATTGAGTTTTACTTTAAGTTTCTTTTTGAATGTGGATTTTGAGAATTTAAGGAGGTCTTTCATAATCGTATTGTGGTAAAATACAGCTAAGTAGGAGAAGGATTTTCTGAACACGGCTGACGAATGACGAGGGATGTGTAGGTTTTGATTAGTTCGAAGGTTAAAAGAATGGAGTTCTAATCTCTTTGTCAATTTATTAAATAGAGGAACAGTTTTTTTCGATTTCAATACTGTGTAGGTGATGTTACAATAGTTATATTCCCTGAGAACAGACAGAGGTACCCAGCCAAGACTGGCACGAGCTTGGGAAATGTGTTCGAATTTTCGTACCCCGGAGATGAAGCGAACACAAGAGTTTTGTACGCGTTGTATTTTGGATTGGTTTGCCGAATCCAAGAAGGGGCCATAATTGAGGATAGATAGTATAAGTACACTGAATATAGGAATAGAGTCAACAGTCTAATAACATTTACTAAAAACCGATATTACCAACAAAAGCTTGTCACAGTAAAAGGAAACTCCAAAAAGACTTGGCAAATAATAAATGAAATAAAGCAAAAATGAAAACCCTAGATTTACTATCAAAAGTGCAAAATGGAGAGGTTGTCTCTGACAACCATGAAAAATGTAACGTACTTAATAATTTTTTCACTACCATTGGCGAAAAAATGTCGGAAAACATCGAGAAGCCTGACATTGTATCTGAAGATCTCATGGAGGATATTTTTATTGACAAAACATTTTTTTTTAAACCAGTGACGTGCAACGAACTGATAGACATTATATCTAATTTAAAAAATAACTGTTCCCCTGGACCAGATAAAATCAACACAAAAACAATGAAGTCTATACATTTACATATCATTAAACCATTGGAATATCTGATAAACCTTTGTTACACTAAAGGTAAAATACCAAATCAATGGAAACAGGCTATTATCACACCAGTACCAGGTGATCGAGGAGAACCTGGCAATTATAGGCCAATCTCTGTGATAAATAGTTTGGCAAAAATCTTTGAGCATACTATCAAGAGAAGACTTATCAATTTTTCCGATACGAATAAAGTGTTAACAGACAGAAAATTCGGCTTTATAAAAAATTCAAATACGGAAAAAGTTGTACTAGATTTTGTGAGAAGTGGTGTGGAGACACTGGACAGATCGGATACATGCATAGCCATTTTCCTTGATCTTGCCAAGGCCTTTGACACCGTTTCGCACGAAATTCTTTTGAATAAAATTATTTAGTTATGGTATTCGGGGACTGGTACTTAACTCATTGCGAGACTATTTATCACAGAGAACACAAAGAGTAAAGATAATTGACGAACTCAGTGACACATCAATAGTTACGGTAGGTGTACCTCAGGGTACCATATCAAGGCCCATCCTATTCTTGGTATATATAAACAGTATTAGCAAAATCAAAAACTTTTTGGGCCATATTATATCTTACGCTGATGATACTGTCATCATTTTCTCGAGTGAATCATGGCAGGAAGTCTACAAAAAATCAGAAAATTAAATTAAAGAGATGAAAGCATGGCTCGACTATAATCTTCTTAGCCTAAACGTCGATGAAACAAAATTTATGACCATCACACTGACGAACGGCGACCAACCAAACAAAAATTTTCTAAAAATACATACAATAAACTGCTCTCCAAAAATCTGTCAATGTCCTACGATTGAAAAAACAAATAAACTAAAATATCTAGGAGATATAGTGGATCACCATTTACGATGGGTTGAACACACGCTATGCATGACCAAGAGGCCATAAATTGTATTCCCTGAGAGATATCCTATCTCGTAAAAACATGCTCACTTTATATTATGCACTGGCAGAGTCAGTTCTCAAGTATTGCATAACAGCATGGGGAGGAACTTTTGAAACAAATTAAGGAAGCTTACAAACAACGCAAAACACTATTATTCATAAAAAGCCTTCATTATTTTCTACAAAAAAGCTCTATGAGGAAGTCAAATTACTCAATATAAGAAGTCTCTATTCCTACTCATGTTTAATATGGATATTTCACAAAAGAGCTAACTATCTGAGGATAACTATTGAGAAAGAAACCAGATCTGTTATAAAAGGGTCTGTTCACATGCCATTTAAAAAAAGTCATTCACAGACATTTGTTCATTATTTTGGCCCAAAACTCTTCAACCCACTACCATCTGAGTCCAGGAATATCACAAATATTAACAAATACAGAATAGTCATAAAATCATTTGTACGACACAATCAACCTAAATTTGAGAATATATTGAAAGATAAACGCCATGTGAAGTGGAATAAATAGAAAAATCGAATTAAACGGTTTTTTTCACATAAAAGATTCAATATAAATTGAACCAGAAGATGGTAGATCTCAGGTGAAAAACAACTACTTTCCTGGCAAATACCACGCAGAACGTTGAATGATATTCACCTGAAAATCCATGCATACCTCCATATAAATGGACATTGAATGCAAATGTTTCTTTCTGATGAGCTCGATTATGTTTAATTTATGTCGTGTTCACCTAACAATCCGCATACCGGTTTCAGGCTTTTTTGGCCCTCATCAGTACGGAGTAGTCAACCAGCCAAAGGTCCGAAGAGCTCTGGCTGAAGCGAAACACAACATAACCAAAACCATCATCGAGTCTATAACACCTATAGGTACGCCGGAAAAGAAAACTTTTAACTGGCGGTACCTAGTGACAGAAAGAAACACTCCGAAAATCTCCCACTTCGATAGGTTTCTAAATAAAAGATTCCTTCTCAGTAGGAGTGGCAAGCCCGACTAGCATATAGTGAAAGATAAACGCCATATGAAGTGGAATAAATAGAAAATCGATTAAACGGTTTCTTCATAAAGATTCAATATAAATTGAACCACAATGGTAGATCTCAGGTGAAAACAACTACTTTCCTGGCAAATACCACGCAGAACGTTGAATGATATTCACCTGAAAATCCATGCATACCTCCATATAAATGGACATTGAATGCAAATGTTTTCTGATAAGCTCGATTATGCTTTATTTTGTCGTGTTCACCTAACAATCCGCATACCGGTTTCAGGCTTTTGGCCCTCATCAGTACGGGTAGTCAACCAGCCAAAGTCGAAGAGCTGAAGCGAGACACAACATACAAAACCATCATCGAGTCTATAACACCTATAGGTACGCCGGAAAGAAACCTTTTAACTGGCGGTACTAGTGACGAAAGAACACTCCGAAAATCTCCACCTCGATAGGTTTCAAATAAGATTCCTTTCAGTAGATGGTAAGCCGACTAGCATATAGTGAAGATAAACGCCATGTGAAGTAGAATAAATAGAAATCGAATTAAACGGTTTTCACATAAAAGATTCAATATGAAATTGAACCAGAAAATGGTAGATCTCAGGTGAAAAACAACTACTTTGCTGGCAAATACCACGCAGAACGTTGAATGATATTCACCTGAAAATCCATGCATACCTCCATATAAATGGACATTGAATTTTTCAGGTGAATATCATTCAACGTTCTGCGTGGTATTTGCCAGGAAAGTAGTTGTTTTTCACCTGAGATCTACCATTTCTGGTTCAATTTATATTGAATCTTTATGTAAGAAACCGTTTAATTCGATTTTCATTTATTCCACTTCATGGCGTTTATCCTTCACTATATGCTAGTCGACTTACCCTACTGAGAAGGAATCTTTATTTAGAAATCTATCGAGGTGGAGATTTCGAGTGTTTCTTCCTGTCACTAGGTACCGCCAGTTAAAGTTTTCCGGCGTACCTATAGGTGTTATAGTCTCGATGATGGTTTTGTTATGTTTGTCTCGCTTCAGCCAAAAGCTCTTCGGACCTTTGGCTGGTTGACTACTCCGTACTGATGAGGGCCAAAAGCCTGAAACCGGTATGCGGATTGTTAGTGAACACGACATAAATTGAACATAATCGAGCTTATCAGAAAGAAACATTTGCATTCAATGTCCATTTATATGGAGGTATGCATGGATTTTCAGGTGAATATCATTCAACGTTCTGCGTGGTATTTGCCAGGAAAGTAGTTGTTTTCACACCTGAGATCTACCATTTTCTGGTTCAATTTATATTGAATCTTTTATGTGAAGAAAACCGTTTAATTCGATTTTTCTATTGAAAATATATATTGAACACACTTTTCAAACCTCAATTCTCCAGAATCACCAAATAGACGCTAATTGACATAGAAAAAATATCCTTCTAAATATGGGATACCTGACACAACACAAGCACGCTTGTGCTTAGGTGAAAGGTTTCCAGTATATGGAGTGAGATGGCTCTGTACTATATTGGAATTGTAATAACTAAATTGAAATTGTAATTAACACCTGGAAATAATATTATGAATTGTGAAATTGTCATGCTACTTACTTCTGAATTGAATAAACTTGAAACTTGATTGGGAAAGAAGCTTTATTATACTAGGGGACAAGCTTTGTCTATATGGATAGAGAACTTTGAGAGTGGCCTAGGACTTTATCAAAAGCTGTTTTATATGTGCATTGAATTTCCAATCTTCATCGTAAATGATACCTACGTTTTTTGCAGAGTCAACCGATTTGAGTATTTGGTCTCCTATATTGAGTTTCATGTGATCTTTAACATATTGCCTTTGGTTTTTGTTTCCGAAGAACATGACATGGCATTTGCCAGGATTCAGCTTCAAATTGTGTTTGTCAGACAGAGTGTTTATAATTTGAAGGTCGTCATTTATTTGTTTTTGGGATACTATGATATTATTGGTTGCAATACAATGATTTAACTGAGTGTCGTCAGCAAATGCTTGTACTTGACAATGCTTAACATGAGAAAAAATATCGGCAGTTAATGACAAAAACAGGAGAGGACCAAGAATTGAGCCTTGGAGTACTCTTGGTATTACACTTTCAAGAGATGAAGGTTTGACGTTAACATGCACCTTCTGATATCGGTCGTCCAAGTAGGAATTCAAAAGAATGATGACGTTTGCTGAACATCCATAATATTTGAGCTTGGAAAGAAGGAGTTTATGGCTAGTGGTGTCGAACGCCTTAGATAAATCCAATAGTACTAGAGCGGTGACGTTTTTTTTATCAATAATGGCAACAATTCTATCGCTAACATTTAGTAAAGCCGTAGTGGTACTGTACCCCTTACGAAACCCTGCCTGATAGTCCAGAAAAATGTTTTCAGATATAATGAAGGCTGTTAGTTGATTGTGAATAGCTCTTTCGAAAATTTGAGAAAAGGCTGGTAAAAGACTCATTGGACGTTAATCCAAGAAGGTGAGTGGGTTTTTCAATTTGGGTAGGGGTTTCACAATGGCTTTCTTCCATAGCTTGGGAAAATAGGCTTCTTCTAGCAGTAATTGATGATATGTGTTAAGTAACAGTCAATGAAGGGGCTACAGTACTTGAGCATACAGAAAGTGATGCAGTCTGATCCACATGCATTCGATTTTAAGCTATTTAGAATATCATTCTCTTCAGGGATAGTGAGAAATTTAAAATTGAAATTGTTTCCGATATTATTGAAGCGATTATTCCTATAGAAATCTAGTAGGTCGCCATCGGGCGCCTTATCGATAACGACAGAGCAGAAGTAATAGTTGATTCCAGGGTTCTGGAAGTGACTAGGGATAATGACTGGTGTTTTATTCAAAATATGACGGTTGAGTCCTTTCCAAAGATGTTTGGAATTATCTGTACCGGGGACTCGATCATGGAATTCTTTTTCTTGCGGCGAATTGAGGCTAAAGTAAAATTTCTCAGTTCCTTATAATGCTCCCAATCAGGTGTAGGTAGTCCTTTTGTATTTAGCCAACGCATCCTCTCGTTCTTTCATCATAACTCTTAGGGGATATGTGAGTCAAGGTGCTTTGGGTTTGTTTACCCGTACTGTTCTGATTGGGGCATGTTTGGACTTCAAAGCGAGCAGAAGATTATTGGAAAAACAACTTTTTAATCAACATTATTGATGGTGAAAATATCGTTGAATGGTGCGTTCGTCAAATCCTCGAGGAAGTTGTTAAGGAGAAAGTTCTCAAAATCCCTGAGGGTAATGAATTTGGCGTCACGTTGAAATTCATCGATCAAAACGCCAAAAGTGCTTATCAGACTGGGATTCGATAGAACAATCGGGTCTAAAAATGAAACCGATGTATCACCACCCTAGTGGGCTCGTTTATTATTTGTTCGAAGTCATAGGCATGAAAACATTTGATAAGAACATTGTCAGGTTTGAGAAGATCAACGTTCATATCTCCTACACATATAAGTTCGTCAACAATGGGTTCAATTTGAGAAAGCGACTCATCAACATCATTTATAAATTGATTTATGTTTCCAGAAGGTTTCATATAAACAACAAAACTCACCTGCTATTGAAGGTGGTATGAGATATGTTGTTGTATTCCTATCCATCGTCTCCCAGGCAGTTACTCCAGGGACTCCAGGAGTCCCGTGAGTGCCAGGCTTACCGGGCCTACCCCTTGGACCAGTTAAGCCCCTCTGTCCTGGAAGTCCGGTAGGTCCTGTAGGTCCCCTTTCTCCTTTCAAACCTGAAATAAAAATGGATATTTGAATATTTCTACTCAAGGTGTGAAGCGATGTTTATGTATTTATGTATTTGATCATATAGGATAACCACTGGCATAACTTAGAATATTGCTTTCCAAGGAGAGCAAATTACTCAATTTGCCCCGATACTTAACTGCGTTTTTAGTATTCTAGAATAAAAAAAAAGAAAATTTCAAATTTGTCCGTGCCTGAAATATTCCACAACGAAAGTTATATCGGAAATTCCTAATACAAAATATACTTTCTTTGATGACGTTTGAGGTACACCCCTTCTCTCATTAAAGATTCTGTGGGATCTCCGAACCTGGTGATAATTACCCGAAGTACTCGTAAGTAATCACGTAATCGTAAATAAACATATATGACTGGGACTAGAACAAATTTTACAAATTTAAAAAAAATACCTACCATTGATGCCATCCCTTCCATCCTTTCCAGGTATTCCATCTTTACCAGCAGCACCATCATAACCATTTCTACCAGGCCGCCCGTACAAGCCCGGCTCACCTGGGAGGCCATCTCTCCCATCCAATCCTGGTCGTCCTTGTTCTCCTTTTTCACCAGGAAAGCCGGGTGAGCCTGAATTGGAAATTTAAGATTGTTAGAGATGAAGCATTACTCCATTGATCTAATTTTCCGTAACTCAACATGATTTCATAATTTTTTATAAACAATTGCATATATCTCATGAACTATGATAGCTACAAATATTATCGAAGATCCATTCATGTTCTATAAAATCGTCTGAAATTCTCATAACTGTATCTGTGGTAGTGCAAGAGTTGAAACTGTGTGTAACTCAACAATCTGATAAAAATTAAAATTCTAAAAAAAAAGTTTTCCTATACTTTCTTATATATGGTTATTTTTTATAAAAAAAATGTAAACAGGTTTGGTGGCAGTTAATAACAAATATTTCATATGTGAAATTCCCTTTTCCCTGTAAAACCGTACCGTCTACAGCTTAAAGGAATTATTCAGGTCTCAGAAGTGAATAATTTGCCTATACTGTTCTCAGCTCTACAGTGCTTCTCAAAAGTCCCCCTCCCCCCTCTTATTTTTGGAACGATTATACATAAACAAGTAAAATTTAGAAACTGAATATTAAAGGTTGTAAACTTCCCTACTAGTGATGATAGATGACGAAATCGTCGAGGATGACGTCACAAGGCCATTGTGACCAATAATTTCAAATGGCAGTTTAGCAACTCGCTTTAAAAAAACGTAAAGCTGTGATGAATTAAATCAGTTAATACTAAAATTCCAAATTCAAGCACCGCCTCTGGATAGTTGTCGAATGAGCTGACGTTTTTGTTAGTCTCCCTGATTCGACGTTTTTGTAATTGTCCATGTTTTTGTACATTTAATAATTTTTGTATTGTTGATCGAATGTTTAACTGTTTTAGCAGCTTTTGGTACATTTTATATTTTTGTACATTTTAATAATTTGTTAAACTGTTGTGAGCCGAACGTTTGAGTGCTTCAAGAAGCGAAATGGTACGTGCTTCAGGTGATAAAGTAGCAGCGATCCTAATTCTTGGTGAAACTGGACAAAATATTCATGCAGCAGAACGCACTTTTGATGAGAGGTTTCCCGATCGCCCCGTTTCGAGGACTTATTTAGGGGAGCTTCTTCGTAGGTTTGAAACAACAGGTAGTACTAATGATGCGAAACGATCTGGTAGACCACAAATTTCTGATGAGAAAAAAATTGATATACTGGCAGAAGTTATAATAGTTAATCCTACTTCTTCAACAACTCACGTTGCACTACCTGTGAAGTCAGTCGGAGTACAGTACGCAGGATGTTGAAAAAAAACAAATTTCTTCCATACAAATTAAAAATGGTTCAACAATTCTCAGACGACGACCCAGACCGAAGACTAGAATTTTGCGAAAATATGGAAACTAAAATTGACCAACAGCCAGACTATGTCAAAACAATTTGTTTTAGTGACGAAAGTACTTTCTATCTGAATGGAAATGTAAATACACAGAATGTGAGGTACTGGAGTGACGCAAATCCTCACCAGTTTCGTGAAACACATACCCAATTTCACCAGAAGGTGAATGTTTGGGCAGGTATCCTGGAAAACCACATCGTTGGGACTCTTTTTTCAAATACTAATTTAACTGGTGAGGTTCATCTGGAGCTGTGGCAAAACGCAATAGAACCGTTAATCCCAGAAAATTTGGAAGATAATCCAGATGAATTCGGCAATTTGGAAATAACATTCCAACAGGATGGTGCTCCTCCACACTATAACGGTGCAGTAAGACGGTATTTGGATGAGGAGTATCGTGGTAGATGGATTGGACGACGAGGTTCAACGGAATGGCCAGCTCGATCACCGGACCTCACAAATTTGGATTTTTTTCTGTGGGGGTACCTTAAATCGAAGGTTCACGCCACTGAACCTGACAATATCGACGTTTTAAAACAACGTATTGTTGCAGAATGTGAGGCTGTTTCCGCAGACACATTTGCGAAAGTACGAGAAGAGTTTAAAAATAGGATATTCCACTGTCAGGAAGTAAATGGAGGTCACTTCGAGCAATTTCTTTTAGTAGATACTGATTCCTAAATCTGTAATTAATATCATACTGAATGGAATATAAATTCTAATGTTTACTAATGAGCCAGCTCGATCACCGGACCTCACAAATTTGGATTTTTTTCTGTGGGGGTACCTTAAATCGAAGGTTCACGCCACTGAACCTGACAATATTGACGTTTTAAAACAACGTATTGTTGCAGAATGTGAGGCTGTTTCTGCAGACACATTTGCAAAAGTACGAGAAGAGTTTAAAAATAGGATATTTCACGGTCAGGAAGTAAATGGAGGTCTCTTCGAGCATTTTCTTTAAGTAGATACTGATTCTTAAATCTGTAATTGATATCATACTGAATGCAATTTAAATTTTAATGTTTACTAATGAGCCATTAAACAAAAACAAAATTAGTATCATTGAATAGGTTTTTTCGATACTTTTTAAAAGAGGTGTCGCTTGCCGTAGGGTTCCATTTAAAATTATTGGTCACAATGGCCTTGGGACATCATCTTTGACGATTTCGTCATCTATCATCACTAGTAGAGAAGTTTACAACTTTTTATATTCAGTTTCCAAATTTCACTTGTTTATGTATAATCGTTCCAAAAATAAGAGGGGGGAAGGGGACTTTTGAGAAGCACTGTATATCATTATGGCCCATTATCGATGTATATAAAATTCTTTGATTTCTTTTGATTATCATCCTTCATTATTATTAACTAACATGTACGAAAGATGCTCTGACAAAAAGATGCATGAGCTTGTCGAATATTCCTCTGAGTGTATTTTTGCTCTATTCCTGGGAAATAAACTATCATATAATAAACAATGAATTTATCCAAAAAAACTGTCTTATATATAGAGAATTGCAAAAATTGTATTTTTAGGATAAATTGGTTGTCTGAACAAATGAAAAACTTTAAAAAAAAACAATAGAATATTTTGGAAACAAGAAAAGAAAAAAAATTTAAACAGGTTCAATGATTATTTGTAACGAATTGTTTATACAATAAACAATTGAATTAACTATTTTTCATCTTTAATAAAACTGCAAATAATGAATTTTTAAGGAAAATTTATTTCTTTGTACAGTGCGGTCCATAGGTATGGAATGAATTTATTTTTAGCGTTATTATGTATTTGTTAAAAAAAACCTGAAACAGGTCGATTTCTATTGTCAATTCTCACTATGAAAATATTACCCCTGTCTTGCATCCCCTCAAAAATATTAAATGAGACGGGGGGTCGTGTGGCATCTTGTTCGAAAGGGATTTTCATTCTCTGTTCAGCAGTAATAAGTTTTTCAAATTTGGTGCAATCATAACTGAGAAAAATTATTTTGAAAATGTAAAAATTTCATACTTTATGTAGAATGAAGGAAATAATATCGCATAATGTTTAGGAAGTATTTTTCAATTCATTTTACAATTGAATTAAATGTTCAAAATGACCAACACTCACTTCTTGACAATAAGCAAGTCGATATTGGAATTCTCGTACAACATTTTGTAGGACCTCAGGGGTTATATTGTTAATTTCTTCCGTTCTTCACTTTTGTATCTGGAATATTTCCTGGTCTATTGAAATATACTTTCGATTTTAAATAACCCCATGAGAAATAATCACCAAAAAGTTATTCACAAAACCCACATAAATAATGTAATGTCAATCTAGTAGACTACTGTTATTTTGATATTTATAAGTTGCTGAGACACGTCAGTGTATTGAAAAATTCTTGTGTGTGTATTTGAACTATGGCTCATTTATCCGAAACTCAAAGAATAGACATTTTAATTATGATTGGATGCGGCAATGAAACAAGAACTCAGAAGGAAGTTTGTGAAATGTTCAATAATAAATACCCTGGTAAACACGTCTCACAGTCTACAGTTAAAGTGAGTTTATATAGCAAGTAAAATAAAATAAGAAATAAAATAAAGTAAAATAAGAAGTAATAATTTTCAGAGTGTTTATAGAGCTGAGTAAGTTAATGTAAGAAGTAAGAAAGCTATCAATGGAAATTTGGGATTTTATGTTGTTTCCTCAAACTTCAATGATGAATACTTGGGAAATTTGGTCCCTGGTATTGTTTTTGAGTAAAATAAAGCCATTGTTGACAACACTATCAATATTATAAAATCTTATCCGAAGACAAAAAGAAATTTTAAAAATGCCAGTGAAGACACCGTTTCCCGGTTATGAAAACAAATATATGATGACGACTGCTATTATATCACGTCATGTATCATCCTATCTCGTCAATTTGTCTGAATTAAAGTGAGTTTATAGAGCACGTAAATAAAATAAGAAATAAAATGAAGTAAAATAAGAAATAATAATTTTCAGAGTGTTTATAGTGCTGAGTAAATTAATGTAAGAAGTAAGAAGCTGTCAATCGAAATTTGGGATTTTATGTTGAGGTTACCTCAATTTCAATGATGTATACTTGAAAATTGGTCCCTGTTACTGTTTATTGAATGAAAAATAAGCCACTGTTGACAACACTAACAATATTATAAAATCTTCGTCATCTAAAGACATTATTGGCCAAAAACGAAATTTTTAATAATGGCACTGAACACGATTTTCCAGTTATGAAAACAAAAACATATACTAGGACTGAATAGCTATTATATCATGCATCTGTCATCAACTTTCGTCAGTTTATCTAAATTATTCAGTATGTACATGTGCCTAACAACTAGTCGAAGTAAAATAAAATAAAAGATGAAAGTTAACCATCTTTTATTTTGCTTCTCATTTCATATTACTTCTTATTTTATTTTATTTCTGTATAAACGTGGTATGGATGTTGTGTAGTTTTAACTTTTTAAATTACTTTATTTTATTCCTTATTTTATTTTACTTGCCGTATAAACTCACTATTAGCAAAATAGAAACAAAATTTCGTGAAACTGGACATGAAAAAACTATTCAAAAACCAGGTCGAAATTGGATGAGGAAAAAAGTTAGATGTACTGTTAGCGATTGAGGAAAATCTGTAAAAAAAAACATAAAGAAAAATACCATTCTCATAAAGTTCAGTTGGTTCAGGAGTTTAATGAGGATAATCCTGATAGAAGGTAACAATTCTGTGAACTGATGATGGACAGAATGGAAGCAGATTTGCAGTTCATAAACCAAAATGTTTTTTCTGATGAAGCTACTTTTCATTCAAATGGAACGGTTAATAGACAAAACTGTGGATATTGGAGCAAAAAAAATCCTTATTGGATGTGTGAGGATCACACACAATATTCTAAAGAAGTTGATATTTGGGCTGGTATCATCAACAACAAAATTATTGCCCTCATTTTTTTGAAGGCACAGTTGATGGTGTGGTTTATCCAGAATTTTTTTTGAACTTTTTACAGCCTACATTAAAAATATTTTTCATGATGTTAATGATCCCAATGTGATAGATAGATCAAATTGGTACCAACAAGATGGAGCTCCACCGCATTACAAACGTATTGTTAGAGATTATTTGAACGAAGTTTTTCCCAATAGGTGGATTGGAAGACGTGGGGCGATTGAATGGCCGCCTAGATCCCCCGATTACTTCTTATGGGGTTATTTAAAATCAAAAGTATATTTCAATAGACCAGACAATATTGCAGATTTAAAAGTTAGGATAACGGAAGAAATTAACAACATAACCCCTGAGGTCCTACAAAATGTTGTACGAGAATTCCAAGATCGACTTGCTTATTGTCAAGAAGTGAATGGTGGTCATTTGAACATTTAATTTAATTGTAAAATAAATTGAAAAATACTTCCCAAACATTATGTGACATTATTTCCTTCATTCTAGAAGATCAAAATACGAATACAAAATCAAAAAAATTTATTCCTACCTATGGACCGCACTGTATATTGTTCGAACAACTTAAAAAACTAAAAAAAAAAACAATTAAACATTCTTAAGGAATTTTTTCTTGAACATTATATGCTCCACAGAGTTAAATATAAAAAAATATCCAACATTATTTGATATTTTGTATCAGAAATCATCTCCTTTTCTTTCTGAATTTACTCGACGGCTTAGAGCTTTTGTGTTATTGGCTGAAAACTGAGACCTCTTTTTTTTCTTTATTTGTGTTCAACAGTCAACATTTGAGAACATCATATGGTTATTTCAGAATAAAAACGATTTTTCATTGAAAATCAACTTCCTGATAGTTTGCAACTTTCGTTCTCTGCCAACATTCCTTCAATCAATTTTGGAAAACACATATGCGATTATTCCATGATGTATTCAAATAAGCTTACTGATTTTTTGGGCACCCCACACCACCAACAAAAAACAAATAAAAATAAAAACCAACCCTTTAAGCCTTTATCGCCTTTGGCACCCTTCACACCGGAGTCACCTATAAAAATAAAAAATAGAGAAACGAGTCCATGACAACTTGATAATTTGGGTCGACGTAAATTGAGTCCGACATCTATTAATTGCCTTTCTATGTAGGTAAATTCAATCCCGGGTGCTTTTGAGGTCTACGTAAATTGAGTCCCAGGTACCTGGTAAACAGGTCAGATAATTTGCATGTAGTACCAATCCAATCCAATCCAAAAGTATTTATTTACAGTTTTCAGAATTACATTGCACGACTTAATCCTTAAACTAATATTTACATGTTATATACAATTTACAATATATACAGTTACAGTCTTGGGCTATTTACATACCCCGCAGACCGGAGAGGGCCGGGTCGACTTCCCGGAGCCTACAATATGACACTTGCAGACCTTCAGTCGCCGCCCCAACCCCAAGACGGGCTGCTCCCTTCGAGTGAACGAGGGATGTGCCCCTCCCAGCAGCAGTGCGTGTTATTTTATGTTGTTTTTCCGACCTCCTACTTGCGTTTATGTCAGAATTTTGTAGTTTGTCCGTTTTGTATTTTGTCGTTTTGTGTAGTTAATTTATGTGGTAGATGTCCAGGAAAAGTATATGTAAAAAACCTGGTAAGGGGTGTGATTTGTTGCTTGTGTTGGTTTGAGTGTTTATTTGAGTAGTTTTTGAGTGTTTATTTGAGTGGTTTTCGTTCTGTGGTTTTTTATTTTGAGTTTTGATTTTGTGTACAATGTTTGTGTTGGTTTTTACGTTTTGCGTAATATTTTGAGTAGAGTTTTGAGTTTTCTTTTATTTGAGTGGTGTTTGAGTGTTTTTGAGTAATGTTCGGTTTGAGTGGTTTTATGTCATCAGCTCGCCATTTCTGCTTACGTTTGCAACCCCCGGGGTCGTGCGAAGGAGAGTACGGCATATGCCGACTTCCCCACACGTCCCGGGGCGCCGCCACCGTTTGCATCATGACAAGCTGCTGTAAAATTTGAGTTTGTGACGTTACCGTCGTTAATATTTCTTTGAGTATTGCCAAGATCTGCAGGGATAGGCCTACTCCCTCGCCCTCTCTGGGTGGGGTTTCTGCATTACTTGGCTCCTTCTGTTGTCCTGTTCTTAGCCTTGTATTTCTTCTTACATCCTGGCCTCCTAACGGGTAAGTTGGCATTCTGGAATTGGTATGTTCATATGGAGTTTGTTCTCCATGTCTGTCTGCGTGTTTTTGTAGGAGATCTTGTTCTTCCTTTTCTCTTATCTTTTTAGTGTATGTTTCACACTGTCTATAATTTGCTGGGTGTGCTAGCGTACAATTGGCGCATTTTGCCGGTTCGTTCGGGCTTTTCCTGCAGTTCGTAGTGAAATGCTCTTCTGCACACTTTAGACATTTGGGGGTGAGGTTGCAGTTCCTGGCAGCGTGCCCCCATCCCTGACACCTTCTACATTGGGTCAGGGATTGGTCTGCTCTCCTCACCTCCCAGTCTATATATATATATTGTTCAACGTCTTACAATTCCTTTTAAGTGTTGAAAGCGTTGTTTCTCCATTCGTTATTACCAAATATAATGGCCTTTTGGTTTTTCTCATTAAGAAGATTTTTATGGCTTCTATGGAATATTCCTCTTTCAGCCATTTTTCTATGTTGTCTGTGGTTGGTTGGTTGTCCATTCCTTTCAACACAAAGGCATGTTGCTTTTCAGCCTTTGTTGTGTACGTATGGAAACCTACCTTCCTTTCTTTCATTATACTTTTGACTTTTTCAAAGTCTTTTATCTCTTCTGTAATGACTATTGTGCTGTCTTGCGTATATCTTATCGTGACGTCTTTTTCACATGGGTCTTGCAACACCTTGTGTTCGTCATTTTCAATTATGGGCTTTCCCTCTAAAATGATAGGGGGAGGTTTTCTATCTTTAATTGTACTCCTCTCTTGCTCTGCGCTTGGGATGTTCTTTTTCCGTTTTTGTTTTCCCCCTTTTTTGGGGTTTCTGGGGTTTTTGTTCCCTACCTCCTTCTCGCCCTCGTTGGGCTTCGCTGGCATTTCCTGTGATCTGCCTGCTGGCCCCGCCTGGGTCGATTTCAGGAGGTTTTGGGCTATTTTTTTACTTTCTGAAATTTCTTCAAGTATTTTTTCGGTTTCCCGAAATTTCTCCGATTCTTGTTCCGATTCTTCTTCGCTTTCGATGCTCGAAAGATGGGAGAAGTATTCGTCTTCGTAATCTGATTCTGCATGGGGGGGCTCGACAGCCACACTTGGTGTTCGTTTGGCTGCAACCCTCTCCTTTTTCAGTTTTCCCTCAATATCCAATTTTTGGCCTTTTTTAATGGCCGCTTCTTTGAATATTTCTGCCCTCTTTTCCAGATATTCTTTCATGTCGGGCTTTTTCTGTTTTCCTTTGGACTTTCCAGTTGTTCCTGTCTTTTCTGTGGATTTTTTATCTGGAGTGGTTTCCGAGGTCCCCACTTCCATCCTGCTTTTATCCATGGATGAGTCATCGTATATCCCATCCAGGTTGTATGCACTCATTTTACTGAGCTCATCATTATGTTTCGAGAGGGGTGGTTTCACATCTGTACTTTCTACCTTTCCAGGTGCTATTACCTCCTCTTTTTTGTACCTGTAGTACCTGTTCCCTAGACCCTTCTGTACGCGATAACCAATAATGATTATTTATTGTACCCCCTTGTTTCGTGAAAAAATATGCAGGCTATTATTCTTTTTATTTAGTGCTATTTGATATTTGTTTCTGTGAACTGTGCATGTGTGAGTTTAATATGGAAGTTGTTAACAGTGAAAGAGGCAGAAACCTTCTAGTAATACACTGCTTTGAATTTCGTTTCCATAAAATATTAGCCAGTAATAGTGAACGGTGGATGTGTTCTAAAAGTAAGTGCAAATATTTTCTAAAACTACGAAAAATCAAGATGTTGTGGAAGGCCCGTCCGTCACCTCACTCCCATGAGCGAGAGGAAGATAACAAGATACAAAGGCAAAGGTCAAGCAATTCTTTAAAGCGAAAAGCCGCTGATGATATTTGTGCAAGACCTGCTAAACTTATACAACAAGAAGGTGATATCCATTCACGTACACGTACGGATTTAGCGTTAATTAAAAGAAACATGCAAAACTCACGACAATCAAAGCCCATTCAAGAGACTCTCAGTATATTGGCAAATATTGAAGTCAAAACGCCAATAAAGACTTTGTAATCGTCAATGATTCTCAATGCAAGATACTATGATTTTCTACGAAAAAGATCTTAGAAGTGCTAAGTCGTTTTCAAAATGTTGTTGATAGCTGCATAAAGGTGGGATTGACGTTTTCACCAATAAATATTTTTATCGATTTTGAAGAGGCCATACATATAGCTGACAATCAATATTACCAAAAGCGGAAATTAAAGGATACCGTTTTCATCTTGGTTGGTATCGCAAGATTCCGTCTTTTGGTTTATCCCAGGAATATAAATCGAAATCAGAAATAGCTACATTCTTTAAATCTTTCTTTGGACTGCCATTCTCATAGCCTGAAGACATTTCAGATGTTTTCACCTTTTATATAATGGCAGCACTTCCTGATAACCAAAAAGTTACTGAGTTTTGTGACTATGCGTAGAAAATTATATATCCGAAGAATTGACGTTCCCTCCTCAAACATGGACCTAGTATTCAAGCTCCTGTAACAGGACTATAAATTCATGTGAATTTTTTCATGCTTGATTAAATAGATCATTTAAGGTAGTTCCGCCACGAGACAGTTGAATTAGGAAATTATTAAAATTTGGCATACGTATTGTTCAACATGTGAACAACACCTCTATAATTTCAACAAGTTTCACCATCCCGAACCCGAGATATATTTAATTGAATTAACACGTAACATATGGACCATGCATAGGCAAACAGCACATTATTAATTCTACCGTTAGTACTAAAATTAAGAAGTTTATGAAAAACGAGGAGGAGAAAGAGCAGGATATCACAGATATTGTGAAAAAAAATCAAAGTGATTGACCATCTAGTTTGACAGATATGATCAAAACTACTCTCGTTATTCAAAATAGTCCACGGGGCAGCGCACAGCCTAAAGGGGGGGTCGTAGAGAAATGCGGATTGTGCCAGGGGACTCTTCAAAGAAGGACGGGGGACATTTGGGGGTCTGAACGCGAAAAAAAACTCCTTCACCTAGTTGACCCCATCGATTTTAACGATACCTTCCCCCAAAAAAAAAAATCAAAAAGGGTACTACAAACAAGTCCTTCGAAGTTTTATCGAAAAATGATGATTTTTTCCCATGACGTATGATTTCTACCGAGGGGGAGGGGGGGGAGGAATTTATTTCATGCTGCGCTTTTCGGGGACATCAGTTTTTTCCTTTCCATAACGAAGAAAGTTTCTAAAGTTGATTGGGGGGGCAAGTGCCACCTTCAAAAAACATTTTTTTCGCGTTTCAAATCGAAAAGTCGTTTGAAATTTTTCGATTTCGTCGAAAATAATTTCCTAATTCAACTGTCTCGTGGCGGAACTACCTTAATAGTCCACATCCTAATATTTTTATATTTATTGATGTTTTAAAGGGGATTCAATGTAAAACATGTGTTCAGCTTAGAAGTAAAGACAATATTTCCATTATAATTGAAAAAGTAACATTTTCAAGAGAAGCAATGAATGATTTGTGTAATGAACGCATTTCCATATTTGAATTTCTAAAAAAGTGTCTTTTAAATTTATTTCCATTATAACCGTCAAATAAGCTTTAAAGTATATTCTTATGTAAATATAATGTATATTCTTATTATATTGAAATAAAGTTTTTCAAGCATTCAGGTATGTTTTATTAAACATATAGTATAGTGTATCCCAAAGAATATCGTCTAAACACTTGGCCGCAATAAACTTAACAAAATTCAAGATTTTTTTTTATATATATAGAATGCTAATATTGTGATCGCGCTAAGCTTAACACATTCCCAAAAATATTCTTGGACTCGAGTTACGTAGCTTTTATTGAAACCTGGGACTCAATTTACGTAGTATGATTTCCTTAGTGGGGCTGAACTTACGTAGGAATATGGAAATGGGACTCAATTTACGTTTTCCGGATGATTCAACAGACCTTTTGGGCCACTGTACCCCTTTGGACCGGGATAACCGCGGTTTCCTAAAAACAAACAAATAATAAAAACAAAACATATAATGATGATAATTCTGACGGATCAATGAATTATATAAAAATATGAATTGAAATGAAACTAATTCCTTTCGTTAGCATTCGTAGGAAATAATCATAGTATATTGAAGAGAAAAAAAGGAATCTCATTATCTTACATGCAACCATGTAAATACATGTCAGAAAAGAAACACTTTTTTTTCCAATTTTCCATTATAAAAATGAATAAACGCAATTTGACCATACTGAATATGATTTTTTTCTCCTCTAATAATATTCAAATTTTCTAGTGGGTTCATAAATTGTTCATTCTCCGAGCGGCTCGTATTGTGGGCATTTCTTAAAAAATATGATCAGCTCTTTCAGCTTTATCGATATTACATATAGTGCAGCTTCGTTCTGATTGATTGAATATAGATGGCCAGTATAATAAATATCAATACTTCTTGGATCATGATAGCCCACTGCGGCATTCAGAGCCAAACAAATGGAACTTTTCTTCCGGTGTTCACGCAAAATCAAAAAAATCCAAACATAATCGGAATAAAATAAATAATAAAAAGGGCAAGCTTTAATTCTAATGCACTTAAAAGTGAAAAATAATTGCTTTGGATGTGTGACGTAGGTTATTCCGTGAGTTATAGATTCAAAAGCTCGTCGCGCAAAGTTTTCAGTTCGAATACAAAAGCGACATGTTTTTGAATCTATAACTCACGTCACACATCCAAAGCAATCATTTTTAAATTTTTAGCGCGCTTGTCTTTAAAAAGGTTTTTTTATTAATTATTTTATTTTGTGCTTTTTAGTATATGTGCTTGTTAGTGCATGTGCCTTTTAGTGAATGTGCTTTGTAGTACTTAATCTATGCATTATTGTCAAAGCATCGATATTATGAGGCCTTTTTTTCCTGTGAGTTCTGAGCTATCTAGTCCTTCAATAAGGATACCATCTAAAGATTAACACATTCGCCAATTTGGAGTTGACATCTTCAAT
This sequence comes from Gonioctena quinquepunctata, assembly GCA_018342105.1. Classification (NCBI taxonomy): domain Eukaryota; kingdom Metazoa; phylum Arthropoda; class Insecta; order Coleoptera; family Chrysomelidae; genus Gonioctena; species Gonioctena quinquepunctata. The sequence continues at coordinate 4,368 of JAFIRS010001336.1, read as the reverse complement.
TTATGAATTTCAACTTAAAATCAATAATCTCCGACTAAATTCACTATTTCCGACCCCAAAAACTCCGACGTACCATTTTTGAATCGAATCGGGCCATAATTAAAAAAACTTGTTCGTCATCTTGAATTTGTGAATTTAACACAGAGAAAAAAAATTCCCAAAACCCCCATACCAATTTTGAATCGAATCGGACCATAAACCTGAATCTCTTCCGCCATCTTGGAGCGCCATTTTGTTTTTCCTCTAACGAAAATTCCATGAGCCGTCATTTTAATCTCCTATATTTGACAAAAAATCATAATCTCTGACTCCGAAAATCCCCACATACAAATTTTGAATAGAATCGGACCATAGTCACAAAACTCCTAAGCCATTTTGTAGACGACATCTTGTATTTATGAATTTTGACAAAAAATTAATAATCTCCAACCCCAAAAACCCCCACATACCAATTTTGAATCAAATCGGACCAAAATCACAAAACTTGTCCGCCATCTATAATTTTTGAATTTATATAAACACTAATCTCGTTCGCCATCTTAGAGCTGCCATCTTGAATTTGTGGATTTTGAAAAAAAATTCACAATCTCCGTCCCCGGAAACCCCCACATACCAATTTTGAATCGAATCGGACCATAATCACAAAACTCGTCCACCATCTTGAAGCCGCCATTTTGTTTTTTTCTCTAGCAAAAATTGCATAATGCATTGTCACCGGAATTATGACTACCTGCCAAATTTAGGCTCAATCGGATGTCGGAAAGAGCTCCAAAAGTGGATTACAAATTTTGAACCGAACGAATTACATATACGAACGAAGCAAGTTTAATAAAAGCTTGTAATGGAAATATGTATCCGTAGTCATATATTTCTATTAATTCTCAAAAGGATGATCCAAAACCCAATCACTATTTTCGCTCAATAATTAACAATCGAACCACTCATACCCATATCTCCAGGAATTCCTGGGAAGCCTCTCATTCCTGGTTGACCCGCTTCCCCCTTAGATCCTGGTGGCCCCTGTGGTCCAGCAGCTTTTGGACAAAATTCTTGAACTTTCTGGCAGTATCCTTCCAAAGCTTTTTCCTGAAAATAAAAATTAACTTCATGATCATGAGGAATATATATAGTGTCTGAGATCTATTGTAAAAGTATTATACCATTTTTACTGAAAAAGTGTAAGTCCATCTCCAAGTGTGGAGAAAAAAAAGGGAGAAAAGGTAAAGTTGTTCTCAAAGTTTTAGATACAATATTAGAAATCTAAAAAATAAATGAAAATTACCGAATTACATTGTGATGCTCCGAGTTTAGACGTGGCAGGAATGTTATTACAAGAATGATTAGATATAAAACTGCATTCTATTTTTCCTAGGATTATGTGGAGAAGTGCACTTTTTTTTAAGATTCGTCGTATGGAAAGAAGCACTTTTCCACTCTAGTGCGGTTATAGGATATTCCATTAGGAGTCGAGAAAATAGGCTTTTTCCGTTAGTGCGCGACAAGTTCCCGTGGGAGGCGCAGCCGAACACGGAAAGTCGTGCAAGCACGATAAAAGCATTTATGGACGCGTAATGAACGATATTTTTCATTATATCTACCTGAAAACCACAGATTGTTAAGAAACATTTATTGTTAAACATTAACGAACAAAAACATGTATTTTTATTAATTGAAATATTTATGGTACAATTTGTGTTGTTGTAAATAGCTAATCCTTTAGCAACTACTTCATTCTCGATAACTGTAGTTGATGAAGTCAAAGGTGCTACTATATTAGTAGAAGTATTCAGTTTTTGATTTTTCCCCACTGATGTTGGCGTTGTTTTTACTGTTCTTGAATGGCTGAACAATTCACGAGAAACTTAAATCTTTCTGCTTACCGATTCTTCGATGTAGCCTTCAGCCACAGTCGAGGAACGCCAACCTCCATGCCTTTTTGAAGTAAGCAAATCTCCTCCGCCCTCGACTAACATTGATGTCTTAAGCCATTTAAGCCCATTTTCGGTGCGCCAAATAAGCATATAAATATAGTGTTTTCAGATAGGTGTAATGAAAAAAACTTTTTCATACGATTTCAAAATACTCAGAATTATTCAAACGGATATCCATATTTTGTCCCCATATCACGTCACAGTATGTAAGATTAATCGACTGATCACAAAACGGTGGTACTCAAGTTCTTAGACAATTTATTTTTTCGGTGAAACCATTATAGTTTTACTCATACGGAGATATTTGAATGACACTGCAATACTCTGATGTGTCATTGAAGCAAAATGTCAAATAAACTTAGTTCAAAAACGTATATGCGTGTGTTTCTGCAAATTTCATTTTGATCATTCGAATCATATTGGTCCAAAGATATTGTGAACATTTTGTAAGATTTAGTGGACTTTCTAATTCTTTAACTTTTGCGTATAACTTTTCAAATTGGACTTGAATGTGCATGCGTTGAGTCGAGGCGCATGCATATGCACATTCAAATCTGGTAGTGATGTAAACATCGAATGATTTGACCATATTTTAGACAGGGTGTCTGAAAAACATATTCTTGTAGGAGATCAGGAATCACTGCCATAAGTCATTTTATTCAAATGGGACACCCTGTATATTATGCCATATTCGGATTCTACTGAAAAATATCAATAACTTTCACCAAGCATCTCCTGAGATATTTTTCAATTGATCCCTGCTAAAATTGAATTCCATCATTTGAGAATTAGAAAAAATTTCAAGTTTCAGCTGTTTCTCCAAAAGTATGAACATTTCGAAGCCAATCATTCCAGATTTGATTTTGTAATCAAATCATTCCAATTGGGTTATATTACCCATTTCGATTTTTTTTACTGGGAAATGAAAATGGTAGTAGTGTGATTTTCATGGTGTTCCTGTCAAAATGGATATTCAGTAGGAGATTTAAGCCGGTTCTGGGTCTCCCCCCACCACTATGACGTCACGTGTGACCTTGAATAGTTGCAGGTGTGCAGTGTGTGTGTGTTTGACCTTGAGATTTGACTTTGAGATTTGTCATTGAGTTTTGATATTGGGTTTGGTCGACTTTGAGATTCGACTTGACCTTGAATATGACCTTGAGATTCATAACATTAAGTTTTGATGTTGGGATTGTTTCGGCAACCTCAAGATTTGATCTCGATGTTTGTTTGACCTTGACTAATGTTGTGGTGTAGGCATACATATTCTGTGTAGTCATGACCTTCATGAATCCTTGCACTCTCCAAGCGAGGAGGGCATTCATCCTGTGAGAGAGCTAAGAGTGAACTGCGAGTATTGATGAGTGTGTTGATGCTCAAGTGCGTAATGACCTTCACAGTCCCATCTACTGGAAATGGAGTGGGGATGTCTCTTATAAAAATGTGTGGAGTCGTTGATGAGAAATCAGATGTTAGATAATATCATCAGAGTGAATACAGATTACGAGAAGTTTCTCAATTCAGTGAGTGTATTTTTATAAGGTGAAATAATCTATATTTTTCATACAGTCTTACTATGTCTTTTCTTCCAAAAGTTGTAGATTTGAAGAGAATCAATTCTTCAATAATTGAAAAGAGGGTGGGAGCTTTTGAACAAAGACCAATATCATCATTACCCATCGGTAAAGCTTTCAACATACTTGGTATGACGATTTGTATAACCCGATATGGGAGATCTATTCTAATGACATTACGTGATGATAATGATACTTTATTCAAATCATGGTCCACAAGTATCAGGCAGTTTTAGAACTCGTCCTCTAGTAGAATTCAACTTCCTTAAATGATAATATTGTTTTATATGTTAATAGTTAGGATATAGTGATTTTATAGTTTGAATATAGATATTTCTCCATTAAAAATGAACATTCAGTGTAGAAGTACTATATTTGAGCATCACATTTTCTGATGTAAGTAAAATTATTTGAATATCAATGGAATATATTAACAATTCTTTTTTTCGTTTCAGTTTTCAATATGTGGATGCATTACTCGAGTCAATGTTGGACGGAAGCCGTGGACATCAATACAGCCATCGAGAGATTGAACTCCTACTTGAATGCTTTGAGTCAAGATGTCCTCCATGCTACAGTCTATGATTTGAATGTTTGCTTCGATGAAGATGAAATCCAAAGATGTGCACATTTATCCGAGAAGTACGTCAAGGGTACAATACTTGTGAGGAATTCAACCAAGGAGCCTTAAACTTGCATCAATTCTGTGAAGAAATGATCAAATTGGATCTGGAAGGATTTCTCCACACCCTTTACCATTCCTACCTGATGACATCATCGAGAAATATCAACTATATGATGAATATGATGATGAATATGATCATGTAGATATTTGATATGAAATAAAACATATATTTACAAAA